>JAENRP010000006.1:294405-373947 GCA_024741835.1 Diplocarpon mali
AGGTGGGGTGGTCGACATGGCGGGGGAGCTTGAACAACCGCTGGGCGGGGTATGGCGATAGATGAGATGCCGCAGAGAGATGACAGGCGGGAGCCGGGCTGGAGCGGTACTTACATGTGCTTGAGTGTTGGGAGGCAGATTCTGCTTCTGGTGTTGTGGTGTAAAGGGAGAAGAGATGGATGATGAGCAGGAAGCTGGAGTGAGGTGAGAAGAAGTGCAGAGTCTGGTGGTGGGGTTGATGGACATCGGTTGGGCCAAACACTAGAGGACTAGCGCCCCGTTATCCCGTCATGCCGTGCGCTAGACGCAAGATAGACGGGTGAGCGAGTATGGAGTCTCGGCGGGCCGGAGGATCAATCCGCCGCCATCCAGGTTATGCGGCGACGGCGAGGGCGACGGCGAGGGCGACGGCGACGGCCAGGCTGCTGGTACTGGCCACCCTCCGGTGTGGTTGAGGTTTGGCGCGTCTCACGGCTCCTGGCCGAGCGGTCCGCGTACCTACACAGTCCTGGGATTGATTACATTCTGGGCATCTTGTTTCTCTCTCTCTCTCTCTCTCTCTCTGATCAGTCTGACACGACGACTCGCCTCATCATCAACGCCGCAGCTACTGCTGGCACGAGGTTTCACAGAGGCCGCAGCAGCCGCCCAGCTCCCACCCTGACGGTTGTCGCAGGGTCCGAGGAATAGCCGGTGTTGACATAACAAACAAAAACCAAAGTCAGAGTCGACGGAAGCAGGCCAAGAAGGCGTGGGCTCCGGTTCGGGGCAGTTTGGACCACCCGTCTCTTGACGACCAAGAGCCTCCGCTAGCAGGCAGTTCGCGGAGCCGGTGACGAGACAAACGAAGCTCTCGCTCCTGTATTTGCCGAAAGCCCACTCCACAACACCACACCACCCGGGGCCGATGCCCGTCGGCGAGCGGTTCGGTCTCGCTGCCTCTCCCGGCTGGCCTGCCATGGACCGACTGTTCACACGTGATGGTCTCGGATCCCGCCTCCTGTCGGATATGTATAGGTGGTGATGGATGGATAGATGGATAGATGGGAATATATCTACATAGAGATATAGATGTAGATGTATAGATGTATGTATATATACATATACATATATCCTTCAACGTGCGGTATGGAGTCTCAACTATGTAGCACAAGCTGCAAACGCTGTGGTCTGATCGGGTACAGGCAGAGGCTAGGATAAAAACTCCTCGGACTTGGTCTTCCGTCTATTTTGTCTATCAGTGACGCCCGATTCTTTAGACGAGAATCTAACTACGCGTTAGTCGATAGGTAGTCATTAAATACATAATACATAATACATACATAATATTTAATACATACATAATACATACATAATACATACATAATACATACATAATACATACATAATACATAATACATACATACAATACACAAATACGTATGCGTACATATTGACAAGGAGAGAGAGACGGATAGGGGGATATTTCTGGCATCACGGAGTGCGATGTGCAACAAAGCAGGTCTTCTTCTTCTTCTTCTTCTTCTTCTTCTTCTTCTCCTCCTCCTATCCCTCCCCCTCTCCCTCCCCCTCCCCCCCCCCTCCTCCTTTTCTGCTTTCTTAAAATTACCCAGGAACAACGCGGTCGTGTTTATTTATATCCCCTCGGCTGACGATCTACGCTGCTCGACTCGGCGCGGCAGAGTCCCCACCTCCTGCTTGCTGCGCCTCTGCGTGCCCAAGCCAGACGGTCCTCGCGACACCTGCTTGCCATCTGCCTGCCCGCCCGGCTCTGGATGCTCGCCGACGCGTGTTCGGGGAGAGTGGCTCGGCGACCGCGTGTGATGATCCCAGAGGACTCGGAGGGAGAGACGACTTCTCGTCGCGTGCCGTACGATACGGGTATCGCCCTCCCTCTCCCCCTCGTTCCCCGCGCCCGCGTCCCCCACCCCGGGCGGGTGTGAGAGGAGAACATAGCTGGGGTTTGGATCCGTACTGCGCTGCTTCCCTCTCTTACCGTGCCAGCCAAACCTCTGAGGAGAGTCAGGGAGAGAAGGGGAGTAGGCGGAGGGAGGTAAGGAGGTAAGGAGGTACGCAAGGCATGATCAGGTACTCACAGGGATTGCTCGTTCAGGGCGACAGCGTGGTTCGTGGCGACAGGGTGGTTCGTTTGCGAGAAGCGTATGGTCGATGTGTGTATCTGTATATATACGTACATAGATGTAGGTGCGTATACAGATACATGTATATATGTACGTACATACATGTATATACACACATAGACGCAAGTATATACACATATATACGCACATACACACACATCTATACATATATACGTAGATATACATGTATAAACTTATATGTATACTTACATATATACTCGTATAAATATTTATATACACATATACACATATATATATACATATATATACACACACATACACATATACACATATACACATATACACATATACACATATATACATATATATACATATATATACACACATACACACATACACATATATACATATATATAAACATACACACATACAGGCACAGGATACACATGCTTCCACATCCCCCTCTCGAGACTCTCCTTCCCAAGGCGGCAGTCGGCTATCCTCTCTGCCCACCGCCCGCATCACGCCCTCCCTACCCCTATCCGGCCCTCGTCACACGGGGATATTTCTGGCAACCCGGATTGCGACGTGCAACAAAGCCCGCTTCTTCTTCTTCATCATCATCATCATCTTCTTTTTCTTCTTCATCATCATCTTCATCTTCCTCATCTTCTTCATCTTCTTCTTCCTCCTCTTCCTCCTCCCCCTCTTCTTCTTCCTCCGGGGCGCTTGTGCGAATGCGGCCCAGCTGTCTGCCGGTTGGGTTATTTATACACACACACATCTATGCGCGTCTGTATATCCGTACGCGTAGAACAAAGAGGGAAGATTCGAACAGGGGCGGATCCAAGGTTTCAGGCCGTCTTTCCCACGCGGTATTTCTGGCAGCGCTGATCGCGACGTGCAACAAAGCCTCTCGTGTGTCTTCTTCTTCTTCTTCTTCTTCTTCCCCTCCTCCTGCTCCTCCTCCCCCTCCTTCTCCGCCTCCTTTCGGTGGGGCTCTGCTAATGCGGTTAAGCAGTCTGCAGCTTGCTCTATGCATTTCTCTAAAAAAGAAAACAACAAGATGAAGAGGAAGAGCGAAATTTGACGACGAGCAAAAGGGGGGAATCCATGGTTTCAGGCCGGCTTTCCACGCGATATTTATGGCAGCGCTGAGCGCGACAGTGCCACAGACCAACCTCCCCCGCCCTCGCCCCGCTCCCCGCCCCCCTCTTCCAATTTCTTGGTCTTCTCTCTCTGGAGATCCGCAAACTCTGGAAAAATTCAGATTGATGGTTTTCCAACCCGCCCAGCCTATTTTTGGAGGGGTGTATTTCGGGCACCGCTGATCGCGACGTGCAACAAAGGGCTGATCGTCCTTCCCGAAGCGGTGATCTCTGGACGCCCGCGGGGGGCGCTGGGGTGAGCAGAGCGGAGAGGAGAGGAGGGGAGGGTCGATTTGGGCTCCAGGTCTCGCGCTGGCGAGGTTGCGTTGCTGTCGTCGGATATACCTACGATACCTGCAGCGAGGACCCGGCGGCTGTGGCTGGGATCCTCTGATGATGCGCGCGGTTCGGGGCTGGGCGGGGGTACTTTCTCTCGTGCTGTGTTCTCGACACTGGGAAGGGGAAGGGAAGGGGAAGGCAAGGGAAAGGGGAGGGAAAGGGGACGGGAGGAGGGGATTCTGAAGCCCAAGCTGAAGCTGTTATTCTCTCGTCCGAGGAGGCTATTCCAAGAGGCGACCATGAGCCTCCGTAGCGCCGTGCTGGCTCCCGCTCCCAGTCTGGCGGAGTTGTGATCTCTCCCAAGGACGTCTTGCTATAGTCGTGTTTAAACAGCAGACTCAACATACCTGGTGTTTGGCTCGGCAACTCTTACGCACGTCGTTGCTCTCCTGGAACCGACGAAAAACATACAACCTCTGGCCGGCTAGCACCACGGGTTCAATACTCTTCCATGAACGCTCTAACACTACCCGGTCCTTGCAGCAAGCACGAGTCCGAGGCGTAGAGGTCTACTCATCCGACGCGCCGAGTCCTCACTCTGAACCGGTCCGCCATTCGCGCCCCGAGAGAGAGAGAGAGAGAGAGAGAGAGAGAGGGAAAATTGACTTGCTACCATAAATCGACATTCCTTGAGGTCCTGGTGGTTTCCGGCTGACATCTGGTCTTTGAGGCAACGGCTGCTGTGAGGCGTTCTCTACCATGACGCTCCTTTGCTCTGCGCATAACTGAATGGTCTATTTCCTATCTCTAGTTCGCCTCTCTTCTGATGGATCCTCGTGGAAAGCTGCGCCAGCCCATAGAAAGTCTTACGGTCGTAGGTGCCGACGAAGAGACCGGCAGCCGTTGCGGTCGGTCACTGGGGACCATTCCAGGGCATGGGTGAGAGAGCTCCTTGGATTCTGATGCTTCGCTCGGTGAGTCAAGGGCACAGCATCGCTAACTCGGCATCACCACGCAACTGCTCAAGGGACTTGGTGGCTATAGTTATGGCCTTTTCTCGTATGCGCAACGTTTTTCTTGCACATCATCCCGCAGAGTGATATGATCCATTGTGCTACACCCCGAACATCTCGGGACCCTCACGTAGACTGCCTTATGATCATGACCTTGTTCTGACAAGGCTTCAAGGAAAACAAGACTCCTATGCACGAATAGACGTGCCTGGCAAGGCGACCCTCTGCACGGTTTGCGTAGGGAGGAGAAGGGACACAGTCAAATGTAGAAACGTGATGTGTCTTGGAACAGGCCAGGCTCCTTCAGTCAAGTAAATCAACAGACGTCTCTCACGGGATATGTGTGTAAAGCAGTAGAGCTTCCAGCTCGTGGAGATCACGGTCTAAGAGAACCCCTGAGCAAGTCCTACACTAATCTACAGAGTCAATGTTCGACTCATTGCAGAGCTGCAAGAGACTTGAAAGGATACAGCACTCCCCGTCCATTAAGCTCCGCGACGCAACGGCCTCAACTGCTGCTCTCCGACAAGACGAGCAAGCATTCTGCGAGAGCACAGCTGTCTACATACGTTCAGTCTCAAGAAGCTCGCACAGCAACCAGCTATGCTCAGCGGTTAAGGGTAATGTCCACATGAGCATTTCCAGGCAATTCTCACGGGTTAAAGCTTGCAGATTGAATGCCTTTGGTGCGAGCTGCAAATGAGGCACAAGACTGTTCGTTCCTATGAAAAAGAAGGCTAGAAAAGAGCAAAGTTGCACGACCACGGAAACTCAAAATTTGGAGAGAAAAAAAACACTTCAAATCAAGAGCCGCCTTACCTTGGGATGAGGGGAGAATGAAGGCATCCCCCAGACGACAGATGTCTATTCTTTCGAGATCAAATGGATATTTGAAGAAGAGTATAGGCGGCGGCTTACTAAGCAAATCCCACCAGCCCGCCGCTCCGGCAGAGGTCCACTCATCGCCGAGCAAAATACCTGACGCCTTGGTTTAATCGTCCCGGTTCAAACCTTCAAAGCAAACCACTTCACATCGACCACTCTCACCCACCTCTCGACTCGGCGTAGAGGTCAATTGGACACAGTACGAACGTCCTCCTACCCATCACCACATAACATCCCTCCAACGACCGCAACAATGCTCCGGCAGTCCCTCCTACGCAGCTCGCGCGCTGCGATCCAGATCCGACCCGCCCAGCAGCGAGCAGCGCACGCCATCTCCAACCCGACGCTGGCCAATATCGAGAAGCGGTGGGAGACGATGCCGCCGCAGGAGCAGGCCGACCTGTGGATGGCGCTGCGGGATCGCATGAAGGCCAATTGGGCCGAGTTGACGTTGCAGGAGAAGAGGGCTGGTAGGTTTTGCTCCCCACGACTGTCTTCACCGGCAGCCCAGCCCAGCCCAGCAGAGCACAGCAACAGCACGATTGCAGCCACGATATGAGTTGCGTGGGGATCTGGGCTGAAGCTGGGATGGACATGGTGTACGGTCACAGCTGGAGTCAGGAGAAACCGGTGGCCCGGCCCGGGGTTTGGGATCTGGAATCCAGCCCGGTGCCCATTCGAATCCCACCTCGACTCCCAGCTCCCACGCAAGCACAAAGCAGAGGCAGGGCAGCAGACCACGAAGCTAACCACACTCCGTAACAGCGTACTACATCGCCTTCGGCGCCCACGGCCCCCGCGCCGAACCCGAACCCAACGAGGGATGGAAGGTCTTCGGGTACGTGATGGCTGGAGTCGGCGCCAGCGGCATCCTATTCGCCATTATCCGCTCCTTTTCCCGCGGCCCTCCCGACACGATGAACAGGGAGTACCAGGAGGCTACGAACGAGTATCTGAAGGTGGGTCTTGGTCTTGCTTTCCCTTTGTCGCCGTGTGCTCTGCGGCTCTTCATAGCTACTTGGATGATGGGCGTGAGCTGGGCCTGAACAATTGCGGAGGAGGGATACGCCGTGGCTGGACCTGCACAAGATCACATGAACCCGGGAACGACTTGGACGTGGCTAACTTCCTACCCCCCTCCCAACAGTCACAAAACTCTGATCCCATCTCCGGTATCTCGTCCGAAGGCTACTCCGGGCCTGGCATGGTCCAGAGCGCGCCGAAGAAGAAGTAATGCCTCGACCGACCCGACCCGACACTACCCTGCATGTCTTTTCTTGTGTATGGACGTGGAGGGGAGGATGTGCAGACCAGGGGATCGATGCCAGAGAAGGATGGGGAGGTGTGGAAGGGGGAGGGAGAGGGCGAGAGGGGAGAGATGACCTGTACAAAGTACTTATTTTGCCGCTGCACGTGTGACTAGAAATGGAGCCTGGTTTGGAATGGAACGGGGATTTGACCTGGTGCTCGTTGCCTCGCGTTGAGCTGGGAGTGTAACTGTGGCACTGCATAGGACGTGACCCTGGAGTCTCTGTGTTTTCTTTGCTCCTCGCTCTCGAGATGGTGATGGTCCTCGTGGCAGTTCTGTTTGGTGACCCGCGACTGGCCCGTCTCTTGATATGTACAGCCGCCCTCCCGCTCCTCTCTCTCCTCCCCCGGCGGTATCTGGGAGCGAGCAAGCAAGCAGTACCCAGGCCTGTTCGCATCCAGCATCCAGCCCGTTTTCACTCCACTCCAACCCAGCCCAACCCAGCCCAACCCAGTCCAGTCCATTCCATTCCACCTCGTAAACTGCGCCCGCTACCCCCCCATTTCAGAGCCCAAGCCGTACCGCAATCCAAGTACGAAAGCCCGGCCCACAAGTACAACCACACCCATCAATACCACCCAGCCCGGTGCACACTCTGCCTGCGCATCCGTGTGTGTCAACGTTTCACGTTTCACATCTCACCACTCACATCCCACTGCCCCCCACCCGTCTGAAGTTCTCGAATCCTCTCTCCCCCTCTCCTTCGTCGACTCCGTGGCTGCTGGCAGTCCCAGCCACAGCCCCAGAGCCGGTGCGAGCGTCGGCCCGGCTCTTCCATGCCTCTTCCTCCTGCTCGTACGCCTCTTCGAAGGCGAGGGACTGGCTGCGGGAGAAGCAACGAGGGAGGGGGGGTTCGTCGTCCTCTTCCTCCGAGGAGGATGTGTCCGAGGGATGGGGCCGGAATCGGGACTGGGGAGCGGTAGGGGATTGAGCCGTGGAGGGGCTAGGGGACTGAGAGCGAACGAACGCCTCATCGACAAGCACGAAGCGGATCGCGGAGCCCGGGCCGCGGAACATGGTTTCGTTGAGGAGGGACTCGAGGATGCTGCGGAGGCCGCGGGCGCCGACGCCTCCTGTGTTCGGAGAAGAGGAGGAAGAGGAGGAAGAGGAAGCGGCCCATTCGGCAATAGCGTGCAGAGCGCCGGTGGTAAACCTCAGCTGGATGCCGTAGGTGTTGAAGAGCGCGATGAACTGCTTGACGAGGGAGTTGCGGGGCGAGGTCAGGATGGTGGTTAGTTGGGACAAGGAGAGCGGGGTGAGGGAAGCCAGGATGGGGATCCGGCCGAGGAGTTCGGGGATGAGGCCGTAATGCTGGAGATCGGAGGGCGTGACAGCGTCGAGGAGGTTGCGCTGCCTGGGCTTTGCCGAGCGAGGGTTTGACCTCAAGTTAGAGGGGAGGCTAGATCTGAGCTGAGCCCCGAAACCGAGGGATGAGCCTGTCGATAGGCGAGAAGAGATTATCTTCTCCAACCCGACGAAAGCACCTGCGAACACGAACAGGATGTTCGTGGTGTCGATCGTATACTGCTCGCTCTTCCCCTGCTGCTGCATCGCATCTCTGCCCGCTCCCCGGCCGGCATTCTCGCTCTTGGAGGAGCGGTCTGATTTCGCGTTGACGGTGACCGTCGTGCCCTCGATCATCTTGAGCAAGCCCTGCTGCACGCCCTCGCCCGACACGTCGCGACCGTGAGTCATGACGGCTGGTTTGGCGAGCTTGTCGACCTCGTCAAAGAAGATGATCCCGCTCTCGCAGGCGGAGATGGAGTGCGAGGATGCCAGCAGCAGGCGCTCGATCGCGGACTCGATGTCCGTGCCGATGTAGCCAGCTTGCGTGAGAGCCGAGCAGTCGACGGTAGCAAAGGGCACTTCCAGGATACGGGCGAGGGTGCTGAGGATGTAGGTCTTGCCTACGCCCGACGGTCCAAGGAGGAGGAGGTTGGACTTCTCGATATTGATTGTCGTGGACTGGGGGAGGGCGAGGTGGCTCAGTGCTGGAGGATGGGACAGGGAGGGGGTCTGCGGAATCCAGCGGTAGGGTGCGTCGATCGGAGAGCTGGAGAGATTCCGGGCGTGGCCTGGATATTCATCTGTGATGGACGTGTTAGCATCTCCTGTGCAAGTTCGATGTGATATAATATGATATGATATGGGGAGGAGGGTCAGGTGATATCTACTTTCAACAGGATGGGATGTCAGCTCTCGCTCTCGCTCTCGCTGCTCCCATCGACTGTGCTCTTCGGCCTTTGCATGTTTTTCCTCTGCCAACCGGCGCAATTCCCGGATCCGCTGGTAGTGATTGAAGATAGCCACCGAGGTGACTTTCTTTGCCTTGTCCTGTCCAACGACGTAGTTATCGAGATGCTCTTTCAGCAGCAGAGGCGTGAGACGCGGCGCCCCATGCTTTGAGGCTTTGGACAATGGTCCTTCGGTCGGCCGGCCTGGCTCATAAGAGCCCGTGCAGCCTGCTTCTTGACTTTGGAAGTCAGGACGGTAGTATTGTGAGTCTCGAGAGAGCGAAGTGCTCGTGGACAGTGGGTGGCGCGAAGCCGTGAGGACAACGACGGCGGGAGAGAGATGCCTGGGGCGAATCGTGAGAGCGACTGTCCGGGTGAGGGCCGGCATCATGAGCGAAGCCCTGGCTCATTCTTTAGAAAGACGTACGATGCTTCATTTCATCCGGGTGCATTGAAGCTGTACAATCGAATAGCTGTGCAGCTATGATATACGTGAAGCGGTCGAGTCGAGTCGGGTCGGGTCACGTGTTGCGGGGAGACCTGGATTAAGCGAGACGAGACTGGGGTGGAATGAATACAGTCGCGGGGAGGGTCTGAGTCTTGAATTGCAGTCGGAGTCTGGGGAAGAATGAATGGCCGGAGCCAGCGCAACGTCCGTGGCACCAAGGTACTGCGGTCTAAATTGAGGCTATTCGCAACTCTTTCCAGACCAGTCGAGGGAGATGCTGCTTCGACAGCCAAAGCGAAGTCAATACAATGGCATTCGTCACGTGTCTCGATACCGCTGAGTTTGCAGGGCCTCAACCTGCCCCTGCAAAAGCCAGGGCTCGACGTCATTTGGCGGGCAAGCTGAACCAAGTGCCCCCCATCGGCATCTGGAGGTGCAGAGTTCCCCTCCAAATCACTCCTCGTTCATTCATCATCTGGGGGAAGAATCAGTACGGGGAGCTGCTTTGTCTTTCTATGGCTGATCAGGTGAGAATTTTTTTTTTACTTCTCTGCCGCAAGATTCCTTCACGATTTCTGTCTGCGAACATCACCCACCAACAAGCTGAGGGACGAGTTTACCTCCGTCGGACGTTGGGAGGCAATTGCATTTTCCCCCATCCATGAATCGCAGGGAGCTAAATAATCCTGGGTAGAGCGACTCTACTCCTATCTGATCGACCTCCCCACAGCCTTCGACGATTCGCAAACCTCCCAACAAATCGACCAGACACGCAAGATGGATTCCCCTAATCAGAATTCCGAGAACTCGCTGCTCAACGGCGGAGCTGCGAGTGGAGTGCCCAATGACGGGACTGGTAGGGTGGCGGAGGTCCCTGGGAAAACAGAGAGCTGATTCTCGCAGGCGTAATCAAGCTCGATCCATGGCTCTCTCCCTTCAAAGAGGAGCTCAAGAAGCGCTACAGCAAAGCACAAGATTGGATCAAGAAGATCGATGAGACCGAGGGCGGCCTGGAGAAGTTCAGCAGAGTCGGTCCTCCTCGCGCGATGCGAATACTACCACTGACGGGTGCAGGGCTACGAGAAGTTCGGGATCAATGTCGACAGTCAGAACAACATCACCTACAGAGAATGGGCGCCGAATGCGACGCAAGCATTCTTTATCGGGGAGTTTAGTATTTCTCCCTCCCCGCAGCAGACTTCCTTGGCGTGGGCAGTGGACTGATACAGCGCAGACGCGTGGAGCAGAGAGTCGTGTCCTATGAAGAAGGATCCGTACGGAGTGTTCGAGGTTGTGGTTCCTGCAGTCGATGGGAAGCCCGCCATTGCACACACCTCCAAGATCAAGGTAGGCTGCTCTACACGTGCCTCTGCAATGGCTGATCTAGAAGATTTCTCTCATTCTACCCTCTGGCGAGCGCATCGAACGTATACCTGCCTGGATCACCTACGTCACGCAAGACCTCCACGTCTCCCCGGTCTACGATGCTCGATTCTGGAACCCGCCCCAAGCCGAACGATATGTCTTCAAATACCCCAGACCAAAGAAGCCTGCAAGCGCGAGAGTGTACGAAGCCCACGTCGGAATCTCCTCTCCCGAGTTGAGGGTAGCCACATACAAGGAGTTCACGAGGAACATGCTGCCGAGAATACACCACCTAGGATACAATGTCATTCAATTGATGGCGATCATGGAGCATGCCTACTATGCCAGTTTTGGATACCAGATCAACAGCTTCTTTGCTGCAAGCAGCCGGTATGGCTCCCCCGAGGACCTGAAGGAGCTGATTGATACTGCGCACGGTATGGGCATAACTGTCTTGCTGGATGTGGTTCACAGCCACGCTTCTAAGAATGTCCTGGATGGCTTGAACGAGCTCGATGGGACGGATGCCTGTTACTTCCATGCTGGTGCGAAGGGTAAGCATGAGCTGTGGGACAGCAGACTATTCAACTACGGGAGTCATGAGGTTCTGAGGTTTCTGCTCAGTAATTTGCGCTACTGGATGGAGGAGTTTCGATTTGATGGATTCCGGTTTGATGGCGTTACAAGCATGCTCTACACGCATCATGGGATCGGAACGTAAGTCGCAGGCAATAGGTCTTGCGCGGATTGTTGCTAATATTCCAGGGGGTTTTCGGGTGGCTATCACGAATACTTTGGCCTTGCTGTGGACGAGGAGGCCGTTGCATATCTCATGATTGCAAACGAGATGCTTCACGACCTCTATCCCGAGATGATCACAATAGCCGAAGATGTTTCTGGGATGCCCGCGCTGTGCGTCGCTCTATCCTTAGGTGGAATTGGGTTTGATTACCGACTTGCCATGGCTATTCCCGACATGTGGATCAAGATTCTCAAGGAAGTCAAAGACGACGATTGGGATATGGCTAGTATCTGCTTCACTCTGACCAACAGGAGACATGGCGAAAAAACGATTGCATACTGCGAGAGTCACGACCAAGCGTAAGTTTGTGATTCCTTCTTCGCGGCCATCCATTTCTCACGTGATTAGGCTGGTGGGAGATAAATCCATCATGATGCACCTGTGTGACGCAGAAATGTACACAAACATGTCCACCCTGAGCGCACTGACACCCACCATCGAGCGTGGAATGGGACTCCACAAGATGATTCGTCTCATCACTCACGGCTTAGGCGGGGAAGGGTATCTGAATTTCGAAGGCAACGAGTTTGGACATCCTGAGTGGCTTGACTTCCCTCGGGCCGGAAACGACAACAGTTTCTGGTACGCAAGGCGTCAATTCAACCTTACAGATGACGACCTGCTCCGGTACAAGTGCCTCAACGAGTTCGATGCCGGGATGCAACACACCGAGCAGAAGTATGGCTGGCTACACTCCGAGCAAGCCTATATTAGCTTGAAGAATGAATCCGACAAGGTCATCGTGTTTGAGCGTGCTGGTCTCCTCTGGATCTTCAACTTCCACCCCACGAAGAGCTACCCTGATTATCGTGTTGGTGTCGAGCAAGAAGGTACCTATCGTGTGGTGCTAAACACAGATTCGAAGGCGTATGGTGGGTTTGAGCGAATCGATTCCGGGACGAGGTTCTTCACAACTCCGTTCGCGTGGAACGGCAGGAAAAACTTTACGCAGGTTTATATCCCTACTCGGACTGCTGCTGTGAGTCATCCTCCCCGAAAGAAGTGGAGAATCTGCTGATGCTCGTAGGTTCTTGCTCTCGAATCAACGTTGTGATGAGGCACGCGGGGAGGAGGTTGAGGAAAAGATGACAGTCCAAGAGGTATACGTGCTAGCACTGTGGGATGATGTATTTTCCACATGTTTAGAATACTCACTTCATGAGCTCGTATGATGCCCGAATGATATCACGTTCATTGACACCTGGTTTGTTATGCATACTTGGTGAACGGTGTACATACAATCTTTGCTCTGAAGGGATTCTCGGAAGTGTGCGAAGGCAGTCTTCAATACGGGAGTAGTAGTACTCCACTTTACCACAAATTTCCCATTGCTGCGTGTATGAAGTCCTCTAACATTCAGTACGCCTCCATGTTATTTGGATTCTCTGAGTTCCGATGTTTTGATCTCCACATTTCCGGACCATTTCGGCTTCCTGTCACGTGTGGCGCTAAAGGAACCAAAATTGAGCTTGCCGGCCGAATCTCGAAAGACCTCCTCTCTATAGCCATCTCCTCCCTCCGCAACTCCACTCTCATCACATCTCCATCGCTCTCCTTCGCCATGTTCAGGAGGTATGTTCCGGGTCCATTGAAGCAGCTTTCAGGTCTCTGCTGGGTGCCAATGGATCAATTGGGCCCAAAGAGCCCGCCGGATCAATAGGGAATCAACTGAGCTGACACGACGACAACAACAGTTCAATTTCGAAGACAGCCTTCCGGGCTTCCAAGAGTGCCTTCAGGCCAGTAGTCTCCACTGGTTTAAGGGCTTCGAGTGCGCGCTTCGCCAGCGACGCCGCCTCTCTTTCCGGCAAGATCCACCAAGTCATCGGTGCGGTTGTAGATGGTGAGTGCCCCGAAAATTCTTCCGCCGATAGCCAACAGCTCTGGATTGAATACACAACCATCTGGGAGCTCGAGGATCGATGGGAACACATTTTGAATGCCTCGCAGTAAAATTCGATACCGACAAGCTTCCTCCGATTCTCAACGCCCTTGAGACTGACAATGGCGGCCAAAAACTGATCCTCGAGGTCGCGGTACGTCAACATGGCGCACACATCCTGGCTCTGGACTAACAACCTCAATAGCAACATCTAGGAGAGAATGTCGTACGAACAATTGCGATGGATGGTAGGGATACACAATTATTTCAGGGTCCAAGGCAGAAATTGACACGGTGGAAACAGGTACTGAAGGTCTCGTCCGTGGCCACAAGGCCACCGATACTGGGAACCCCATCATGGTTCCAGTCGGTCCTGGAACTCTAGGCCGTATCATGAATGTCACTGGTGACCCAATTGATGAGCGTGGTCCCATCAAGCACACCAAGAAGCTCCCGATTCACGCCGATGCTCCTCCTTTTACTGATCAATCTACTGCCGCCGAGGTCTTGGTCACCGGTATCAAGGTCGTCGATTTGCTCGCCCCATACGCTCGTGGAGGAAAGATTGGTCTTTTCGGAGGAGCTGGTGTCGGCAAGACGGTGTTTATCCAGGAGCTGATCAACAACATTGCCAAGGCTCACGGTGGTTACTCTGTCTTCACCGGTGTCGGAGAGCGAACTCGCGAGGGTAACGATCTGTATCACGAGATGCAGGAGACTAAAGTTATCAACCTTGAGGGCGAGTCCAAGGTCGCCTTGGTGTTCGGTCAGATGAACGAGCCCCCGGGAGCCCGTGCCCGTGTTGCTCTTACCGGCTTGACTGTTGCTGGTAAGTTGCTCTGCAGCCTGTGATAGCCTGAGATCTAAGCGCCGCAATTCCTTGTTGCTCCCTTGCTTGTAATGGATAAACTACATGCTGACTTCACGATGCTCAAGAGTACTTCCGTGACGAGGAGGGACAAGATGGTAAGTCCGCTGGTTTCTGCTGCTGACTCTTACTAACATACATAGTGTTGCTCTTCATTGACAACATTTTCCGTTTCACCCAAGCCGGTTCCGAGGTGTCTGCCCTTCTTGGTCGTATCCCATCTGCCGTCGGTTACCAGCCAACTCTCGCCGTCGACATGGGTCTCATGCAAGAACGTATCACCACTACCAATAAGGGATCTATTACCTCCGTCCAAGCCGTCTACGTGCCTGCCGATGATCTGACTGATCCTGCCCCTGCGACCACCTTCGCTCATTTGGACGCTACCACTGTGCTTTCACGTGGTATCTCCGAGCTGGGTATCTACCCCGCCGTCGACCCTCTGGATTCCAAGTCCCGTATGTTGGATCCCCGTATCATTGGACAAGACCACTACGACACTGCCACCAAGGTCCAACAGATGCTTCAGGAGTACAAGTCTCTCCAGGATATCATTGCCATTCTTGGTATGGACGAGTTGTCGGAAGCTGACAAGTTGACTGTCGAGCGCGCCCGAAAGATCCAGCGTTTCCTGTCCCAACCATTCGCTGTTGCTCAGGTTTTTACCGGTATCGAGGGTGTCTTGGTTGACTTGAAGGACACCATTCGGTCATTCAAGGCCATCATGAACGGAGAGGGTGATGATTTGCCAGGTAAGATTCTCCCATTAAAGACTCATTTCGGCACTCCCACTAACATGCCTAAAGAAAGCGCATTCTATATGGTTGGAGACATCGACCACGCACGATCCAAGGGAGAGAAGATTTTGGCCGATCTCGTAAGTTGTTTTCCAACCCTGACATTACACGTTTTCTAAAATATGTTGTAGGAGAAGAACTAGAGTGCTACAGAAGGGTAATAAGTGGGCGGAAACCAACGGAGGTGTGTGTATATTTTTGAGGGGATGTGGTGCAGGTGGGTAGGCAGCACGCGCATTTGATTAGCGGGGCTGTATACAGACATGGAAAAACACCTGGTCCTTTCGAGAGCACGCATCTTCCTAGCTTGTAACAAACCAAATTCTCCTTTTGTTCAAAAGTGGCATTCGTGGTATTGATCGGTACAGCCGATGTGTGATCTTTTTGTGATACGTGACTTTTCGCCGAGTGGGTTCTGACAAGTGTCACTAACCATGCTCCTTGAAAGCTAGACCTTACAATCCTGTCATACGATTAGTAGATATTTGTCTAAGCTTTGGTTACGCCATTGTTGATTTCCTTGGAGAAGGTTGGGTTGTTTACTTCCCAAGAGTCAATGCGAGCAACGCAGCCTCGATGCAACGAGGTGCTCTATTTAGGAAGGAGTGAAGTTGGGAGAAGGGAGTATGAATATGATGGAGATGGAGATAAAATGGAGATATGTATATGTATATGTATCTATCAATACATATTAACGAAAAATATACAGTAGAAAGAAGACGTAGCAGAAACAGGTTGAGAGGGATTTAATAAATGTTGGTGCGCAGAGTTATTACATCGTAATTTAGTATCGTTCTGATCTAGCCCCCTTCGCTATGATCTCTAGGATTGCCTTACGTACCACTTTCTATATAAAATTCAGATATCAGTACGTATAGGTCTGAGATCTTGTGTTCGAGACCTCTGAGAGCTATCTTCAGGTAGTTGTCTAAGGGTAAGAGAGATGAAATGACAGGGAGACGGTTAAGTATATATACATAGACCTTTTCGACCAGTTCTTTGTAAAGGACAGACTTTACAGAATACATACTTTAACGGCCTTGATTCATAATATGTATGAACAGTATATCCTGTGAAATTTTTAATCAGGTTTATGCTGATATTATCTTGCACTTGCTATAGCTTGCCAGATCATTTGATTTAGGGTTATCTTTTCAAACTAACTTCTAGCATACGCTTTTCAAGACCAGCAGGGTGAAGAGTAGGGCAGTTAAAAACTTGAAAGCAAGTATGGATTACGCTAGTAGGAGGGATAGGTTAGGAGTGAAATGATTATTTATTGGGGTTTTAACGATCTTATTCGTTGGCCTGGCGTACCTAGGAGTCCTCTCTCTTAATTGTGATTGCTAGAGGCTAGCTTATTTTTATTTTTATTCTTATACTTACTCCTTTTACTTTTTTTTATTCTTATTTTTATATTTGCTTTTATTCTTATTTTATTTTTACTTTTGTTTTTCTTTCGTACTTTCTTTAAGGTGGAGTGGTGTAATGCCAGGTTTAGTACCTTGCAGGTATATAAGTAGAGTTGCTTATAATAAGGGGCCACATCTCTCTCTCTATATACGTATCTCTCTCTTCTAAGACCAGAATTTATATTTTCTTCTCTTCAATTGGGATCCAAATATCAGTCTTGATAGGTCGTAGCTACTTATACTGTAAGACTTGGCTCTCTCAGACTGTAAAATATTAGTAAAGCTTCCGACAGGCTTCTCTACTAGTATAGAAAAGAGTCGTATCAGTTTTACAAAAGTCGCAAGCTAATTTAAATTATCATCACTAATACCATGTTTCTTGTGATAGGTATACTTCTAAGGTATAACGACGGCTCAATTAGCTTGATGATAAAAAACCTCATCCCGGCCTGCTTACTATTACCAGCCAGAATGTTAAGGGAGAAGAATGAAGAAGGTTCCCTTTGCCAGGTACTTGGCACTCATATAAGATCGGATAAGATGTAGAGGAATCGTATATAGAACAGAGGCAGACTGATTTCATGTATATAAGTAGAGAGAGTTCTGTACTAGATGGGCTCTCTAACTTCTTTGTTTCCTGTATAATAGACCTATGAATCCACTCTCTGCCTTAATACTCGCTTCTAACTAGTTCTCGCTTCGAGTCTCACCGCTGGCACGTGCCTATAACGTATGACCTTGTGCATATTCGTATCAACTTGCGAAGGGCGATTGGTTTTAGCGAGAGCAGCGGGACGCAAATCAAGTCAAATCAAAGTATATGAGAAACTATTTTTATTTGCTTAATTAAAGGTCGACCAAAGGGAGACGACGACTCAACACCTATACGCGGTATCTCCTACAAACCTGCAAACTCTTTAAGAGTCTGCAAAGCCGAGATTAAGTCCTTTCGACTACAAATGATCAAACCCTAGGTTAAATAAAGCTAGAACTTTCGGAAATGTTCAAATGAAAACTTTTCTCTTTATTATACTACTTCTTCTACAAATACTCTCTACTTTCGACCTTTGAATAAATAGTACTCTAAGATTATTTAAATATATCCTGGTAATTAGAGGAAAGGCAGGTTGCAGTATTTAAGGAGGAGGAGAAAAACGGAAATGATATATTTCGACATGTTATAAAGTCGATAAGAAGAGTTATGATTAAGAGCTGCCGCCGATCAGCAACATAATTAATGTGATCAAATAAATAGCTGCTATTAGCGTAAAGGGCTTATCTTAGAATAGGACATCTAAGGCGACTCTATTTATTAAAGGCACCTTCTAAGAACATACTCGCCCAAGACTTAGAGGGAATAACTACTGAGGTTTTAGTTAGACTCTTATCTAAGGAATCAGGAATCATAGGTATAATAGACTAAATAGCAAAGATATAAGGATTTTTTAAGCTAGCCTCTCCGTATACCTAGATCCGACTATAGCGTTTCTCGCTTATATTATATAACTCAAAAATAATATAGTATATCAAAAGGAAAAAAAATGGTTAGCAAGTTTAGTATAAACTACTTTCTTACTACTACTTTGGCCGTGGCGAAACGAGGCCCCCTGGCCCCGGAGCTTGCGTAGGGCCGCCAGGGCGAGGATCTTTTTAATGCTTCCAAGGTCCACCCTACGTCAGTTATTTCTATGGGTTTTCTTAGAAGTGCAGAAAGCATATCTACTTGAACTTCAGCTTAGAAATCTTTGCTAGGGCTAGTAAAGTTACTATGGCCAATTAGACAACCTATGAACTCTATTCCCAAGATAATTCACTTACGCGGCGTAGTGATTATTAGTGGGTCGAGCGAATCCATCGAGATTACCGGCAAAGGGATAGGAGGAACGACAAACCAGATACAAGATTATCTAGCATCTTTACGCGTATGTCGGCGATGCCGAATCACACTCGGTCAACCCGAGAAGTACGGTACAGTACTTGTATATAAGAGCCTTAAGCTCCTCCGATAGAAGAGTGGGCAAGAAACACCACTCTGATGCTCGACCGACTCCCAGTCCTGCAAGAAAAACCTCAAGATGCGTTCCTCCGCGACGATCACGATTTTACTTGCACTTTGCATTGATTCCGCTTTCTCGATCTGTTGCTGGCCTTTTTCCCCCTCGAAGAAACCTAGTTCTCCGCTTGGCGTATCCTGCAACGGCAGAAGATATACGTCAGATGACATGGATAAATGCAACGAAAGAGCGCACGAACTCCTCTATAACAAAATGACATTTCAAAAATACCCGTATCATTTATTGAAAAGTCAAGCGATTAAACTCAACGGATCGCCACCTTATTTCGTTTTCCCGTTGGTTGAGAATGGTCCTTGGGGAAAAAATATACACCCTGGACCTGATCGATGCGTCATTAGTTCAGAGGAAAGGTTAGCTGGTTACGTTTTCGCCGATAGCGACGAAATTGAGGCTATAGAAAGTGAGGATAGACGCATAGATTATAAGAGCTGCGATTTTATTTATGCCTCGGAGGAAGCTCGAAGCGCGGAAGACTCTGACATGTCCAAGACAGAAGAGGTGTACGATGGAACTAAGGGGGATTATGATATTCACGAGAGAACAAAGAAAATAAGCAAAAAAAAAAAGGTAACCTGGGAGGATAATAATATTTTCGAGGCAACAGGAGAGACAGCTGGTGCGTAAGAATGTCTTTTGGATATGTTGTTATAGATCTTCCAGTAATTATGTCTTTTGGTAATGTAATTAAGAGCTATTGCGACGCTTTCATATGTCTGGGGTTACATATGACAAGAGGGACAGCTCCATATATCTAGTCTCGTAGATCTGATCGCACTATGTACATCCTCTTCGTCTACTTGGAATCTAATTATTGGCCTTAAAACTCACTACTTCCTTATATTCTCCAAATTATTTATCGAAACCAGTCGCTCGCTGATTATTGCGATTATTATCGAAACTTCACTGCTTGTTGCTCAAACCGGTGATGGCTCTATACTTGTTGATCTTTTTACGTCGTCTTCTACCTCACTTGTTTCGTGGTTTTCCAGAATGCTTCTGTTGACGCGTCCGCCCTCCGACATACTTTTTTTTCATTTAATATGCCTATTTCTGAGTTTTCCTTTGCTCTCTGCTTTCCAACAACTCTGCCTACTTTCTCTTAGCAGTCCTCCCGGCTCGCCTGATCTACGCACCTGATTCCCCTTTATCCTTTCTGGCGTATTTGAGCCCTGAGTTAAAGAAGGGGGCCGGCTATTAGTCTTGTTGGTACGCAGATTCCTGTGCAGAAGGCCAGCTGCCCTTATTCCTGGGGTCATCTCATACAACTGTACTATATGTGATATAAGGGGTTTCGTATGTATTTCGGACGGCTATTCAGTCGGAGGACCTTAGAAGGATATCTATATGTGGCTAAGAGGGACTATAAGAGGGAGGACATTTATAAGTATAAAGGTACTATCTTAGTTATATAAAGATAGATAGATACTATAATAGATTCTTTTTAATAATAAGTACTTAACTATATTCATATGAATATCGATTACTAGTATAGAACCTATACTAATTAGTAGTAGCACCTTTACTATAGATAGCAAGGTTATTAAACTGAAGAATTCTTTCTTAATTTAAAGAGTACTTGATTGTATTTTTAGCTTACTTTAAATACTAACTTAAATATATAAAGTAATATCAGTTACTACTAAAGGGGAAAAGGCAAAAGGTATGCGAATCTAGCTAGAGTTATTACTTTAAAGGTAGATACTATCCTCTTTTACCTACGTTCTATTACGCATTATAATTAGGGCAAAACCGGAGTGTAATTAGTATCCTAACTACAATTAGATAATAGTATAATAATATATAAAATACAACTATATTAGACTTCTTTTGGACCCTATTAAGGCGTAAAGCAATATTCGGATAATATTAGGAAATAATTAAAGGGGGACTATTAATACTAATTAATCTAAAGCAACCTTAGATATTAAGGGACTTTGAAAGGGATATAAGACCTTAAGAGGATTAACCTAGCGAAGAGGCCTTTGGATTAAAAGACCTATATATAAAGAACTTCCGGAAAATATTATAAGATAGTAAAAGGAGAGGGTTATACCTTGCTAAGGACTTTTAAAAGGAGTTCTAAGATTGGATAGTTAGCGACTTTAAATCGCTAGATAAGGATATTCGATAACGCTTAAGGGACGACCTTTAGTACTATAGAGTATACGTTTAGCGTAGGAAGGGCGTTTCGATCAGCTAAGTACTTTTCAATATAGTACATTAAGAAGGAAACAAGTAGCTAAAAGACTAATTAGAATTATAAACCTAAGAAGTACTAAACTCAGTTATAGTATAATCTCTAAGATATAGAATAAGGTTTACTTTAGAATTTGCCGAATCTATGCAAATAAGCGAGCCACTTGCTTAAAGGGTTACTATAGCTAAATAGGAGATACTACGCTAAGACTCGCTTTGGCAAAGATACCTTAAATATAATAACACTTTATAAGATAACTTATATAAAGCGGACACTTTAAGATAAACAACCGAATAGTATAATCTTAAAAGAATACCTTATTAACCCTAATTAGGACGAACCCTAGTCTTATAATACCTAAAGATCTCGAATCTAATACTAATGCCGCCGATCTAATTAAGAGACGGATTATTATTACCCTTTGCTATAAGGAGGGGTTTAAGAGTGCTTTTAGACCTTAATTAGAGCAACGCTTAACTATCCTAGTATATTATAAAACCTTTAACTTCGGATTAGGCTAAAACCCTTATAAATCTAAGTAAGATGTATATTAAAGAGACTTAGTACTTAGGTAGGAAAGATCACCTTAATAAGAAGCTTTATATATTCGCCGATTTGTGCTAAAAAGCCTTAATAGACTAAAGTATATAGTATAAAGCCTTTCTATCTATACTATAAGACTCGGCCTCGATATACTATTATTAGTACTTATAAAATAAGAACTTCAAGTTTGCTAAGCTAGTAGAGGCTATTTAGGCTAATTATAAGACTGAAGAGAGAAGTAGCAGATTCCTAAGGAGGTAGTTTCGGCTGACATTTGACCTATTCTAATAAGAAGACTATTAAAGGGGGAAACCGATCCTAACCCAATTCGAAAACTATACTAAGGAGCTATAGAACTTGCAATTAGGCCTATATGCTAGTATAAGGAACGATCGATCAATTAGAGATAGACTTATATAAGGTGTTTCTAAGAATCGGCTCTTTTAAATAGTACTTTTTAAGCTACTAGCGATATTCCTAGCCCTATTAGATAGCCTATAGGCTTGCGTAGGGGTAGTTGCTTAAGATGGACTATTAAGACCTTAGCACCCTAGTTTAGCTACTAATAGACCTTAATATCATTTGGCTAAGGAGCAAGGGTAATTTATAGTGCACTTTTCAAATAGAAAGATAAAGTTTACCTAAGGTAATAAAAGAGGAATAACCTTCTAATTAAAACCAGGCTATATAAGGTATATTATATGCTAGAAAAAGGACTGCTATAGTAGCAAGCACTTAAAAGAAGAAAGAGCCGCCTAAAAGTCTCGCTATATAGCAAGCTAATAAGCTAAAGGCTATAAGCCAATAGATAAAATATATAAGGCATACCTTACTTAAGAAGATAATAAAGCATATTCGAAAGGCAATAGGACCGATAAGGATAAATAGGAAATATCTTTAAAAGAGGAGGACTAAGCAATTAGCAACCCTAAGGATAGTGATATTAACTTTACTATAGTATTCCTAGCTTCTAAAAGGGAATATGACTTAAGAACTATGCTTAACTAGCTTGAAAAGCAAAAGGCTAAATACCTTTTAACAATAAGGGTTAATAAACCTATACAAATGGACCTTAAGGTGTTTATAACCTAGTGGATAGATCAGTTCTTTTAAGGATTCCTAATTAATATAGGCGCCTTAAATAAAAATATAAGAGGAATTAACCAATTCAAAGCCTTACAAAATATATAGGATGTAGTTCTAGCTCTACTCGGCGCTGAAAAGCATAAAATTACCTTTAGGGTAGGTTTGCGAAATGCAATCGGTAAGACAACTATTTAAATACTAGTAGGCCCTATAGAGTTTTTAATTATAAAGGCAGATATACCGTTTTTAGTCTGCTTATAATAACTCGATAAAATAGGAGCTAAATACAATAATCTGCGCAATTTACTTATTATCAGCAAGGAGAAACACTTAATTATTAGAAAACATAAGCACCTATAGCTCTTACTTAATATAATAGAGCAACTTTTAATAACTTTAAAAGGTATAATTAATATATATTATTTAATAGAAATGGAGATCTAAAGGCTATATAAAAGATTCAGACATCCTTTAGTAAAGCGCCTTAAATACCTTTTGAACTAGGCCGGTTATAACGTCGACTCTAGCATTATAGTAAGAATAAGGGAAATATGCCGATATTATCAACTCTATACTAACGCTCCTTATAGATTCCGATTTAAGCTATAAGATAATATCGACTTTAATTATACTATATATATCGATATTGCTTAGTTTAGTAGAAGGAACGCCCTTTATATAGTTAATAAAGTAATAGGATTTAGAGCCGCAAGGTTCTTATAAAAGGGAATAGGAGCATATTCGGCCGATATAGTATTTTAAGCCCTTAAATTGGCTTAGCTAAATACGTATATTAGACCTTTTGATTTTATAGTATACGACTATAGTACTAACTTCAACTTAGCAGAGTTTAGAAGCTCTTTAAGATCTATAGGAATAACCCCTAAACTAGTTCCTATAGAGGCGCACTATTCTATCGGCAAGGTCGAATAGTATTATTACCCTTTAAGATATGCCTTTAAGATAATAACAATTGAATACCCTTGATTAAGCGACGATAAGAGGCTATAAATGGCTATTAAAGCAGTTAATAATATAGCAGGGCCTAATAAGATGATTCTTACCTTGCTCATTTTTAGGGTATATCTAAGGCTAATTGAACTAGATCTACTAAATCTATTAGTAGAATAGAGGGTAGCGATAATTAAAAAGGCTATAAAGGAAGTTAGGAAGATATATACTACTTATAAGGTTAACGATACTTTAAGCATAAGGAATGGCCCTAGAACCACTTATATTTACGATTTAAGGCTAAAAGACCTAGTATTAGTATATTAAGAGAAGGGAGGATAGATAGGCCTATTTAAGTTCCTAGGCTTAAAGAACGAAACCTATATAGTTAATATCGGCGGTAGAATAAAGTACTTTAGGTCGATAAGCGTATGCCTATTTAAAATCGATAATAAAGAAAACTGCCTAGAGGAAACTAAGGAAACTAGAGGAACTAAACCTAAGGATCGAACGACTATTAAAAGGGAGTAGAATGCAACTGATATTAATAAAGAAGTAGAGCCCTCTTGCTTAGTTAAGCCGCAACTTAATAGTTGCAAGCAATTGCTAAGAGTAGAGGTTCCTTTTATTAAGCCTATTTCCAGCCTTCCTACAATCAATAACGACTATAATACTAAGATATAGATATCCTTTAAAGCAGACGATAAGCTATATATAGCCAAATTAGAGGTATTCCTAATAGAGAAGGAGAATAAGGATTAGGAACTATTGCAAAAGCTATAGGCAAAAGGCAAGATTACTACTCTTAAGCGCCCTTTTTAGCAATCTTGCTTAAAGGAGTACTAAAGGCTGATAAATAAGGAGGTATTTATACCGATGAATAAAAATAATCCTATTATAAAAGGCAAGAGGATCTTCAAATTGAAAATAGTTAATAAGATAAAAGGAAAGGAGATAGATTACCTATTTAAGAAATTACGCTTAATTGTATAGGCCTAGAATAATACTAGTAAGAAGGAGGAAGGTATAATCACTTAATCCTTAATTATCTAATAAATAAGCTAACGCCTTTTAGTATCACTTTTAGCATCAATCTAGGAACACTTTAAAGAATAGGGTAAGGAAGGCATTCTTAACCTATAGGATATTATATAAGCATATACCTAAGCAGCTTTGAAGCTACTATGCGATATATTTGTATTTCCTTTATAAGATATCGCTAAGCTATTCCCTATAGGTACGGTCTTTAAAGTAGTACTACTGCTCTATAGCATTCCTAAATTAGGAAATCACTAGTTTAGTACCTACTATAAGTACTATTGCAACAATCTTAGTATAGCTAATTTAACTTATAACCCTTGTCTATTATTAACCTTAAGCACTTCTCCCTTTTTTAGTATAGTAGGAATATAGATAGACAATACTTTAATATTTAGAAAAGCAGACTTCTTAAAAAAGGAGGAAGACGAGATTAAAAGGGTAGGATTCCTTATAAAGCTAATATAATACCTATTAAGCATTAAATCATTAGCTTTCAATAGGTGTATTATTTCCTAAGAAGGGGATATAATATATATGTAATAAAAGGGCTAAGGCTAAAGGCTGGAATTAGTCGACACTTCTTAAGAGGGCTATAAGTAATAATACCTAAAATAAAGAGTAAAGGGAGCTTATTTAGCTATAATCTGCCAGCTAGAAGCTTCCTTCGATTTGTTAGCTATAGCCTAATACTAGGATCTAACGGTTTAAGATATAAAGAATCTAAATAAGCGACTTAATTAGATCTAAAACAACCTTAAAAAAGGCCTAACCTACCTTGCTATCAATTTGCAAAACGCTAAACTATTCGCATTTATTAATAGATCTTTTGCTAATAATAAGGATTTAAGTTTACAGATCGGCTATATCATTATACTAGCTATTAAAGAGGAAGGAGAATCGCAGTTTACTTTAAAAGGCAATATTCTATACTATAGCTCGACGAAGTGTAAGAGAGTAATAAAAGCTATACTAGCCTTCGAACTATATACTATAGTAGCGGGTATTAATATACTAGTTTCTATAGCTATAATAATCGATATAATAATAGCTAAGCTAAGTCTATCCTACCTCTCTACTATTATATATATAGATTCCCTCTCCTTATATAAGTATATCGTCAAATTAGGCACTATAAAGGAGAAGCAATTAATAATCGATATAATAGCTATTTGATAATTGTATAAGAATAGGGAGCTTATAGAGATACGTTAGATCGATGGTACTAGCAACCCTACCGATACTATAATAAAAGCCAATCTAAATTAGGCCCTTTAGCAATTAGTAGATATTAATTTAATAATTATTAGGAAAGAGGGATAGGTATAAAGGCTTATCAAGGTATAACTAGACCTAAAAAGGTCTTAGATTAACAATATCTGATATTTTTAATTATAAGCTATTAGCAATTTTTTATTTATTTTTTATTTTACTATAAGATATATTCCTATACTTGCTATTACTACCTTCTTTTTATCTTTTCTTACTTACCTGCGTATACTTACATTTTTTTTATCACTTAAGTAGTATTAAAGAAGGAGGTTATAGTAAAGTAGCGATTATTATATTGCTAAAGATAATGATCTATTAACGATTCTACCCCTAATAAGTACCTATCTTAAGCATTAGGATTTTTAAGGCGTAGATCCCTAAACCCCTAAGGCTTAAAAGCCTTACTACTTAAAGTAGCAGCTAAGTTAGCCTGCTCCTCTTAAGCTTGCACTTAAGCAAAAGCAGCTGCGATCTCCTTTAGATTCGGCTTATCTAAATTATTAAAATCCAGATCCTTACCCTTTAGAGAGCCCTTAGAAGGCACTTATCTACCTTTGCCTTTTTAGTAGCAGATATTATTAAAGGGAGCTTAAGAACGGCCCTTAGCTAAGTTAAATAACCCCTTTATATATTAAAGGGCGCTAAGCACCTTAGTGCCTTAAGTCTTAAGACGCCTAAGGGTAGCATTGCCGCTTTAGATAGCGCGTAATAGATCCTGCAAATAATTAGTTATTAATATTAGATAGATTCAAAGGCACTTATAACTTACTAAGTATTCGCAAGGTCGATACTATAGCAGAGGGTATAAGCTTCATTTAGCTAAGCTAGCTAAAGGGCATCCTAAGTCTTTAGGACTATAGAGATTTATATCTAAGTCTCCTTAGATAGGATTTAGGCCGCCTTTTAGATAGCTTTAATATTGCTACTAACTTAAGCATTCTAAAGGATAATATACTTATCTTAAGCTTAGATAGGTATCTAAAACGGATATCTATTAAAGGTTATTAGAGTATAAGGATATTAAGGGCACTTACTAAAATACACTTTGCCTATTGCGCAATATAGTAGTTATACTTCTTAAAAGTGAGAGTATTAAATGCGCATATATAGCTGGTATTATTTTTACTAGCCTCCTTTCTTAATATTATATGCGTATAGCGTACGCATAGCACCCGAAAGGCCTTAGGCAGGTCCTCGGGATTGCATTCGAGCACTATCCAATTAGCGATATATATATTAAAAGGGGTCGGCCAACTATTAGGGCACTTATTAATAATAATAATATTATTAATAAGATGATATGAGATAAGATCTATTATAAGGTTAATGTTATAGGAATGCCCGTCACATGTTTGTCACATGATCTGTCATATGATACATCATACATATGATGTGTCATATGACTTGCCACATGACTTAGTGGTAGCCCTTGTTAAATAGCTCGTAGTTAGAGAGCTCTTATGAATTAAGATACCTAATATCGTCGTTTGCACCTTATACTTCTTTATGCCCTCTTCTAGTTTACTATCAAGTTCACTATTAGAGAACCTTATTGCTATAGGTTATAAGCCCCGCATGCCTATGAATAGCATTCGATAAATTCTATCGATTAAAGTCTCCCTTATAAACGAAAAGGCTGATTGATATTTTAAGTTTTTATTACTTAACTAATAACGTATAATAGCGTTATCTTAATAATAAAACAGTAGCTACTCCCCTTCTAAAGCGCTATGCAATAATCCAAGCTTACGCAAGATTCGTTATCGTAGCTAAATCATTAGGATTAATAGCTAAGATTATTAGCTTAATTGCTAAAAGTACTCTACTGCCTAAATCACCTATTTTTAAAGGGACTAATATATAGTACCCTAAACTCGAATTCAATAGTTCATCTCCTCCTTCTCCTCCTTCTCCTCCTTTCGATAACTCTATATACAAATATACAAATAAGATGTTGTTATTATCTTCGGCTGCCCTTAGCCTTTTTAAGTCTCAAAAGCTTAAAGGCGCAGAGGACTATAGCTAATAGAGGAATAAGGTTTTGAACCTTGCAAAGTCAAACGCCTTGATTATATATCTCTATATAAAAGCTAGAATATATACTCTACTTAAGGTTGATTTATAGGACTATTCTATTATAAATAAGGAAAAGGACAATTGGGTTAGATAAAAAGCTAAGGAATCTTAAATAAAGCTTGCTATTATACTTAATTGCAAACTAGGCCTATTAGCTTATATAAAAGGCGATAAATCTGCCTTAGATATATAGGAAGCTCTTTAAAAATAGTATAAAGGATTTAGAATAGTACTTGAATATAACGCTATCTAGACCTATATTACTATTAAATATAATAACTTTAATTCACTCAAAGCTTACGTTATCGCTTTTAGGCTTTTAATTACTAAATTAGAAGCTCTCGACTCTGCCCCTCCCTCTTACTAGCACCCTATTATATTTATTGCTAGCTATTCTAATAAATGGCCCATTTAGGCAGATCGATAACGCTTTAACCTTTGCTTAGCTATAGCAGCTGGATGAAAATCAGAGATTACGCTTAAAGCTCTTATTAAAGATATTACTAATAAAGCTCAAGCCTTATAGAGTTTAAAGATAAACGGAACTGTCTTATATAGTAACAAATCGGCTAGTAAGCCGCATTCCTCTAATAAGAAGTCAGAAAATAAGGGAGGTTTTAAAGACTTAAAGAAGAGCACCTTTAGGAATACTACCACCTTCTCCCCTAACTCCCCCTGTCTTTATTGCAAGCAACCAAAGCTATACCATAAGGCAGAAGATTGCTTTGCAATTAATAAATCGAAAAGAGAGGCTTAGGAGAAGGATTTAGAGAAGAAGTAAGTATTTTATCACCTTAAAGGCAAGGACGACAAATCCTTATTATTATTATTATTATTACCAAAAGGCAAGAAGCCTTTTAAGAAGATTCAAAAGGAAGACGAAGAGTTAGATAATGACCTCTTTAGGCATACTATGCTATTACTAACCCTAGGGCCAATTCTCACTCGCGAGCCAGGCCTAGGAGTCAATTTATCATTAAGGCCAATTTCCACTTGCGAGCTAGGCCTAGGAGTCAGTTCTTTTACCTCCTACTTTTTATTAAAATTGAGGAATCATTAGCTATA
Source organism: Diplocarpon mali (assembly GCA_024741835.1). NCBI lineage: Eukaryota > Fungi > Ascomycota > Leotiomycetes > Helotiales > Drepanopezizaceae > Diplocarpon > Diplocarpon mali. The sequence continues at coordinate 323,253 of JAENRP010000006.1, forward strand.
TAATATAGGTGCTAGTAAGCATATCTCTAATAATCTCTCTAAGTTCACTTCCTATACTACTTAAGATAATCTACCCTCTTTAAGTATAGTTAATAGATCTATTTAACCTTTTAGCGTTAGCACTTATAAAGTTAATACACTTAAATCTAATAGAAAGGTATATATTCTTAAGTTAATTAATACTCTTTATATATCTTAATCACCTATCTGCCTATACTTAGGTAGTAAACTTAATAAAATCAAAGGCTTCTATCGAAATAGCAAGCTATTCCTATCTAATGAAAAGGAAATTTACACTATTGATAATAATATATATATTAATAAGGAATAGCCTTTTACTAACTCCTTTAATTATATAAGTGGATATGCTCTCTTAGCTACTATCGAAAATGGACCTCTTAATATTAAGCTCTAGTACTATCAATTAGGCCACGCTGGCCTATAAACGGTTAGAAAGACCTAATCTGCTATTACTGATATATAGATTAAGGAAATAAAATTAGGAAAGACGCGAATCTGCGCTCCTTATAAGAAAGGCAGACCTTTCTAATATATTAATAAACGTTTAGCTTGCCCTCAACCTATAAAGGCACTTAATGAACTATATATTGATATAGTTCATCTAAAGCCAATTGGCTTTAATAGCTATAAATACGCTTCCATCTTCACTTACGCAGCTATAATAGCTAAGTAGGAATAGACTTATATAAATAAATCTAATGCCTTTAAGATAAATAAGAAGATAATCAGCCTCTTATAAACTCAGTATAATTGTATAATCAAGCGGTAGAGAATTAATAAAAGCAAAGAGTACTCTCTTATACAAATACGAATACTTATAGAAAACCTTAGTATGATTTTAAAGGAATTTACTCTATATACGCTAGAATAAGACGGTAGATCGGAACGATCAATTTATATATTAATAGAAAAGTTGCAAATAGCTATAATTAATTAAAATATCTCCTCCTTTCTCTAGCCTTACCTCCTTCTTTTAATAATATATATTACTAATCTTACTACCTCTAATATTCTTAATAGTAAGACTTTATATAAGGTCTTTTAGGATAATATTAAGCCTAATAAGCCTTATACTCCTTTAATTAAGCATCTTCAAATACTAGGCTATTGCGTCTATATGCTAATTAAAAAAGAAAGGCGAACTTAAAGCAATAAGCTCGCTCTAAGAGCAAAGGTAGGTACTCTTATCGGATTCAATAGCAAAAGTATTTATTAGATTTATATGCTATTGCAAATAGGTAAAAAGATTATTCGATTATCTTATATTCAATTTGATAAAGACGGCCTAATTATAGAGCCGCAATTAAAGGGTGATTTGACTCCTGGTCTAGGACCGCGAGTCAATTCTTACTCTTATAATTTCACTCCTAGGCTAGGACCGCAAGTCAATTCTAACTCTTACGATAATGATGATTTCACTCCTAGGCTAGGACCGCGAGTTAATTCTAATTTAGGAAAAGCTGAGCTTCTAACTTTAAGAAAGAGAGGAAGACCTCTTGGTTCAAAGAATAAAGCTTACCCTTAGCCTTTTAAGAAAAGAGCTACTCGCTTTACTACTCTTAGATTCAAAGCTGATAACTCTAATAATAAGGAAGCCTATTTAGGCGCCTTCTATATAGCCTTACTCGACTCTCCTTACCTAAATGACTTAAAAACAGTCGAATAAGCCCTCTCTTACGCTAATGCCGATAAATGGCAATCTGCGATTAACTTTAAGTACAATTCCCTTGCTTATAAGAATATATAGGTAGTAGTAAAATGCTTAAAACTCTCTAAAGACGATAGAGTACTTAAATCAAGACTTATCTTTAAAATAAAAAGAGACTAAAATAGGGAAATCTCCTAATAGAAGGTCAGATTTATTATATAAGGCTATATGCAATAATAAGGTCGAGATTATAATTAGATATTTGCTAGAGTTTGCAAATCTATAGTTTAGAAGATCGCAATTGCACTTATAGTACTATACGACTTTAAGCTAGATTAGTTTGATATTAAGATAGCTTTCCTTAATTTAAAAGCTAACTCTAATATTTATATCAAATTACCTCTTAAATATACTTAAGATAAGGTCGTTCTTTTATCTTAAGACTACTGTCTTAAGCTTCTTAAGGCCTTATATAGCTTGAAGCAATCTCTATAACTATAGTAAGAAAAGCTACGGTCTGAGCTATAAAAGCTTGATTTTCAACCTCTTAATACTAATAATTGCGTATATATTAACCGCGCCTCTCGGATTCTTATCGTCACCTATATCAACGACTTCCTTATAGTAGTAAAGAAGGGTGATATATATAATAAGTTTAAGAGAGATCTTCGCAACCTCTTCGAGATTATAAGTAGCGAACCGGCTAACTACTTCTTAAGAGTATATATAATTAGAGATTGATAAAATAGAACGATCTCACTTTATTAAAACGCCTACGTTAATAAGGTTCTTAAACATTTTTATATAACTAATTGCAAGAGCGTACTAACGCCTTTTGCTAATGGCTATAAAGTTCATATAGTCAAATTTGAAGGCTAAGCCATTCTATAAGAAGTAAAGCTATACTAAGAGATCTATAGTTCTCTATAGTACCTTGCGCATTATACGCATTAGGATATACTATACTACTGCTCTATTTTTAGCAAATTCCTTACCAACCCTTCGCTATAATATATAATAGCTTCAAAACGAGTTTTATAGTACTTATAAGGAACGCGATTCTATTATACTACCTTCGGAAGTAAAACAACTGACCTAGAGCTTTAGAAATTGCATAGCTACTGCGATTCTGACTAAGTAGGTAATAGAGGAACTAGAGCCTCTTATTCTAAGGCCGTCTTCTTCCTTAATAATAGCATAATTACCGCCTCCTTTAAGCGATAAACTATTATCGCTCTCTTATCTATAGAGGCAAAGTATATCGCTATATGCAAATTCGTATAAAAGGCCTCTTAGATACGCTAAGTATTTAAGGAAATAGGCTATGCTAGCGATAATGCTACTAAAGTCGAGATGATCTGCGATAACCAAAGAGCCCTTTATCTTACTAAAAATCCTAAATATTATTAGAAAACAAAGCATATTAATATCAAGTTCTATTATATTCGGCAAGAGCTTCGGAAAGGCCATTTGGACCTCTGGTATACGAATACTAAAGACAACGCTGCCGACAGCCTTACTAAGAGCTTAAATAGCAATAACCACGCCGCCTTTATCAAATTGTTGAATATAAAGGTTCTACACCTTGATTAAGGGGTGATTTTTTTTTGCACCTCTATTATAAGGTGATTTTTTTTTATACTTCTATTAAGGGGTGATTTTTTTTACTCCTGGGCCGGGCCTGCGAGTTGATTTTGACTTACTAAGGGGTGGATTTCCTACTCTAGAGTAGAGCGCGCTAGCGAACTCTACTCTATTTTCCATATCTGCAGGTTGATTTTTTATACAAAACTGTAGATTATAATAAAAGTTATAATATTATATATATTGCTGGCGAGTACCTTTAAAGGTCTCTCCAGAGGAGTATATTGCAGGAATGCCTATTATATATTTGTCATATGATCTATCATATGACATATTATATATATAATATGTTATATGACTTGCTATATGACTTAGTGGTAGCCCTTGTTAAATAGCTCGTAGTTAGAGAGCTCTTATGAATTAAGACACCTAATATCGTCGTTTGCACCTTATACTTCTTCGTGCCCTCTTCTAGTTTACTATCAAGTTCACTATCAGAGAACCTCATTGCTACAGTTAATCAACTTAGAAGCAAGAGGGGGAATCGACCTACTTATAAGAAGTAGGAGTTGGAGTTGAGAGATTAAGGGAGGAGGGAAGCTTAATATATATGCCTTCTTAAAGGCCCCTCTTTTTCCCTTCTATAGATTATTATAATTTATAGCTATAATAGATTATAACTCTAGATGACTCTTTAATAAAGAGTCTTAAACCTACTAGAATGCAACTAGACTATAATTGCACTACTATAAGGCTTAAATAAAGACCTTAGATTGCTTCTATCATTTGGATACCTTTCCTTTCCCTCTTTGCTATTTGCCTTTATCTTTGCTATTCTACTTCCTATATACTATCCTTATTACCTATTATACCTGCTTCTGCTATTAAGCTATTTATCTTTACTATTTTATTCTTTATTGCCATTTGATTATTTGCTACCGATCTGCCTCTATTATATACCTATTCTGCGTACTTCCTTATGCGAGTTGAAAAGGTCTTTTCAAAAGAAAGTACTGCTAGTATTAGTATGCAAATTCCTATGCAAAAGGCCAGCTGCCCTTATTCCTAGGGTCATCTTATATAGCTATACTATATGCGATATAAGAGGTTTCGTATGTATTTCGAACGGCTGTTCAGTCGGAGGACCTTAGAAGGATATCTATATATAGCTAGGAGGGACTATAGGAGGGAGGACATTTATAAGTATAAAGGTACTATCTTAGTTATATAGAGATAGACAGATACTATAATAGATTCTTTTTAATAATAAGTACTTAACTATATTCATATGAATATCGATTACTAGTATAGAACCTATAAGTCTCCTGTAAAAATCTTGATCAATTCGACCTTGGACCTTTTGCCTTGCTGTCGTACGAATACTCGATAGATACAAGCGTTGGAAGGTTGGTAATTCGGGATATTCTTTCTGGGCGGGTATCAAGGGGGCGGAAAGGGAGACGACGACCCAATACCTGTCTGCAGTATCTCCTACGAATCTACAAACTCTCAAAGAATTTGCAAAGTCGATATTAAGTTCTTTCGAGTATAAGACAATCAAACCTAAAGTCGAATAATGCTAGCAATTTTCTATGAGCTCTTTTATAAATAACCATTACTTTCAACCTCTACTTGCGTACTCTAGGATTATTCAAATGTAGACTTATAATCAAATGAAAGATAAAATAAAGGATAAAAAGAGAGAAAGGGCAGGTTATAGTATATAAGGAGGAGAAGGAAGGAAAAGGATATATCTTGAAAAATTAGTAAATTCGATTAGAAGGGTCATAATCGGAAGCCGCCGCCCATTAGTAAAACGCTTAATATAATTATTGAATAGCCGCTATTAGCGTTAAGGGCTTCTTATCTTTGGATAGAGAAACTCAGGCGCCTTTATTTATCAAGGCACCTTTCAAGAATATACTCGCCTAAGACCTTGAGGGAATGATATCGATCTAGGTATAGGCTAGACACTTTTCTACGGAATTTTGAATCATATAAGGCTGAATATTAATGATAAAAGGGGTTATTATACTAATTTTTCTTTAAATACAAAAATACAGTATAGCATTTTCCACTTATACCATGTAGTTCAGAACTAATAAGAACGTAATAAGAGACAAAAGAAGGGGAGACGGAAAGCGTCTAAGGCTAGCAAGATATACAAATGCAAGTATGTTTAATGGGAAATTTCTGCAATAGAGAGCTTACTCTGCTTAATTTACTAAGTTTGGGTTGTACTATAGACTGAAAGGTACTAGATTGGACTCAGTTAACCTGAGTTTCACATAGAATTGAAGTGATGGTTCACTTTGGTATGTCTGATAGGAAAAGGCAAGCGGTGGGCAAGTTTGAGAGGAGATAATGTATACTGAGAGGCGATAAAGTATGTAAAGGATCAATGACTGCACTTGTGGCATTTATTGGGTAAAAAGCCCACCCATATTCTCCTTTTTCTTACCCTGGTATGACGCTCTGTGTGTATATAAAGAAAGTTTCGTAATAGTCGACGTCTTATATGACAGGGTTAGAACCTTTAGAGTAATATCGTAGAATTACTGACTAGAGAAGCTAGTTGAGGACAAGGGAGCTCTTGTATGTGTATATAGGCTGGTATGCTTAAGCGGCGAAGTAACTGAGCAATTGGAATCGTCGGGTAACTTAGAGAATAAGGAATCAGAACGTTACTGAGCTATGAGAACATCCGACTCATAAGTTCTATCTCTTATATTGCCCCTCTCTTTGAAAACAGTCCTGCTTTAAGCGTTGATCTATTAGCTTACTACTATCTTGAAGAATTATAGTCTCTTACTTTATTGCGATACGCTTTTATTTCAAGGTTTATACAAATTAGTAGCTTAAGAAGTTCAAAAGTATTAAGGTGAGAATCTTATACCTTGAAGGGAGCGTACTTAATATAAGAGGTAAGGCACTAGTGTAACTTAGTATTATTACTTATCTGAAAGACTTCATATTTGAGCTTGATATAATACATGTAAATACTAAATATAGCTTGACTAACATTTATTCTGGCTAGTTAAAGGAGCTTAGTCATGAATTAACCATGTAGTAATTTGATAGCTTTAAGGTAGAATAGAAGAATAAATATCAAATATGTTCAAGTATTACTTCATCCAATAGCATAAAAGGTCGCGACTTGCCCTATACTTCTGCTCTTCAATTTGAAATTTTACTTAATAGGCATTTATCTAAATTGCTTCGAGTTATGCCTTGCCGTCGGCGTCACATACACGTAAAGCGTCCGATTTACCTCTGAGATTCTATACCTCTAGTAGCTTGCTGTGGATAAAAAATATGACTTTAAATACCATATTTAATCGATGAAATTTTCTTAGTATAAGTGAAAGCCTATAGAATTCTAATACATGTAAATACTGCGCTCCCTAAGCCGGGAGGCTCCAGAGTCCAGCCCAGGAGCTAATCACAATCAGATCTTCAGAGCCAGAAGCTCCTCGCTATGGAAGACACTACAAAAACAAAAGTTAGGCAAACGTGTTTTACTGACCTATTCCAGGAACCACTTACGCATAGGACTTTCTATTAGAGGAAGAAAAGGCATTAGCAAAGTAGTCATTCCGGCTGTAATAAAGAGATCGAAGGAGACTTACGCCGTTTTTGCAGTCCAGATAAGTTGTATCCCAATCGGGTTTCCCTCTTATGTTGATATCGTAACACTTGCGCGGGATTGAGAAGCCAGGATTGACTACGTTGTTACACTATTGATTGCGTCTTCGGGTCAGAAATCGGCGGGGGAAACTAAGATCAAAGCTATATGCTGGATGTATAGTATGTATGAATAATACATAGGACATACGCAGAAAGAGTAACCGCCAAGCTAGAAGTTGTGATTAGTTTGTATCTGATTCATTGATTCTCTCTTTATGGCAGAAATAGGTCATACCCTGCAGTACATTTCCTCCGGAAGGCTAAAACCATCGGTAGAGCAGACGTGGCTTGGTTCCATTTGCGCGGCAATCGATGCCTGGGCTGCGGCGAAGATGAGGAGAAAGAGCTTCATGGTTCGGATTATGGTTGTGATGAAGCTATTATATGGAACAAGAGAGAATTTATTTGGTGTAGAATTGAAAATGAGATGGTGTGTGACGGAATACTCGATTGTTTTGTGATGAGGATATGTGCTTTATTTATACTATTCCTAACATAACTCCAGTCCCTTCTTGTCTCGCTCATTCAAACTGCAAACAGAATGCCAGGTTGAATTAGGTTACTTCGGAGATACAGATTAATTATTCCTGTCAGGGCTGTTCATTGCGAACTGTCCGAGTACATATGATAGTTTGCTGCAGGCCAAAATGCGTGAGAGGATTTCTTGGTAGTCTTGTTTCCTGCTTTCCAGAAGGGATTTCAAACAACCGACACGTACCCTGCAACCCTACATCAGTAATTGAATGGCGTTGATTATAATATGCATAATTTATAGTCTCGACTGAAGATTTGTGAGTCGATATACTGAATATGGCTAAACTGATACTATTGAGTCAACAGTGCCTAAGCATTTATTGAAACATGGGGGCGAACGATCATTGAGAGTTACTGTAAAGTATTGTACCTACTTAGCTTACACCACTATTTACCTACAAAGATGAGTACTCCCCATGAAATTACAAATACCAATATTGATTTTATGACAGCTGTTATCATTCAAACGCTTTAAATATTAGTTAAGCGGTAGTATGAAACGTAATTGTCACACGATCCCCCGCTGTTTCAAAGGTCAAATTCTGGGCAGTGGCGAGGGCGGAAGACCCAGTGTTAAATTCAGGGTGAAATTAATCAAATTAAACCAGATGTTTTGGAGAAAAGAGTCTGAATTAGGTGATTGGAAATTCTGGCAAAGCCTACACAGGTCAGGCACTCGCTTGTGGCTCTTAGCACTCAAGTAAGGTACATTTCAAAGGTAGGAGAATTAAAACTAGACTAGGGAGAGTCCTCTACACTCTCTTGAATTATGTACATTATAGTACTCTCTTTTTAAATGCGCTCCAGACCCTCTTAGTACTTCAAGTACTTCAAGGGTAAAAACAGCCGTGCTAAGGATAGTCTTACTTGAATTTAGAAATCAAGTTGACACAAACCCTCCGCCTCTAAGGAGTCTTTTTATGCTTATTTCATGCTAGGAATCTTTCAATTAAATCGCAGATAAAACTGTTTATACTTTAATCAATCAGTGTAAGGTTTGAAATCAAAGCCTATTCGATTTATATTATACCTGAATCGTAATATAAATAAATAAACTAAGGCCATGTTTCGACCTTTGAATTTGAAAACAGCTTTAGAATCATTTTTCTTAACTATTTAAAACTTTGATAAGAAATCTGATTATTATATTTTATAGTGCATTTGCAGCCCACTGAGAAAAAGGAGTGTACTGTCGCAGAATATAGAAACAAGTTCTCTGATAGTTACATACAAAGGTCAGCACACGCTAGCCGCTTGTATGAAATCCCTCTGGAGATTTTGGGAAAATGAAAGCCTGTGTTTAGAGATTTATGCTTTTGTATCTTGGTACTTTCCTGTCTTTTAAGTCATTGGCGTAGTCAAGATAGTAGTGCAAATAGGGTGGCAACGACTTAATACCTTGACGCAGTATCTGCTACGAACCTGCAGACTCTTTATAGATCTTTAAAGCCGAGATTGAGCCCTTTCGACTATAAAATGACTAAACCCTAAGCCGAATTAAGCTAGCAATTTTCGAAAACTTTAAAACGAATTTTTTTAATTTTACTTCTTTTATAAATACCTATACTTTCGACCTTCACTTGCGTACTTTAAAATTAATCAAATATGTACCTACGATCAAAGGAAATGCTTAATAAAGGATATAAAGGCGTAAAAGGTAAATTATAGTATATAAGGAGGAAGAAAAAGGATACGCCTAAATTTTAAAGAGGATAACTATCAACTAAGGTATAAGTTAGACTTTTATCTAAGGAAACGGGAACGATAGATATTGTAGGCCAAATATTGAGTCGCAAGGAGTTTTTATGTTAATTTTCTCTCTATACCTAATCCGAACATAGCGTTTGCTACTTGTGCTACATAGTTTAGAACTAGTATAGCATGTTAAAAGGGGAAATAAATAGTGCAAGTGAGTTATGAAATCAATTGTCAGTACAATAAAATCGGTTTACTTGTCTCTTCAACTGAGTTAGTAATTGTTTAAGTAATTAAGAAAAACCTTTCATACAGTGTTCTGATATAACCAGGGGTGGCTGTATATCCCCTAGCAAAGTCAAAATGGTAAAGCCGCCACCCAGCGAGCTTGTTGCGGAGGATTTTCATCAGCCGCTAGCGTGTGTCGGCTTGAGTAACGAGTGTTGATGTGGGTGTATGGACCGGCTCCTTTCTTTCTCTTTATCTCAAGTCCGGCGGAATACGACACCCACTGATCGAAGTTATCGGATGAATAGTAGAAGAAAGATTTAAATTATGAATGCTGATAGCTGGAAAACCGGAAGATGATCTAGGGCGTTTTGATCGTCTGCGGAATGTTTACAGCCTTTTCCCAAATCTCAAGAATCAAAGAATTCGGCCTACTACGCTTGCTTTTCTACGAATCAAGAGTACGCGTGCCGCAAGGAAATCTGACCGTATCATCCCGTGTTGACGTCGTACTTCGTCCCAAGTCAAGAAAGAAACCATAATAAAGTATATCTAACCTCGCAAACTCATCCCAAACCCACCCCTGAACCATAATGCGCCATTGCGGTATTGCTTAGCCTGCGACGAAGCCACTTCTACCTCGGTAATTCTGCTTAAACTGCACAATGCCCAGAAATCCGGATCTTGTGGAGATCCAAAGTCAGCCGGGCAGACTTGTTGACGGCATGAGCAGCAATCTTCGTGTAGTGGGGTGGTGGTCTAGGGCTCGAGTCCCTTCCTGTCTTCCAGGTAGCACGCGCGCCTACGCAGTCTGCTTTACAGAAAACACCAGAAAACGGATGATCTAACTCAAGGCTGTTAACTCGTATGTATTGGTCTCGGGTCTTGGAATATTTGCTTTTCTTGCTCAGTGCGTTATGGAATGAGTGTTCAGAGATCGAGACGTAGATGAGCCGGACCTCGTTTACATAGCAGAAATCAACCTTTCTCATGTCTGTTTCGCTTCACCATTCATATGTGTATTTATCCGAGTTGTTTCTTGTGATACAGGTGTGAGAGGGAAAGATGGCGGAGCTACTGCGTACCATCAAGCATCAAAACATTGTCTTGCGTGCTTCCTCGAGTTCGTCCAAGACCCTACTCCCGAATTTTGTTATTTCGATTACTGGAAGTCTAGGAACCCACAGATCGCCTTCCACGGTAGAATACACTTTGAGAGGGTAATTACAAGTACATTTACGAAAAGCCGAATGGCTAGAAGACACCCACGTTTATCCTCTTTTAATGTTCTGAAGCGTTTCATATGCCTCGCCTGCTCTTCTAAGTGGTTAGATAAGCATACTTTTTCACCCTTGTTTTGAACCAACGTTCACGAGACGAAAAATCGCGAGTAGAGTGCACAACGATCGATTTCCGTGCAACGTGGCCGAGGTGCTACGTTCTGGGACTGTTAAGGATAGATTCTGTATTGCCTTGGCACGCAAAAAGGGCGACGCTGCAATTGGCCGTTTGGTCGCCCGCCTGTTACGTCCGCGCTCATGCGAGCAAAATATCTCACGAGCATCACTTGATACCTGTTTGGAGATTACTTCCGTCAAGAACGATAAAAGCAGACAAATTACTAACCAGTATTGACCGCTAGAGCACTTTATACAAACAATCCATGCAATTCAAATCAGAACGAGAGGGTATAAACTGGCTAAAGAGCATCATGAAAACAGTGAAGAATCCAAACGAAAACTTTTGCACTCACAGAGAAACACAATCAGCTCGTACGAGTACCCGGACTTGACCTCGCCGCGCTCTAGCAGCAACGTCTGCGATTCTTGTCATTCCCAGCGTGATCATCTTCCGTCTCAGCCGCTTCTTCATCCAACTCCTCGCCCTCAACCTGTCCAAATGTCAGACTCGTCGAGAGCTTGTGAACGTTCGCGGAAGATTTCTCGACGCTGACGCTCATCGTCACCAGCTCCGGGTTCCCAAAATCGGGGATGGAGATCAGTAAGAAGCCGCTTTGCAAGTTTAATCAGCCAAAGAAAAAAAAAAAAGCTCAATCCCTGAGTCAATGGTCTTGTACTGAGGGGGAAATTTTTGGGCCGAACTCACAATCCCAAAAATCCGAGCACAACGCCTGCCTCCATCAAGCCGCCTCCCCTATGCTGATCCACCTCCGCGGCCCCAAGACTCAGGGTCACCAGCAATCCAAGTAACACGGCCCCATCAACCAACAGCGCAATGCCCGTTCTAACAACGCCCTCCCGCGTCCTTTCTCTCACAGCCTTCAACCGCGGATTGACAAGCTCGATCCGTATGACAAAGAACCTCGTGCTGAAGTGCGCGATCAGGATGAAGAGCTGGCGCGCCAATGCGAAGGCGAGGAAGACTACATTCGGAGTATTGATATGCGAGGGCCCAAGCAGTATGAATACTATGAACGCCGGAAGTAAGAAGAGCAGCGATGAAGAGCGGGTGTGCAGCGTTGGGTGCACAGTCGTGCTGTATGGAAGAGCTGGTAGGATACTCCTGGCATTAAGCGTTGGAAGGGTAGGGCGGGAGACTGCGAAGGTCGACAAGGAGATTTTGGGAAGGGCGACTTGGGGGAGAGAGATCCGCTTGGTGAATTTTGGGAGGAGAGAGGTGTGTTCGTTGCCCGTGGTTTGGATGTTTGGGTTACGTGAACTGCTGGCGTAAGAAGACGTGCTTTGGCGCTCGGGGTCCGCGAGGAGGGGGTCGCTGGCAGATGCCATGTTCCGATACTTCTGGACTTGTTTGGCTTTCGGTTCGCGATGCTGAAATCGATGTGTTGGGCATCTGGACTCGGTGGTATGAATGATAGAGAATGATACTTTGTATTGGATGAGAAAGCAACGTAGTGTCCAGAGCGTTGTCTTGATGTTCGAAACATTTCAGCCTTGCGATCCGCTCATCACCCGGCCATCCGGACCCCTGAAGATAACAAGGATTAAGCGAGATGTACCCCTATTCGTCCAACAGCTGCAGACAAATACCTGAGGGAAAAAGGTAAAGTGTAGCATCAATCTCCTAGAGCTGCACGCTTGTACACAGACTTTCAACGATAAATACATTCATTGTCACGTAACCGGCTCTTTCCCGGCTAACAATACAATAACATCCGCTGCCTCACTCGCCCTTCGCATCCTCCTCATTTGGTTCTTCGCCAGCTGACTTTATAACACAAGCGGGATATCCTTCTCTATCCGGATCGGAACATTATCTATGACAGAATCGAAAAGGTGTAGATTCTAGTTCTAGAGAGCTGAAGTAGTATATATACAAGGTAGGCTTACCAAGCCTTAGCCTCCGCTCCGTGCGGTAATCTCCGTACCTTGTATATTTCTAACAATCTAGCACATATCCATTCCCTGGACTGATATTACTAGCCCGCCACTCCGGAGCCAGCATTTGAGCCAGCGGCGCCGGATAACGAGTCTGCGCGACTCTGAAGGCACTGTACAGTAACGGAGCAGTAGAATGGACCTCCCGGCCCGATACCAGGGAAATCCTTACGATACTACCATCATTTTTCTCCGGATGGCTAAGTGCGGGCTGGATTATTTCCACATTGCATTGAGTGTCGGTGTGTTACGCTGCATGCCATACTTTGGGCTTGTTTGTTATGAAGAAGCTGAAAATGTATGCAACAACAATGGCGACCTAGCCTTCTGTTTTAACAATCCAAGAGGCCAAATCTGAGATTCAGGAGGCGTGGGCGACACTTCATAGCTGCTTGGATATCGTGCTGAGTGTTTGGGCTGCGACTCTAAGCCTATCAGCGGACTGACTTGATCCGGTGTTAGGGAGATACCAGCGGAGCTGCAGGAGCAAATATGTACTCGCGCTCTTTCGGCGAAGCTTGAGGGTGATTGTACAAAACACGAGACCGTTGTAAACAGGTCAGCGAGTGACAATGCCTCGACCATTGCTCGGCTGATTCCTTTTTCCATCTGAATTTGGTAAGCAACTTTTGAGGTGAAGACCTAGCTCATTTGCCACTATGATTATTTTCCCTTTGGTGATGATCCGCATTGTCACACATGTTCCTAGACAAATTGAAGTACGCAAAACGATCCGAGGGAATATCTCTCACAACTTGAATGGTAGCCAGGCAGTTGGTGAGATTGACCCTGAGTAGTAAAAGGTTATGCTAGTATACCTTGAAAGTCGGCAGTAGTAAGGTGAACTATGGGACGTAGCAATAGTTGATAATACTGAAGTAGCCACTGTGAAGGGCTAGGCCCTATATAGTCTAGTTGCGCACGGACCTGAGCTTTTATATATTTAGAATTTTCCTTAAGGCAACCCTTGAAGAGTTATCAACCGCGTTTCAACTATAATAAAGCCACGCGTTCTTTTAGTTACTTCTATAAGGAACGCAATAGTGCAATTGTTTTATATCTCGATTCTAAAGTATCGCAAAGAAAGAAAGGAGATAAGCTAGAACTAGTCGCCTATTAGTAGTATATAAGATTAAGAACTGTAAGATCAGTTAAGAAAGCCTATATTACTAATTACCTTAAAGATTATAAAGATAAGGAAAAGCTTAGATAATTTAGTAAATATAGATCGATAAAGAATAGGCATTATAGTAGATAAGCGAGAGAAGCTTATCTAAAGCGTCTATATACGTCCTAGGCTGCTTAAGCATAAGGCTTGCCTTATTTAAAGAAGGCTATATATAAAGAGAACTTTTAAAATAAAGTAAATAGATGACTTGAATTAGCTTAAAGCAATTATCAAAGTGCTCTTAAGGCCGATATTTGAATACTACTTCAGAACCTAGCCTTAAAGGAATATCGCAACTATAGTCCAAATCGCCTAATATACCTCCCTTTTTAAGGAAATTGCATTATTAATTAAGTAGTAATATTAAGCTATCTATTTAAAGAAGGAACAACTTATCTTACCTTAAAGATCCTAAGTATATAGGATTACTATATTACCTTAAACTAAGAAGAAAGGGATTATTAAAAGGTACTACTACCAGCCTACTTAATATACCCCTTTTGCATTTAAAAGAGTATATATGCACTTATAATAGCAACCTGGCCGACTTAGATTTAACCTATAACTTACCCTTTCTATAGAGATAGGAAGAGGGAAGAGTGAGAAAGATCTTTATATATCTCTTTCCTACGCCTTTATTAGCGGGATTTAAATAAGCCGTCGACTAGAGGTTTCTACTATATAGAACCCTTCTAAAGGCGTACGAATAGTAGCTACCTATATCTTTAGCGCAATCTATAATAGCTTTAGTAAATATATGCTCTTAAAAGATACTAAGGTTTAAGAGTGTTGGTACGCAGATTCCTATGCAGGAGGCAAGCTGCCCTCGTTCCTGGGGTCATCCTATATAGCTGTATTATATGCGATATAAGGGGTTTTATATGTATTTCGGACGGCTATTCAGCCAGAGGACCTTAGAAGGATATCCATATATAGCTAGGAAGGACTATAGGAAAGAGGATATTTATAGGTATAAAGGTACTATCTTAGTTATATAGAGATAGATAGATATTATAATAGATTCTTTTTAATAATAAGTATTTAATTATATTTATATAAATATCGATTACTAATATAGAACTTATATTAATTAGTAGTAGCACCTTTACTATAGATAGTAAGGTTATTAAACTAAAGAATTCTTTCTTGATTTAAGGAGTACTTAATTGTATTTCCAGCTTACCTTAAATATTAATCTAAATGTATAAAGTAATATTAGTTACTACTAAAGGGAAAAAGGCGAAAGATACGCGAATTAAGCTAAAGTTATTACTTTAAAGGTAGATATTATCCTCTTCTACTTGCGTTTTATTACACATTATAATTAGGGTAAAACCAAAGTGCAATTAGTATCCCAACTATAACTAAATAATAGTATAATAATATATAAAATATAATTATATTAGACTTCTTTCAAACCCTATTAAGGCGTAAAGCAATATCTAGATAATATTAGGAAATGATCAAAGGGGGACTATTAATACCGCTTAATCTAAGGTAACCCTAGATACTAAGGGACCTCGAAAGGGATATAAGACCTTAGGAGGATCAACCTAGCGAAAAGGCCCTTAGACTAAAAGATTAATATATAAAGAACTTCTAAAAGATATTATAAGATAGCAAAAGGAAAGGGTTATACCTTACTAAGGACTTTTGAAAGGAGTTCTAAGATTGGATAGTTAGCGACTTTAAATCGCTAAATAAGGATATTTGATAACGCCTAAAAGATAACCTTTAGTACTATAGAATATACATTTAGCGTAAGAAGGGCGTTTTAATCAGCTAGGCACTTTTCGATATAGTATACTAAAAAGGAAATGAGTAGCTAAAAGACCAGCTAAAGTCATAGATCTAAGAAGTACTAAACTCGGTTATAGCATAATCTCTAAGATATAGAATAAGGTCTGCTTTAGAATTTGCCGAATCTATATAAATAAGCAAGCCACTCGCTTAAAGGGTTACTATAGCTAAATAGGAGATACTACGCTAAGACTCGCTTTAGCAAGGATACCTTAGATATAATAATAATACTTTATAAGATAACCTATATAAAGTAGACACTTTAAAATAAATAACTAAATAGTATAACCTTAAAAGAATACCTTATTAACCTTAATTAGGATAGACTTTAGTCTTATAATACTTAAAGATCTTAAATCTAATACTAATGCCGCCGATCTAACTAAGAGATAGATTATTACTACCCTTTGCTATAAGGAAGGGTTTAAAAGCGCTTTTAGACCTTAACTAAAGCGACGCTTAACTATCCTAGTATATTATAGAACCTTTAACTTTAAATTAGGCTAAAACCCTTATAAATTTAAGTAAGATATATACTAAGGAGACTTAGTACTTAAGTAAGAAAGATCACTTTAATAAAAAGCTTTATATATTTGCCGATTTATACTAAAGAGCCTTAGTAGACTAGAGTATATAGTATAAAGTCTTTCCATCTATACTATAAGACTCGGCCTTAACATATTACTATTAGTACTTATAAAATAAAAACTTTAAGTTTGCCGAGCTAATAGAGGCCATTTGGGCCAATTACAAGACCGAAGAGAGAAGTAGCAGATTCCTAAGGAGGTGGTTTTAGCTAACATTTGACCTATTCTAATAAGAAGACTATTAAAAGAGGAAACCGATCCTAACCTAACTTAAAAACTATACTAAAGAGCTATAGAACTTGCAATTAGGCCTATATACTAATATAAGGAACGATCAATCGATTAGAGATAGACTTATATAAGGTATTTCTAGGAATTAGCTCTTTTAAATAGCACTTTTTAAACTACTAGCAATATTCCTAGCCCTATTAGATAGCTTATAAGCTTGCGCAAGAGTAGTTGCCTAGGATAGACTATCTAAACCCTAGCACCTTAGTTCAGCTACTAATAGACCCTAATATCATTTAGCTAAAAAGTAAAGGCAATCCATAGCGCACTTTTCAAATAGAAAGATAAAGTTTACTTAGGGTAATAAGAGAAGAATAACCTTCTAATCGAAACTAAGCTATATAAGGTGCATTATATATTAGAAAAAGGACTACTATAGTAGTAAGCACTTAAAAGAAGAAAGAGCCGCCTAGAAGTCTTACTATATAGCAAGCTAATAAGCCAAAGGGTATAAGCCAATAAATAAAATATATAAAGCATACTTAGCTTAAGAAGATAATAGAGTATATTCAAAAGGCAATAGGACTAATAAGGATAAGTAGGAAACGTCTTTAAAAGAGGAGGACCAAGCGATTAGCGACCTTAAGGATAGTAATATTAACTTTACTATAGTATTCCTAGCTTCTAATTAAGAATATGACTTAAGAACCGTGCTTAACCAGCTTAAAAAGCAGAAAGCTAAATACCTTTTAATAATAAGGGTTAATAAACTGATATAAACGGACCCTAAGGTATTTATAATATAGTAGACAGATCAATTCTTCTAAGGATTCTTAATTAATATAGGCGCTTTAAATAAAAATATAAGAGGAATCAATTAATTCAAAGTCCTATAAAATATATAGGATATAGTTCTAGCTCTACTTAGCGCTAAAAAGTATAAAATTACCTTTAGGGTAGGTTTACGAAATGCAATTGGCAAGACAACTATTCGAATACTAGCAGGCCCTATAGAGTTCTTAATTATAAAGGTAGATATACCGTTTTTAGTCTACTTATAATAACTCAATAAAATAGGAGCTAAATACAACAATCTGCGCAATTTGCTTATTATTAATAAGGAGAAACACTTAATTATCAGAAAACATAGGTACTTATAGCTCTTACTTAATATAATAGAGCAACTTCTGATAACTTTAAAGGGTATAATTAATATATGCCACTTAATAGAAATAGAGATCCGAAGGCTATATAAAAGATTTAAATATCCTTTAGTAAAACGCCTTAAATACCTCTTAAACTAAGCTGGTTATAATATCAACTCTAGCATTATAGTAAAAGTAAGGGAAATATGCTAATATTATTAACTCTACGCTAACGCTCCTTATAGATTCCGATTTAAGCTATAAGATAATATCGACTTTAATCATACTATATATATCGATATTGCTTAATTCGGTAGAAGGAACGCCCTTTATATAGTTAATAAAGCGATAGGATTTAAAGCCGCAAGGTTCTTATAAAAGGGAATAAGAGCATATTCGGCCGATGCAGTATTTTAAGCCCTTAAATTAGCTTAGCTGGATACGTATATTAGACCTCCTAATTTTATAATATATAACTATAGCACTAACTTTAACTCAGCAGAGTTTAAAAGCTCTTTAAGATCTATAAGAATAACCTTTAAACTGGTTCCTATAAAGGCGCACTACTCTATTAGTAAAGTCGAACGGTATTATCGCCCTTTAAGATATACCTTTAAGATAATAATAGCTAAATACCCTTAATTAAGCGATAATAAGAGGCTGCAAATGGCCGTTAAGGCAGTTAATAATATAGTAGGACCTAAAAGGATGATTCCTACCTTACTTATTTTCAAGGCATATCTAAGGCTAATTAAACTAGATCTACTAAATCCGTTAGTAGAATAGAGGGTAGTAATAATTAAAAAGGCTATAAAGGAAGTTAGGAAGATCTATACTACTTATAAGGTTAATAACGCTTTAGGTATAAGGAATGGCCCTAGAACTACTTATATCTACGATTTAAGGCTAAAAGACCTAGTATTAGTATATTAGGAGAAGGGAGGATAAATAAGCCTATTCGAGTTCCTAGGCTTAGAGAACGAAACCTATATAATTAATATTAGTAATAGAATAAGGCACTTTAGATCGATAAGCGTATATCTATTTAAAATCGATAATAAAGAAAACTGCCTAAAGGAAACTAAAGGAATTGAACCTAAGGATCGAACGACTATCAAAAGGGAGTAGAACGCAACTAACATTAATAAAGAAGTAGAGCCCTTTCGCTTAGTTAAGCCGTAACTTAATAGCTGCAAGCAATCGCCAAAAGTAGAGGTTCCCTTTATTAAGCTTATTTCCAGCCTTCTTACAATCGATAATGACTATAATACTAAGATATAGATATCCTTTAGAGCAGACGATAAGCTATATATAGTTAAATTAGAGGTATTCCTAATAAAGAAGGAGAATAAGGACTAGGAACTATCGCAGAAGCTATAGGTAGAAGGCAAGATTACCACTCTTAGGCGCCCTTTTTAGCAATCTTACCTAAAGGAGTACTAAGGGCTAATAAACAAAGGGGTATTTGTACCGATAAATAAAAATGACCTTATTATAAAAGGCAAGAGGATCTTTAAATTGAGGATAGTTAATAAGATAAAGGGAAAGGAGATAGATTACCTATTCGAGAAATCACGCCTAGTTGTATAAGCCTAGAATAATACTAGCAAAAAGGAGGAAGGTATAATTATTTAATCCCTAACTATCTAATAAGTAAGCTAACGCCTTTTAGTATCACTTTCGATATTAATCTAGGAATACTTTAAAGAATAGGGTAAGAAGGGCATTCTTGGCCTATAGGATATTATATAAGCATATACCTAGGCAGCTTTAAAGCTACTATGCGATATATTTATATTTCCCTTATAAGATATTGCTAAGCTATTCCCTATAAGTACGGTCTTTAAAGTAGTACTGCCGCTCTATAGCATTCCTAAATTAGGAAACTACTAGTTTAGCACCTACTATAAGTACTATCGCAGCAATCTTAGTATAGCTAACTTAACTTATAACCCTTATCTATTATTAACCTTAAGCACTTCTCCCTTTTTCGGCATAGTAGGAATATAAACGGACGATACTTTAATACTTAAAGAAGTAGACTTTTTAAAAAAGGAGAAGGATAAGATTAAAAGGGTAGGATTCCTTATAAAGCTAATATAGTACCTATCGAGTACTAAATCACTAGCTTTTAATAGGTATATTATTTCCTAAGAAGGGGATATAGTATATATGTGATAAAAGGGCTAAGGCTAAAGGCTAGAACTAGTCGATACTTCTTAAAAGGGCTATAAGCAATAATACCTAGAGTAGAGAGTAAGAGGAGCTTATTTAGCTATAATCTGCTAGCTAGAAGCTTCCTTCGATTTATTAGCAGTAGCCTAATACTAGGATCTGATAGTTCAAGATATAGAGAATCTAAATAAGCGACTCAAATGGATTTGAAATAACTTTAAAAGAGGCCTAACTTACCTTGCTATTAATTTGCAAAATGCTAAACTATTCGCATTTATCAATAGATCTTTTACTAATAATAAGGATTTAAGCTCGCAGATCGGCTATATTATTGTACTAGCTACTAAAGAGGAAGGAGAATCGCAGTTTACTTTAAAAGGCAATATTTTATACTATAGCTTAATAAAGTATAAAAGAGTGATAAAAGCTGTACTAGCCTCTGAACTATATACTATAGTAGCGGGTATTAATATACTAGTTTCTATAACTACGATAATCGATATAGTGATAGCTAAGCTAAGTCTACCCTGCCTCCCTACTATTATATATATAGATTCCCTCTTCTTATATAAGTGTATTATCAAATTAGGTACTATAAAGGAGAAGCGATTAATAATCGATATAATAGCTATTCGATAATCGTATAAGAATAGGGAGCTTATAAAGATATATTAGATTAATAGCGCTAGTAACCCTGCTAATACTATAATAAAAGCCAATTTAAATTAGGCCCTTTAGCAACTGGTAGATACTAATTCAATGACTATTAGAAAGGAGGGATAGGTATAAAGGCCTATTAGGGTATAACTAGACTTGAAAAGGTCTTAGATTAATAATATCTGATATTTTTTAATTGCGAGCTATTGGCAATTTTTTTATTTATTTTTTTTATTTTACTATAAGATATATTCCTACACTTGCTATTACTACCTTCTTTTTATCTTTTCTTACTTATACTTACTATTACTACCTTCTTTTATCTTTTCTTACTTACTTGCGCGTACTTACATTTTTTTTATCATTTGAGTAGTACTTAAGAAGGAGGTTATGGCAAAGCAGCGATTATTATATTATTAAAGATAATAATCTACTAACAATTCTACCTTTAATAAGCACTTATCTTAAGTATTAGGATTTCTAAAGCGTAGATCCTTAAACCCCTAAGGCCTAGAAGCCTTACTACTTAAAGCAGCGGCTAAGTTGGCCTACTCCTTTTAAGCTTACACTTAAGTAAAAGCAGCCGCGATCTCCTTTAAATTCGGTTCATTTAAATTATTAAGAT
Source organism: Diplocarpon mali (assembly GCA_024741835.1). Classification (NCBI taxonomy): domain Eukaryota; kingdom Fungi; phylum Ascomycota; class Leotiomycetes; order Helotiales; family Drepanopezizaceae; genus Diplocarpon; species Diplocarpon mali. The sequence continues at coordinate 344,391 of JAENRP010000006.1, forward strand.
CTAGATCTCCGCCTTTTAAAGAGCCCTTAAAAGGGACCTATCTACCCTTGCCCTTTTAATAGTAGATATTATTAAAGGGAGCTTAAGAACGGCCCTTAGCTAAGTTAAATAGCCCCTTTATATATTAGAGGGCGCTAAGCACCTTAGCGCCTTAAGTCTTAAGATACCCAAAGGCAGCATTACTGCCTTAGATAGTATGTAATAGATCTTATAAATAGTTAGTTATTAATATTAAATAGATTCAAGGGTATATATAGCTTGCTAGGTGTTTGTAAGGTTAATACTGCGGTAAAGGGCATAAGCTTTATTCAGCTAGGCTAGCTAAAGGGCATCTTAAGTCTTTAAGACTATAGAGATTTATATTTAAGTCTCCTTAAATAGGATTCGGGCCGCCTCTTAGATTGCTTTAATATTACTGCTAACCTAAGCATCTTAAAGAATAATATACTTATCTTAAGCCTAAATAGGTATTTAAAATAGATATCTATTAAAGGTTATTAGAGTAAGAGGATATCGGATAGCACTTACTAAGATGCACTTTACCTATTATATAATATAGTAATCATACTTCTTAAAAGTAAAAGTATTAAATATATATATATAGTTAGTATTATTCTTATTAGCCTCCTTTCTTAATATCACTTACGTATAATATACGCAAAGCACCTGAAACGCCTTAGGTAGGTCTTTCGAATTACATTTGAGCACTATCTAAGTTAGCAATATATATATTAAAGGGGGTCGGCTAATAATCGGAGCACTTACTAATAATAATAATAGTATTAATAGGATAATATAAGATAAGATCTACTATAAGGTTAATTAACTTAAAAGCAAAAGGGGGAATCGACCTACTTATAAGAAGTAGGAGTTAAAGTTAAAAGATCAAAGGAGGAGGGAAGCTTAATATATATGCCTTCTTAAAGGCCCCTCTTTTCCCTTCTATAGATCATTATAATTTATAGCCATAGTGGATTACAACTTTAGATAACTCTTTAATAAAGAGTCTCGAACCTACTAGAATGCAACCGGACTATAATCGCACTATTATAAGGCTTAAATAAAGACTTTAGATTGCTTCTATCACTTAGATACCTTTCCTTTCCCTCTTTACTATTTGCCTTTATCTTTGCTATTCTATTTCCTATATACTATCCTTACTACTTATTATACCTGCCTTTGCTATTAAGCTATTTGTCTTTACTATTTTATTTTTTATTGCCATTTAATTATTTGCTACCGATCTGCTTCCTTTATACACCTATTCTGCGTACTTCCTTATGCGAGTTGAAAAGGTCTTTTTAAAAGAGAGTACTGCTAGTATTAGTACGCAGATTCTTATATAAGAGGCAAGCTGTCCTTATTCCTAGGGTCATCCTATATAGCTATACCATATGCGATATAAGGGGTTTTATATATATTTCAAACGGCTATTTAGCTAGAGGACCTTAGAAGGATATCTATATACGGCTAAGAGGGACTATAGGAAGGAGGACATTTATAAGTATAAAGGTACTATCTTAGTTATATAAAGATAGACAGATATTATAATAGATTCTTTTTAATAATAAGTACTTAACTATATTTATGTAAATATCGATTACTGGTATAGAACCTATAAAGAGATATAAGGATTTTAATAGTAAGATACCTACTAAGCTATAGCTAAATCGTCTCAATTATAACTTTAAGGTAGATAACTAGTTTACCCCTTTCCCTCCTATTTACCTTTAAGCTATTTTTATCCTCTTAAGAGGAGAGGCCTCCTATCGTTTCCGATCTAACCTTAAGATAAAGTCAATTATAGCTAATAGAAATATAGCAATAGAAGAAGAAAAGTAAGAAGTTATTAAATAGCTAAAGGTCTAGTTCTTAAATAATAATAATCCTATAAAGGAGATAGATATTATAATAGAGGTGGCCAACTTATAACAAGGCCTATTTGAGAATCTCGCCTCCTACTATTAGTAAACTATGGCCCTTCTTAAGAAGATAGGTAGGAAAGACTTAGATAGGAACGTTCCTCTTACTCTAGTGCCTACTTAAAAAGACTTTGATAAATACATCTTAAAATCGATCACTTTTGTATTTGTAAAAGGGATTTAGGATAATAAATTATATACGTATGCCTTAAGTAGCAATATCCTCCTAATGCCTTGCCTTTAAAGAGCTTATAATATTCTGAATCTCTCTTATATAGCTCTTAAAGCTTAAGAGAAGATTGAGGCCAAGATTAAGAAGCAAAGGTATTATAAACGCTTAGAATCTTATATTAAGAACCACTCTAGAGTCCCTACCTTTATTACCTTAGCTATATTAAATGAAAAGAGCTATATCACCTACCCTTAGAGTAATGTAGAGCTTTAGCAAAGTCCAATAGAAATCATTATCTTATAAGTAATAGTCCTAGCCCTTAAGAATAATTCAGCTTATCTGATCAAGTAAGAGAGGCCATCTAAGAGTAGGAATAGTAAAACTCTAGGATATAACTCCTTAATAGCCCCGCAATATAGCATATAGTACTAATATAATAACTATAAAGGTCTATATAGGAATAGCAATATCTCTTTAAATACCCTAGATTGGCGTAGCACTAGAAAGTATCCTTCCTCTGCTTAGCACCCCTTAAGGCTAGCCTTTGATTTAAAGAACCCTTATATTAATAGATTAAGGGTCTATATCTTAAAAAGGGACGGGCCTTTATATATTAAGTATAGTAACTGCAGATACTATAAGAGTAACTATACTAAAGAACCTCTGCCTAGCTAAGAGAAGGCCTACCTTAGGACTATTATATTCCTAAACTTATTAGTATTATCCTATTAGGTTTAGATCTTATTAAAGGCCTAGCAGCCTCGCCTTACCTTAGCTGCATTAGCACTAGTATAAAGATCTACCTTATTAGAACGCCCTATATTTAAACTATCTTTAATTAATAAGACTAAGATAACGCTTTACTAATTTAAAGAGCAAGCTAGAAAGGCGACTATAGAGGATGCTATTAATATAAAGCCTGCGGTTATCGCTTATATAAGAGAGGTTAAGGGCCTTAAATACTATAAGGTTGAGGAAGGCGGGAATGCTACTATAAATGTCTTTTTAGCTAAGAAGAAGGGTATTAGGAAGAGGGTCTATATTGCTAGCTTATTAGATAATACTGCCTTAGCAGAGCCTAAGATGCAGACTTATTCTATAGATAAGGGCCAAAGGGGTATTAAGTAGCAAAAGAATGCAAGTAAAGAGAAGAAGCTACGCTAACTAAGGGAGATTGTAAGTAAGGAAGGAAATAGACTAATTAATTATATCGATTTAATATAAAAGTTTGAGGTTTCTATCAACCTCTTTAAGCTATTCTAGCTCTCTCTTAAGGTATTTAAGCAATTTCGAAAGATATCTACTTGCTGCAATAAGAGGAAGTAGAAGAAGTCGCCGCCTCTATTAGCTATAGCAGCTCTACTAGTTCTGGCCTCCGCAGCACCTAGGCTATTAGTAAGCTTTAACCTTATAGGAGTGGCCTTATATATTTATTTAGATAATAAGGCCTAGAAAGTGCCTATATCTATTTAAGTAAAGGATAAGGATAAGAGTATAGTTGTAGAGTTACTAATAGGAATAAGTGCTATAGACTAAGGGAGTGATATTCTCCTACTATTAGAGCGATTAAGGCAGAAGCTCTAGCTGCTAAATATCTTTCTAAATTCATAGGGCTATTTGGGAGTTAGCTATAGTATAGCTAATAAGAAGATATACTACCTTTCTAACTTTATATTATTTGAGATTAAAGTCTATAGCATTTAAAGGAAAGTAGACTCCTTTGTTTATAGTGCAAAGGGGTAAAAGGAGACCGAGTTATCTCTACTGCTAAGGCTCTTATGGCTATATATAGTAGATGCAAAGCTAGATATACGCTAGAGTACGCTTACTATTAGAGGTAATATTCTAAAGGAGAAACTAGTTATCCTTACTAGCCCCTTATATACGCTATTACTAGGGTTAAATCTAATTCTATACTTAAAGGTTAAGTCCTATCGACCTTTAGACAATCTAATAGTCAAATTCCAGCTAGAGCAATTAGATGCCTTTATAACTAAGGAAAGCGGTAGTAATAATGAATCTTCTATTAGCAAATCAGAAGAAGAATCCAAAGAATCGACCTAGTTGGATTTTTAAATTCTTAAAGACGTCCTTAGAAGATATTAAACTCATTAAGAGGAGAGGCTACGCCAGACGTGAGTCACCTCTAATAGCAAGCGCCTACTTTTGCCCCTAAGGTATTATACCTCTATTAAGGCGCTTATACCTCCTTTCCTACCTCTAGCCGCGCTTCTTAAATAGAATAGCAAGGAAGTAAAACGCCTAGATTAAAGGCCTTGCTAAATCTGATTATCTAAGGTAAAATAAACGATATAAGAGATATAAAAGAAGATATTTAAGGTTATATGCAAGACTAGTAAGAGGATCTAATTGGCAAAGCCTACTTAAGCGCCTATAAGAGGAGAATCCGATCTAGCCTAGAACCTAAAGCGCATTATAAAGCGGTAGAAGCGTTTATCCTAATCTTTCCTATTAAGCGAAGAATCACTTAATTCGAAATAGAATAGCTATTAGATATAGAATTAGTAGAATAGATAAAAGGGTACTAAGTTACCCTAGGCCTAAGAATCCCACTTGAAAGAATAAGAGAGGTTTAAGTGCTACTCTATATATATAAAGAGGTTAACTCCACTAACTTTACGGATATTCCATTTACCGATCTCTATATTTATAAATCCAGAATACCTAAAGGAGCTCCTTTAGTCGCGGATAATACCTTTTGAAGATATACTCTAATAAAGCTAGCGTAGCTAAATAAGATGGTAACCGATAGAATAGAATCTGGCATATTTAAAAGTACCTTTTTTACTAATAGAAGGTTATCTAATTAGAATTCCTATCCTTACTTAATCGATAAGGGTATAGAGAGTAAGGCGCTAACTAAGGAGTACTGTATTACCTTCGACTACTCTAAGATTAAGGAAGTCACCTTAAGCTGCGTAATAGTTAGTATATCTAAGTGCTTAAAATATCTAAGCTATTTAAAGCATATAATATTTATTTAAATAGATCTTAAATATACCTATTAGTCAGTTGATCTCTTCTTACCTTATAGGTACTATTACGCTTTCTCTACACTAGGATATAGATAGCTATAGCCTACTCGAATGCCCTAGGGAGCCGCCTCCTCGGCCTTTTCGATAAATGAGCTAATGAAGCTTATGCTTGGCCTAATTCCCCGATCTTAATAAGTAGTAAAAGAGGGGAGAAATGATTCTAAACCTTTCCTATTCTCCCCTTATATTTAAAATAATAAAGTTATAGGTTCTATACTGGTAATCGATATTCATATGAATATAATTAAGTACTTATTATTAAAAAGAATCTATTATTATATCTATCTATCTTTATATAACTGAGATAGTACCTTTATACCTATGAATATCCTCCTTCCTATAGTCCCTCCTAGCTGTATATAGATATCCTTCCAAGGTCCTCCGGCTGAATAGCCGTCCGAAATATATACAAAACCCCTTATATTGCATATGGTATAGCTATGTAAGATGACCCTAGGAATAAGGGCAGCTTGCCTCTTGTATAGGAATCTGCATACTAATACTAGTAGTACTCTCTTTTTAAAAAGACCTTTTCAACTCGCATAAGGAAGTATATAGAACAGGTATATAAAGGAGGCAGATCAGTAGCAAATAATCAAATAGTAATAAAGAATAAAATAGCAAAGACAAATAGCTTAATAGCAAAGGCAAGTATAATAGGTAGTAAGGATAGTATATAAGAAATAGAATAGCAAAGATAAAGGCAAATAGTAAAGAGGGAAAAGAAAGGTATTTAAGTGATAGAAGCAATCTAAAGTCTTTATTCAAGCCTTATAGTAGTGCGATTATAGTCCGGTTGCGTTCTAGTAGGTTCGAGACTCTTTATTAAAGAGTTATCTAGAGTTGTAATCCACTATAGCTATAAATTATAATAATTTATAAAAGGGAAAAGAGGGGCCTTTAAGAAGGCATATATATCAAGCTTCCCTCTTCCTTTGATCTCTTAACTTCAACTCCTACTTCTTATAAGTAGGTCGATTCTCCCTCTTGCTTTTAAGTTAATTAACCCTATAGTAGATCTTATCTCATATCATCCTATTAATACTATTATTATTATTAGTAAGTGCTCCGATTATTAACCGACCCCCTCTAATATATATATTGCTAACTTAGATAGTGCTTAAATGTAATCTAAAAGACCTGCCTAAGGCATTTTAGGTGCTTTGCGTACGTTATGCGTAAGTGATATTAAGAAAAGAGGCTAGTAAGAATAATACCAGCTATATATACGCATTTAATACTCTCACTTTTAAGAAGTATAACTACTATATTGCGCAGTAGGTAAAGTGCATCTTAGTAAGTGCTATCTAATATCCTCTTACTTTAATAACCTTTAATAAATGTCTATTTTAGATACCTATCTAGGCTTAGGATAAGTATATTATCCTCTAGGATACTTAAGTTAGCGGCAATATTAAAGCGATTTAAGAGGCGGCCCGAATCCTATCTAAGGAGACTTAGATACAAATCTCTATAGTCCCAAAGACTTAAGATGCCCTTTAGCTAGCCTAGCTAAACAAAGCTCGTGCCCTCCGCTATAGTATCGACCTTGCGAGCACCTAGCAAGCTATACGTACCCTTAAATCTATTTGATATTAATAACTAACTATTCGCAGGATCTATTATATGCTATCCGAGGCGGCAATGCTACCCTTAGGCGTCTTAAGACTTAAGGCGCCAAGGTGCTTAGCGCCCTCTAATGTATAGAAGGGCTATCTAACTTAGCTAGGGGCTATTCTTAGGCTCCCTTTAACAATATCCGCTGCTAAAAGGGCAAGGGCAGATAGGTCCCTTCTAAGGGCTCTCTAAAGGGCAAGGATCTAGATCTTAGTGATTTAAATAAACCAAATCTAAAGGAGATCGCGGCCGCTCTTACTTAGGTGCGAGCTTAAGAGGAGCAGGCCAACTTAGCCGCTGCTTTAAGTAGTAAGGCTTCTAGGCCTTAGGGGTTTAAGGATCTACGCCTTAGAAATCCTAGTGCTTAGGATAAGTGCTTATTAAGGGTAGAATCATTAGTAGATCGTTATCTTTAGTAATATAATAATTGCTGCTTTACCATAACCTCCTTCTTAAGTACTGCTCAAGTGATAAAAAAATGCAAGTACGCGCAGGTAAGTAAGAAAAGATAAAAGAAGGTAGTAATAGTAAGTATAAGTAAGAAAAGATAAAAAGAAGGTAGTAATAGCAAGTATAGGAATATATCTTATAGTAAAATAAAATAAAAAAAATTGCCAATAGCTTATAATTAAAAATATCGGATATTATTAATCTAAGACCTTTTCAAGTCTGATTATACTCTAATAGGCCTTTATACCTATCCCTCCTTCTTAATAGTTATCGAATTAGTATCTACTAGTTGCTAAAGGGCCTGATTTGGATTAGCTTTTATTATAGCATCGGCGGGGTTGCTAGCGCCATTGATCTAACATATCTTTATAAGCTCCTTATTCTTATACAATTATCGAATAGCTATTATGTCGATTATTAATCACTTCTCCTTTATAATGCCCAATTTGATAATACACTTATATAAAGAGAGGGAATCTGTATATATAATAGTAGGGAGGCAGGGTAGACTCAGCTTAGCTATCACTATATCAATCGTTATAGCTATAGAAACTAGCATATTAATACCTGCTACTATAGCATATAGTTCAAAGGCTAGTATAGCTCTTGTCACTCTCTTACACTTCGTCGAGCTATAGTATAGAATATTGCCTTTTAAAGTAAACTGCGATTCTCCTTCCTCTTTAGTAGCTAATATAATAATATAGCCAATCTGCAAGCTTAAATCCTTATTATTAGCAAAAGATCTATCGATAAATACAAATAGTTTAGCGTTTTGCAAATTGACAGTAAGGTAGGTTAAGCCTCTTTTAAGGTTATTTTAGATCCATTTGAGTCGCTTATTTAGATTCTCTGCATCTTAAACTATTAGATCTTAGTATTAGGCTGCCGCTGATAAATCGAAAGAAGCTTCTAGCTAGTAGATTGTAGCTAAATAAGCTCCTTTTGCTCTTTGCTCTAGGTATTATTACTTATAGCCCTCTTAAGAAGTGTCGACTAGTTCCAGCCTTTAGCCCTGGCCCTTTTATCGCATATATACTATATCCCCTTCCTAGGAAATAATACACCTATTAAAAGCTAGTGATTCAGTGCTCGATAGGTACTATATTAGCTTTATAAGGAATCCTACCCTTTTGATCTTATCCTCCTCCTTTTTTAAGAAGTCTGCTTCTCTAAGTATCAAAGTATCGTCTGTTTATATTCCTATTATATCGAAAAAGGGAGAAGTGCTTAAGGTTAATAATAGATAAGGGTCATAAGTTAAGTTAGCTATACCAAGATTGCTATAATAGTGCTTATAGTAGGTATTAAACTAGTAGTTTCCTAATTTAGGAATGCTATAGAGCGATAGTACCACTTTAAAGACTATACCTATAGAGAATAGCTTAGCGATATCTTATAAGGGAAATACAAATATATCGCATAGTAGCTTTGAAGCTGCTTAGGTATATGCTTATATGATATCTCATAAGCTAAGAATGCCCTCCTTGCCCTATTCTTTAAAGTGTTCCCAGATTGATGCCGAAAGTGATACTAAAAGGCGTTAGCTTGCTTATTAGATGGTTGGGGATTAAGTGATTATGCCTTCCTCCTTTTTACTAGTATTATTCCAAGCCTATACAACTAGGCGTGATTTCTCAAATAGGTGATCTATCTCCTTCCCCTTTATCTTATTAACTATTCTCAATTTGAAGATCCTTTTGCCTTTTATAGTAGAGTCATTTTTATTTATTAGTACAAATATCCTCTTATTTATCAGCCCTTAGTACTCCTTTAGGCGAGATTGCTAGAAAGGGCGCCTAGGTATAGTAATCTTACCTTCTACCTATAGCTTTTGCAATAGTTCCTAGTCCCTATTCTCCTTCTCTATTAAGAATACCTCCAATTTAGCTATATATAGCTTATCATCTGCTTTAAAGGATATCTATATCTTAATATTATAGTTATTATCAATTGTAGGAAGACTGGAAATAGGCTTAATAAAGGGAACCTCTACTCTTAGCGATTGCTTGCAGCTATTAAGTTGCAGCTTAATTAAGCGAGAGGGCTCTACTTCTTTATTAACGTCGGTTGCGTTCTACTCCTTTTCAATAGTTATTCAATCCTTAGGTTTAATTCCTCTAGTTTCCTTTAGGCAGTTTTCTTTATTATCGATTTTAAATAAACGTATACTTATCGATTTAAAGTGCCTTATTCTACCACTAATATTAACTATATAGGTTTCGTTCTCTAAGCCTAGGAACTCGAATAGGCCTATCTATCCTCCCTTCTCCTAATATACTAACACTAGGTCTTTTAGCCTTAAATCGTAGATATAAGTGGTTCTAAGGCCATTCCTTATGCTTAAAGCATTATTGACCTTGCAAGTAGCATATATCTTCTTAACTTCCTTTATAGCCTTTTTAATTATCGCTACCCTTTATTCTACCGACGGATTTGATAGATCTAGTTTAGTTAGCCTTAAATATACCTTAAAAATAAGCAGGGTAGGAATCATTCCATTAGGCCTTGCTATATTATTAACTGCTTTAATAGCCATTTGCAGCCTCTTATTATCGCTTAATTAGGGGTATTCAGCTATTATTATCTCAAAGGCACGTCTTAAAGGGCAATAATACCGTTTGACCTTGCCGATAGAGTGGTGCGCCTTTATAGGAACCAGTTTAAGGGTTATTCCTATAGATCTTAAAGAGCTTCTGAACTCTGCTAAGTTGAAGTTAGTGCTATAGTTGTATACTATAAAATCAGGAGGTCTAATATACGTATTTAGCTAAGTCAATTTAAGGGCTTGAAATACTGCGTCGGCCGAATGTGCTCTTATTCCCTTTTGTAAGAACCTTGCGACTTTAAATCCTATTGCTTTATCAACTATATAAAGGGCGTTCCTTCTACCGAATTGAGCAATATTGATATATATAGTATAATTAAAGTCGATATCATCTTATAGCTTAAATCGGAATCTATAAGGAGCGTCGGCGTAGAGTTGATAATATTAGCATATTTCCCTTACTCTTACTATAATGCTAGAGTCGACGTTATAACCAGCCTAATTTAAAAGGTGTTTAAAGCGTTTTACCAATAGATATCCGAATCTTTTATATAGCCTTCGAATCTCTATTTCTATTAAGTGGCATATATTAATCGTACCCTTTGAAGTTATTAGAAGTTGCTCTATTATATTAAGTAAGAGCTATAAGTGCCTGTGTTTTCTAATAATTAAGTGTTTCTCTTTGCCGATTATAAGCAAATTGCGCAGATTGTCGTATTTAGCTCCCATTTTATTGAGTTGTTATAAGCAGACCAAAAACGGTATATCTGCCTTTATAATTAAGAACTCTATAGGGCTTGCCGGTATTCGAACAGTTGTCTTGCCGATTGCATTTTGCAAACCTGCCCTAAAGGTAATTTTATACTTTTCAGCGCTAAGTAGAGCTAGAACTACGTCTTATATATTTTATAAGGCTTTGAATTAGTTGATTCCTCTTATATTTTTATTTAAGGCGCCTATATCGATTAGGAATCCTTAGAAGAATTAATCTATCTACTGGGTTATAAATACCTTAGGGTCCGTTTGTATCGGTTTATTAACCCTTATTATTAAAAGGTATTTAGCCTTTTGCTTTTCAAGCTAATTAAGCATAGTTCTCAAGTTATACTCCTTTTTAAAAGCTAGGAATACTATAATGAAGTTAATATCACTATCCTTAGGGTCGCTAATTGCTTAGTCCTCCTCTTCTAAAGAGGTTTCCTATTCATCCTTATTAGTCCTATTGCCTTTCGAATATGCTCTATTGTCTTCTTATAAGAGGTATGCCTTATATATTTTATCTATTAGCTTATACCCTTCGGCTTATCGGCTTACTATATAGCAAGACTTCTAAGCGGCTCTTTCTTCTTTTAAGTGCTTACTACTATAGCAGTCCTTTTTCTAGTATATAATATACCCTATATAGCCTAGTTTTAGTTAGAAGGTTATTCCTCTCTTATTACCCTAGGTAAACTTTATCTTTCTATTCGAAAAGTACGCTATAGATTACCCTTACTCCTTGGCCAAATGATATTAGGGTCTATTAGTAGCTGAACTAAGGTGCTAAGGTTTAAATAGTCTATCCTAGGCAACTACTCTTGCGCAAGCCTGTAAGCTATCTAATAGAGCTAGGAACGTCGCTAGTGGCTTAAAAAGTGCTATTTGGAAGAGCCGATTCCTAGAGATACCTTATATAAGTCTATCTCTAATCGATCGATCGTTCTTTATACTAGTATATAGGCCCAATTGCAGGTTTTATAGCTCCTTAGTATAGTTCTCAAGTTAGGTTAGGATCAGTTTCTCCCTTTAATAGTCTTCTTATTAGAATAGGTCAAATGTCAGCTAAAACCACCTCCCTAGGAATCTGCTACTTCTCTCTTCGGTCTTGTAATTGGCCCGAATGGCCTCTACTAACTTAATAAACTTAAAGTTCTTATTTTGCAGGTACTAATAGTAGTATATCAAGGCCGAGTCTTATAGCATAGATGGAAAGGCTCTATACCATATGCTCTAGTCTACCGAGGCTCTTTGGCACAAATTAGCGAATATATAAAGCTTCTCGTCAAGGTGATCTTTCCCGCTTAAGTACTAAGTCTCTTTAATATACATCTTACTTAGATTTACAAGGGTTTTGGCCTAATCCGAAGTCAAAGGTTCTATAATATACTAGGATAGTTGAGCGTCGCTCTAGTTATAGTCTAAAAGCGCTCTTAAACCCCTCCCTATAGTAAAGGGTAGTAATAATCCGTCTCTCAGTTGGATCGGCGGCATTGGTGTTAGATTCGGGATCTCTAGGTATTGCGAGACTAGGGTTCGTCTTAATCAGGGTTGATAAGGTGTTCTTTTAAGGTTATACCGTTCGGTTGTTTGTCTTAGAGTGTCCGCTTTATATAAGTTGTCTTACGAAGTGTTATTATATCTAAGGTATCCTTACTAAAGCGAATCTTAGTATAGTATCTCCTATTTAGCTATAGTAACCCTTTAAGCGGGTGGCTCGCTTGTTCGTATAGATTCGGCAAATTCTAAAGCAGATCTTATTCCATATCTTAGAGATTGTGCTATAACCGAGTTTAGTACTTCTTAAGTCTATGACTTTAGCTAGTCTTCTAGCCACTCGTTTCCTTTTTAGTATACTATATCGAAAAGTGCCTAGCCGATTGAAACGCCCTTCCTATATTAAACGTATACTCTATAGTACTAAAGGTCGTCCCTTAAATGTTATCGAACGTCCTTATCTAGCGATTTAAAGTCGCCAACTATCTAATCTTAGAACTCCTTTTAGAAGTCCTTAGCAAGGTATAACCCTCTCCTTTTGCCGTCTTATAATATCTTCCGAAAGTTCTCTATATATTGATCTTTTAGTCTAAGGGCCTCTTCGCTAGGTTGATCCTCCTAGGGTCTTATATCCCTTTCAGGGTCCCTTAGTATCTAGGGTTGCCTTAGATTAAGCGGTATTAATAGTCCTCCTTTAATCATTTCCTAATATTATCTAAATATTACTCTACGCCTTAATAGGATTTGAAAGAAGTCTAATATAGTCGTGTTTTGCGTATTATTATACTATTATCTAGTTATAGTCAGGATACCAATTGCACTTCAGTTTTGCCTTGATTATAATGCGTAATAGAACGCAGGTAGAAGAGGATAGTATCTACCTTTAAAGTAATAACTCTGGCTAGATTTGCATACCTTTCGCCTTTTCCCCCTTTAATAGTAACTAATATTACTTCGTACGTTTGGGTTAGTATTTAAGGTAAGCTGGAAATACAATCAAATACTCCTTAAATCAAGAAAGAATTCTTCAGTTTAATAACCTTACTATCTATAGTAAAGGTGCTACTACTAATTAGTATAGGTTCTATACTAGTAATCGATATTTATATAAATATAGTTAAGTACTTATTGTTAAAAAGAATCTATTATTATATCTATCTATCTTTATATAATTGAGATAGTACCTTTATACCTATAAATGTCCTCCCTCCTATAGTCCCTCTTAACTGCATATAGATATCCTTCTAAGGTCCTCCGGCTGAATAGCCGTCCGAAATATATACAAAACCCCTTATATCGCATATAGTACAGCTGTGTGGGATGACCCTAGGAACGAGGGCAGCTTGCCTCCTGCATAGGAATCTGCGTACCAACAAAAGTAGTTCTTTAGCGCTTAATATATTATATAGATAATATTTTCAAACGCTTTAAGGACTTTAATAATGCATTTGCTTTTCTATAAGATCATTTGCTCTCTTATCTACTATAGTTAGGATTAAAGCTATTATTTAAGAAGTGCTTGCTATTTATGACTAAGGTGCTAGTCTTAAGGATTAGGTATAAGGTAGGCGGGAAAACTATTATTAAGCTAAAGCAAGTAGCAAAAATCAAGGAATAGCTTACCTCCTTTTCTTAAATAGAAGTATAACAATTCCTTAAAGCTTTACAAATTATATAAAACTAGGCTAAGAACTTTGCAAAGATAGCTAGACCTTTAACCTAATTATATAAATCTATAGATTAGAGATAGGAGAAAGCTAAGGCTATCTCCTTTAACCTTTTGAAAACTATTTATTTAATAGTAATAGAATATTTAAGGTATATTCCTATAGAACCGGTAATAATAAATATAAATGCAAGTGGCTATATAAGCAGGTGTTATATTATATAAAGATAGAAGGAAGAAGCCTACCCTATTCCTTTGCTATACGATAGCTTTACCTTTACTTAGCCTTAACGGAACTATAGCACTTATAAAAGAGAGCTCTTAACTATTATGGAATTCTGCCGCAAGTATTATTATATACTTTACTATAAAGAGCCTAGTATTATCTATACCAACTATTAACTATTAATATTTTTCCTTAAGTCTAAGTCTATTTAAAAAGGAATTTATACTAAGTAGGCCGTTAAGCTAAAAGCTTTAAATATTACAATCACTTATATTAAAGGAGAATAGAATAAAGTTGCAAACGCGTTATCTTAAACCATCTTCCCTAAGGACAATTGCAATAAAGGGGATTTCTTTAGCTTCAGATTAATATAACGAATCTCTAATAGAGAGGTAGTATAGAAATGGAAGGATAAAATCAATAGGTATAAGCGATTAGTAGCAGAAATTGCAAACCTAATAATCGCTAATAAAGAATCGAAGCTAAAGGCTATAAGGAAAATGCTAAATCCTATTAAGATTATATAAAAGGTAGGATCTAAGGAGGAAGATATATCCTTTATATTGGCCCTATATAGGGTTAGGGATAAAGGGTATAATGCAAGCCTAGAGCCTATGTCTCTATATGCTAGGATCTTAGACGCACCTTCTAAACTACCTAGTGTCTTTTATAAATCGACCTATATTATCCTATAGCGGTCTAATAATATTTAGAAAGCCTAAGACGCCTTCTTATCTTACTACTAGTACGCTAATATCTTATGGCTTATTATCTATAGAGCTTTCCTTAAGGGTTCTAATAGGATTAAGAAGAGAAGTCTATAGCAAAAGGCTCTAAAATACAAATAGGAAAACAATACTCTTTAGTACTATTAGAAAGGAACTTATAAGACTTGCTTAATGCTGGCCCTTGTATCAGCGGCTTTAAAGGCCGCTTATAATTAAAGAGGGCATTTCGTAGTATTAATTACCCTTTGAAAGTTGAGAAATGTCTTTTAGCTATTAATAGTTAAGGATACTACCCTTTATATTTTTAAGTATCTTTAGTGCTTAAAATATAGACTAGCTTAAAGATCTTAGCCCTTATTAAGTATAGTTATATTAGGACTAATAGAGCTGCTAGAAGCAGACTTCTATAGGCCATTTCTAAGGGTTTTAAAGGAGTATAAATATATCCTTATTATTATTAACTACTTTTCGCAATTTATCTAAGCGTTTCCTTATCCTACTCTAAGTGCTGTATATATTATCTAGAGTTTGGAGAAGCTTTTCTAATAAGAGGGAGTTCCTATTAGCTTTTATATCGATTCTAATAGTCATTTTAGAGAAAAGGTTTAGGATTTTATAAGGAAGTATAGGGTCCTTTAGACTAACTCCCCTTTTGCCTTAAAGAAAAGCATAGGTATAATTAAGAAAGCAATCGATATTATATAAAGGGCGGTTGCTAAGACCTATAGGGACTTTAAGGAGAAGCTTTAAAAGGTTATCTTTAAGGTTAACGCAAAGGAGATTCCTTTCCTAAGGTACTCCTCCTTTAATATCTATTAATATTAAGCTTAAGTGAGTCGGCGCAGTAGGTATAGGAAACTTCTAAAGGTCGATAGTCGATATATTGGTAAGAGTTAGGGAAGGAAGGTTACCCCTTTCTTTCCTATAGCTATATACGTATCAATATCCTACTAATTAAGCAGTAGGGTTATATAATAATATATTAGAGTAATAGCTGTATTACCTATCTTAATACCTTTACTTAGACCTTACTCCAATTGACCTGCAGTTAGGAAAATAACAATTATCCTTTTGCGCTAATCCAACTCCTAGGTATCTCTTTAAATTAAAAATAATCAATTAATAGCAACCTCTATTAAAATCACTAATCTTACTCGCAAAGCGGGACTAAGAGTCAAATTTCTTAAAAGATATTCCTTTATAAGACTATATGACTTAACTCGCGGTCTAAGCCTAGGAGTCGATTTAAAAACTTTCTTCTATAAGACTATATGACCTAACTCGCAGGGCGGGCCTAGGAGTCGTCCTTAAGCCTACTAAGCCCCTACTATCTTCTACAACCTTAGTATATCTTTAAACGCTTTAAACTTTATAACTGTCTTTAGTAGCTTTATAAATCCATCTATTATTATTTGATCAGTTAGGATATAAGTGATCGACAACTTGTTCTTTATAATAAGGTCGCAGATAAAGTGGTAGGTAATATCAATATATTTTGATCGCTTATATAAGTATAGATTCTTTGCAAGTGCAATCGCCCTTATATTATCTACTTAAAGATTAATACAATTCCTATCTTATCTAATATATTTAGCAAAACCTATATCTTTTAAAACTTAGGCGATCTATAATCCTTGCTTGCAATTTAATAATATTAATATATATTCGGCCTTAGTGCTTGCGGTAGCTACTGATTTCTACTTCCTACTTCCCTATAATATAGGTCTGCTATATAGTACTGCTACGCTTTTAAATATACTTTTCCGACCTTTTATATTTGCCCAGTCGGAATCAGTATATACCTTAAGCTTTATACTTATATATTTCGTTAATCTATATCTTACCTTTTATATGATTATCGATTAAAGGTACCTTTTAAGTCGCTTAACTATATTCTTATATCAAATCGTCGGATCCTTTAGGTTCTGACTAAGTTGCCTAGTGATAAAGGCGATATTTAGTCTTATATATACTATAGTATATATAATTGCTCTAATATCCTATTAGTACTTCTTTAGATCTCCTCTTTACTTATTTTCATTAGCAGGCTCTAACTTATTATACTTTCCTTCGATTGGAGTACGCTTTAGCTTAAAGTTAGGAGTATAAGTGAAGAGTCCTATTTAATCTAGGATCTTTTTAATATACTACTCTTAATCTAATTAGAGTTCTTAAGTAGAGCGGTTCCTTATAATGCAGATACTGAGGATCTTATGAATTCCCCTTAGATCCTTAGTATTAAAACGTTTCTAAATCGTTATAAAGAACTAATCCAATTAAGTGGTTGTTTTCGCAGCTATAGCAATATTATCAATATATAGTAGCAACTTGATTCTACGCTTAATATAGGTAAATAGACAAGGGTTAGCTAGGCTTTAAACGAATCCTATTTTTACTAAAGTAGAGCTATATAAGAGGTTCTAATTATAGGCTGATTATTTAAGCCTATAAATACTGCGGAATATATGAAAAGAGTAGCTAGCGCATATAGGAATACCATCAGGTTAGGAGAGAAAAATCCGTTCCTTTATAATCGCTTTAATAAATGCATTTTTAATATTGTACTATTTGCATTCAAGGTCTTTAGCGGCTACTATTACTATAAATATGCGAAAGGTATCTATGCGAACTATTAGCGCGAATATATTGAAATAGTCTTCTCCATACTATTAGGAGAAGCCCCTAGCTATAAGCCTTGCCTTATAACGCTTTAGGATTCTATCTATATATATCTTAATTATAAAGACCCACTTTGTTAATACTAGGTTTATATCCTTTGGCGTCGGTTCCTTTATTTATATACCATTTGCAATAAAAGAGCTTATCTCCTTTTAGATTGCCTCACTCTATACTGCTTTATTCTTTAGGTCGTTGATAGCTTTATTATACGTCTTTAGAAGAGAGATTTTTATTATCCCTTTAGCAGCTAGGAACGCATTATCTTTGTCAAAGCTCTATTAAAGTTCGAGCTTATAGATCCTATGCGCTATTATGGCTTAGATACGCTTAGACTCGCGTTCATTTAAGGTATCTTCTAGTTCTAGGTCTCTATTCCTCTTTAAGGACGTAGGTTCAGCTGTGGGTTCTATAGGCTTATTATTTAGGGAACCGCTTTCCGATGGTAGAGGCTTATTATTACTTATACCTATTTTAGGAACATCCTTTACTATAGGCGCTTTAACTAAAGGGACGATGATATTAAAGTTGTTTTATACTTTAGGCAGTTCGCGGATAATAGGAATAGTCTATTCGGCCTTTAGACGACTAGCTAGTTATCGATTAGCAAGTGCGCTTAATATGCCTAAGCTGAGAAAAAGGGGTTATTAGTTCGGCTTAATAGTATTACTGTCGAGTGGTATACCTTGCGAATCTTTAGGTATGCAGAGCTTTAAGGACAGCTCCCCCTTATTTCAAGATTCGTCGAACTTAATTACTAAGGATGTAATTACTCGCCCTAGATCTGGCGTATATACTATTTATTGCTTTATTATCTATTTAATATACCTAATAAATATATACTCTCTACTTTAGTCTATTAGCTTCTTGCTCTTTATACCTGTAGGCTAGGACTTTAGGCTAATATAGGAGTAGCAGATGCTTCTAAAGACGCAGATATAGTTTAGGCTTAGTTTCTATTTAAAATATATCTTATATAGTAATATTTAGGTGCTATTGACTATTGGTCTATTACCTATTCTATTTTATAGGTATGCGTCTGCCTTAACCGTAAGGTCTTAGAATTCCAATAGTAGGTCAGCATCTTGCAGTAGAGCGCGACAGTTAGTCTCTGCTTGCTAAATGCTTCGCTCGGCGATGCTATTCTAATAGGAACCTTTATATATTATAGTTGGTTTATAACGAACTCCTTATTTTACCTATTTATTAAGCTTTACTTTAATTTCTAATATATTATTAGACCTAATAGCTATTAGCTTTAACTGGGTCTGGCGTTCCTCTATTACTTTCTAAGTTTCTAGCTTTTCTATAAGCTTAGATTTAGTCCTAGCGCAAATGGTCTATATCTATTAAGTAGAGTTATCTACTATTTAAGAAAACCAATTATTTCCTTTAATTAAAGTTGTAAATAGTTTAATAGTATTAATAGATATTAGCGCTAGTATCGAATCTTTTTATAGACTAAGCTTAATTCGCATCTGATTTTAAAGTTTTATCAGCTTGCAAATTCGGTATACTAGGTGATCCTTTAGTACTTAGATCTTCTATTTTAAGGTTAAGACCTTATGCAGGCCCTTTAATTTCTCTGGCCTTAGATGCGCGAATCTTTTATACATTAGCTGATACTTTAATAGGCTTTCGGCTTCTAATAGCTTTAGTAGCCTATTATTAGTTGATACTTTATTATTAGCGGCTGGAAAGGACTAGTGATAGCAGTTTGAGGTTTTGCCGTTTTCCAGTTGTAAGCCTAGCTTAAGAGTCGTTTTTAGTAAAACCGCGAGATCTACTTGCGGTCCTGGCTTAGAAGTCGATTTCTTAGAAATGGCGAGATCCACTTACGGTCCCGGCTTAGGAGTCGTCTCTAACGAATTTGCGAATTTCACTCGCAGTCCTAGCCTAAGAGTTATCGTTAGCGAATTTGCAAAATCCACTCGCAGTCCTGGCCTAAGAGTCATTTCTATTAAATTCACTTATAATCCTAGCTTAAGAGTCTATCTATTCTCTTTATCCTCGCTTAATTATATTAAGGCAAAGAGTGTACTTTCTTTAAAGGAATTCACTTATAGGTCTGGCCTAAGAGTCAATTTCTATAATATCACCTTTAAGATAATATAAAGTCTATCTTTGATTTTAGCTTTAAAGATCACTTTATAATTATTATTTATAAACTATATAAATTGATTATTAAAAACTCTTATATAATTCAACTCTATATAGATCTTGCAGCTAGATAAGAGATTAATACTTAAATTAGGTATAAGGAGAACATTTTGCAAAAGGAAAGAAATACTAGCGATATTTATCTTTACTATACTTATTAAGTCTGCATATAACCTTCTACTATTAACCTTAATAAAGCGCCTTTTTATTTTAGTAAGCGGGCCTTTAAATAAGTAGGGTTTGTCAGTTATATATGCTATATAACTAGTATCACTATACCAGTCGGATTTAAGGATCTTACAGAGATCGGCTTTTAAGACGTAGGCATCTTTATTATAATTATTATCTAAATTATCAGAAGTGGATTTAAGTTCAAATGACCTACTATTATTATTAAAGGTATTTGCTAAAGTTCTGACTAAATAGCCTTTTCCTTTGCCTTTCCTTAATAGTTGCGGCCTTTGGCAGGATAAGGGTAGTTTGCTTTTTAACTTCTGCTTCGATTACTTCTTAATATTAAAGCTAGCGACTATATTAATTAGTTGCCTTTTAACTTTATAATTAGTAATATTATAAGCACTATTATAAAAGTAGCATTCCTAATGAGCTCGAGGGCTTATCCTGCGCTCCTTCCTCTTCTTAGGCTTATTGTTGCCTTATAATGCGGCATTTGCCGATTTAGAGTATCCTTTGAGGTCTTGCTCGATAGTTCGAAGGAGGTCGATCTTCTTATAGATCTTAAGGTTAGATTAGATAAGAAGAGATTATTTCGCAATAGCGAACTTAAGAGGGAGGCTATTAAGTAAGAAATTAAAAAGCTGAGTTTCCCTAAAAGTTATAGCTATCTTAGGATCTGCAGCTCTTACTCTCCTCCTTACTTTATATAGTATAGATTAGGCAGAGTCTATATTTATATCTATATCCTTACTATCTTTATCTTTTTTATACTAAAATAAAGTGATCTACTATAGCAAATACTAGGTATTAAAGGCAATTGTCTAAGAGTATTTTGCCTTTAAAGTATCTTATCTTATCTTTATATTATTATAAACTTAAATAAAATCTCAATCTTCGTCGCTTAAACCTCTATTGATCTTAAGCTTGCATTTGGCTAAGGCTAGCTTATACTCCTTCTCCTTTTCTATATTCAAAATCTACCTTTAAGATTCTTAATTATTATCTACTAAAGCTCTTAAGCTAAGCTTATTTAATATATTTAGCAAATCCTTAGCAGTTATATTAGCTATTAAAGTAGAAGTAGACGAATCAGTAGAGGGAGTATAAGGGGCTGTTCTTGCGTATTTAATAAGTGTCTTTTGAATTGCTATTTCAATGCCTTTGCTCTTAAAGTAAAGCTTTAAATCGTCGAACTATTATTACCAGTTCTTCTAAGAGAGTTAGAGGTCTTTAGGCTTAGTATTTCGATCGGAATCAGATGCTATTGCCGTTTCGAATAGAATTGCATTTAAAATCAAATAAATTAAATGGTTAAGGGCACTCCTCCTATCGAAAAGTTGAAATGATTAAATAGCAGGTATTATAGAAGTATTAAATAGGGAGGAAGTCCTCTTATCGAAAAGGGTTTTTAGGCTATAATATAAGGAATTATACCTCTTATAAAATATAGTAAAGCAAGGAATCATACCTCTTATAGTACCAAAGGGTTATAAAGCAAGGAATCATACCTTTTGCAATATAGGTTGGCTAAATAGGGAATCATACCTCCTATTCGCCGATTGCTCACCTCTTACTATAAGTCTCGTTCAACTTCTTACTAATAGTTATAGCGCAAGTGCTTTCTAAGGGAAGTTAATAATCTATTATCAGTCTATTTAAGGCTTATAACCTATTAAGCTTAAGTGAGTCAGCGCAGTAGGTATAGGAAACTTCTAAAGGTCGATAGTCGATATATTAGTAAGAGTTAGGGAAAGAAGGTTACCCCTTTCTTCCCTATAGCTATATACATATCAATATCCTACTGACTAAGCAGTAGGGTCATATGACAATACATCGGAGTGATAGCTGTATCACCTATCTTAACAATTAAGGGTATTAACCTTAGTCTTCTATTAACTTAGCATTTCCTACTTATTACGCCTATATTATCTATTATACCCTAACCGACTAAGGATTCTTAAATATCCTTTAAAGTACAGATTCCTAATATAATAAGGAATAGAGCAATGCTATTCTTAAGCATATAAGGAGGTAGTGCGAGGTGCTAGATAAAGTAGGCGTATTATCGGCTTATTAAAGAGAGTTGATAAAAGCTTAATATTAGTCCCGATTTGCAAGCGAACCTAAACGATTCCTCCTTAGGTCTATAGTTATACTATACGATGCTAGAATAGCTAGGCAAAAGCTAAGGCCTTTTTAAAAGGGGCCTTTTTAAATAGTAAGGATAGGTAGGGAGTATAAAAAATCTTACCAGTTAGAGTAGATAAACGGCAATCCTATTCTAAGGCATTTCTATATCGATTAGCTAAAGCCGTTTTACCTTTAAACCTCTTACCTTATTATTAAAGAAGAGGAAAGATTACCTGTCTATTAGAACTTAAGGGCTAGAACCTCGATCTATTCGCTACCTTCTAATATATAGAAAAGCTTAAAAGAAAAGCTTAAGAGGGTTAGGACAATTCCGAGAGTATAGCAAGGAGGTTAGATGGTTACTAATATAGGTTCCTTTATCTAAGAATATCAGATACTAGTATCCTTATTATAGCTAAAGTGCTCTATAATTAAAGGCTATCTATTTGTACTTATACGTCTACCTTTAGACTTATTGCTATTTCGGTCCTATTAAACAGAACTCGCAAGGCGCAAGGGTCTATCTTATAATAATACAGAACCGCCGAAGTGCGAGATCAAGTATGGTAGCAAGAAGTGGTGTAAAAGGCGTATTCTATAGGTCTAATACGAAAGAAACGAAGAAGTTAAAGAGCCCTCCCTATAGGAGAGCCCTTCTCCCTTATATATATAAGTAGCTTTAAGCTCTTTGCCCATTTATATAATATTATATAAGAATATCCTTTTGCACCTTTAAGGTCGATTCGAAATAACCTTATATCGAATCGAGATTGTAAAACCTTAAATACTATACTCTTAAGTAATTGCACCAGTTAAGGGTACAGCTGTTATACTACCTCCCTCCTTTGAGAACGCTTGCCTATAAGCGTTAATAGGTTATAACGATTTTCGTATAGTAATATACTTAATACGTTATTATACAAATAGTACTATTCTATATTTAGTTTAGTATAAGTCGCGTCATATACTTAAATTTGTTTTTCCCTTTATAAGATCTTCCTTCCTTAGTATAATAACTATATATAACCGTATAGGTCCCCTACTCCTACTACTATAGTATAGGGCTAATATATAGTAGTAGAAATAATTACTACTACTACTACTAACTATTATAAGTAAGTTCGCCTTAGTCCAAGGTCGAATCGCGTTTAATACGCGTAGTACTAATTCCCCTGCTGTCAGGCGCCCTTATAGTAGCCTACTGCGTTTATTATTACTAGTACGTGCAGCGCCTTATGCGCAATATCGCGCATAAGTGCGAGTTTAAGTCGGAATATAGTAAAAAGTACTACTAGTACTAAGAGTAAAAGGCGGAGTATATCCCTATAAGTACCTCGAATCGACTCTAGAGTTCTATTTAAGCTGATACTTATCTATAGCTTCCCTCTTATATTAATAAGGAGTTTGCAATACTATCCGTAGCCCTTAAGGAGTAGTAAGAGAAGGCTGCCTAGTAGTAAGAGGAGGACGATAGTAGCAATAATAATAATACGTAAGCGGTTTCGGCAAGGAACCGCGAGATACTCTATTAAAAGGCGGTCTAGCGCGCCTAGATCCTTATTAACCTCCTATTAATAGCTAGCGCAAAGGCTTTGATTAGCTACTTTTAACTAAAGCGCGCTAGCCTTGCAGAGCTTTGCTTTATAGCTAAGGCTATAGTAAGCTAGCTAAAGGGGGTTTAAGCGATAGTTGCTATAAGTTAAACTTAAATTAATATTAAATCGATCGCTAACTTTCTAATAAAAGCGCAGTAACCTTATTAAGTCTTAGCTAATAAGGTTAAAGTAATCCAGCCGAATTATACTAGGCCTTTTAGGGTCTATCGCCGCATTAGTAGAGCGGACTGCTATAGTAGCAGAGTCTTTTATAAAGGGAAGGGGGCTTGTAATAGTAAGGGTAGCATTAGGCGCAGCGGTTAATAGGGCAGCGCTAGCAGTAGTAAAAAGAGGTTAAGGTCGTTTTAGGCAAGGGCGTAGATAGGAGCAAAGCTCTAGCTTTAGAACAGAGTTAAAGCTCGTCTCTTTAAGCGCAGAGGAGGAGGGGTCTAAGGAGTTATAAGGAGAGGGGGCAATAGGCTTAGTATTATTATTTTTTTTTTTTTTATATTTTTAAATTTATTTACCAACCTATTTTGCATCTAGCCTATTATCTTTTAAGTAACTATAATTATCTATACTGCTTTCTTAAGCCTTTAGCCAAGCTTATAGGTTCTAAGGTAGCCTTAGCTTTATGAGATTAGCCTAATAAAAGTCGCGAATCTTATATAAAGAACTTGCAAAATTTAAAGTATAATACTAACTTAAATTAGGGTTATAATTAATCTATTTAACTTAGTACTTTAAGTTCCCTTAAGATAGGTATATATTTAATATCTTAGATACTTTATACTTTTCCTACCTTACGATCTTTTCTATAGTAGGCTAGGGTTATTCTTAACCTAGTAAAGGGTTTTGCAGATCTTTAAATAGTAGCTCTAGCGTAAAGATATTATATATTATAAAACCTATAAGTAGCTTAATCTAATATAAATTGCCTACCTTTTTAAGAACCTTAAAGAGGCTATCCTATTAATTGGCCAGTTTCCTATTAAGGCGGTAGTTCTTAAAATTTTTTATTAAAAGGTAGACTATATCTTTAGGTTTTTAATCAATCTCCCTTTAGTATTAATTTATAAACTTTTGCATTTTCTTTTAAGTATATTCTATATTGCCTTTTGCTACTTCCTAGGCCGAGTGCATCCTCTCTACTATTAGCCTAGCCTTTGCTTAATTTAATCTCTCTTATAAGCTAGACGGTTTTAAAGAGATTTAGTCCTAACTTATCTAAAGTGCAACTTTATACTTAAGTTAATATAGGATTATACTAATCAAAGCGTAAGGGAGAGTCGATTGCATATAATCTATTAATAGAATCAGTTTACTTTAATTATCTTAATAGTAATTAACAAAAGGCTATAGCCTTAAATTAATATACTTATTTATAATCTCCGTTTGGCTGTTAGTCTCCTTATAGTATACTATAGAGAGTTTAATCTTAATACTGATAATATAGCAGAACTTTCTTTAAAATAAGGAAACGAATTAGGGGCCTTAGTCTAAGGTAATTGTCTTTAGAGTATAGTCGAATTAATATATCTATTAAACAAATAATCAGGCAGTTCCTTAAGCGTTAATATCTTTTTAATAAGGGATTATAATAGCGCTTTTATTAAGCTAGTTTATAAAAACTAGGATTTAATCAAAACTATGCTTATTAAAAGGGAAATCCTTAAAATTTATATATAAGTACTATATAGGATAGTTAGGAATAGGGAAGGGCTATAAAAGGCCTTATTATTTAATTGTCTTTAAATGCGAGAATTAATAAGGTCTGCAGTTTATAATGAATCTTTTATAATCCGAACCTATCTTAACTTAATAGTACTTAAAAGCAAGAAGCTAATAGGTTTTTAAGCTACTAAGGTATACGCTTAAAGGTTGGTTATAAGCTTTTTAAATTAGATAAGTGTATAAGGGAGTATTATAGTATATATAAAGACGCTCCTTAAAGCAAAGCAATCTGTCTTTTAAAGAGTAGTCCTTAAGGAGGTTAGTGCGAATCTTTTAAAAGGATTCGCAATTATTTTAATAAAGCTTTTTAATTAAATTAAAGGAATCCTTAGGTCGATTCAAGGTCGAATAAAGAGTATTAGTTGATATTAAGGTAAAAGTGCCCTTAGTAGATTCGGCAAGAAATTTATCAGCTAGTTTAATATTAATTTAAGTGTCTAATTAGGTAAGAGAAATCAGAACCTAAGATCGGCTATCTAGCTTCGCTTATTTATAAACTAGCATATTCTACTTTTAGCAGCTAAGAATATTAGCCTTTTAGTTGTCTTTATTAAGAGTATATATAATTCGAAAATTAAAGTTAAATAAAAATTCTATCTATCGGCACTATTTCGCAATTAGTACCTTAGTAGTTATAAAGTACTTAAGGGAGCGGTAATCTAAGTAAATATCAACTCGCTCTTTAAGTAATATAGGCTTAGGCTTCTATTTATAATAGGATTTAATAATAGTAAAGAGTTCCTTATTATATATTTCCTAATTAGGTTTATAGCTAAAGAGTATATGCAAATAAAAGCCAATTAAGTACTATTACTTATTAGAGTATTACTAAGAAAGTACTTTAGTAATAATACTATTAGAAGTATCAGTTTCCAGCTTTATAAGCAAGTTAAAGTTAAAATAGTAAATCCGCTGAATCGAGAGCAATTGTTTGCAAAGCTCTTTAAAAGCGATTTAGTACTCTTCTATCTAATCCTAAGGTACTATTAATTGGGTTAGAATAAAGAGGGGTTTGGCGATTAGCCTAAAGTTGTAAATAAATTATTAGTAGAACCTATAAAATCC
Organism: Diplocarpon mali; assembly: GCA_024741835.1. Classification (NCBI taxonomy): domain Eukaryota; kingdom Fungi; phylum Ascomycota; class Leotiomycetes; order Helotiales; family Drepanopezizaceae; genus Diplocarpon; species Diplocarpon mali. Next base: position 370,566 of record JAENRP010000006.1, read on the forward strand.
TAAGTAGGACTTTACTTTAGTAATAGTTTTTAAGTACTTTTAATTGCATAATAGTTCGACCTTTTCTAAGTCTAGTTCAATCCTAATTGTTATTAAAATGTATTTAAGATATTAAATTTAAGTAATATAAAACTCGTACTTCTTAATATCTACTTAAAGGCTAGCCTTTAAGAGTTATTTTAGCACCTTTTTAATATGACCTTAATACTCTTTAACATTCTTAAAGTAAATCAAAATATCGTTTAAATACGCTATATAAAAATTATTTAAGTAATTTAAAAGAATGTTATTCATATACTGCTAATAAGTACTAGGTCTATTATAAAGGCTGAATAAGAGAAACTTGCATTTATAAGATCTATACCTTATTCGAAAGGTAGTATATTCCTTTAATTCGAGGTCTATTTATATCCGATTGAAAGTGGCTTAAATATCCAATTTTATAAAGATCTTAGCCTTAGATACTTGCCTTAAAAGCTCGTCTATCCTCGGAATTAGGTAAGCGTCCTTTTGAGTTAGTATATTTAGCTTCTAGTAGTTTATATAAAATTGAAGGCTACTATCGGCCTTCTTTATAAATAGTACTAGCGAAGCAAAGGGGCTAGTACTTATCTTAATAAAGCCTTTGTCTAAATTCTTAAATAAGTACTCCTTTATAACCTTAAGCTCTTTAGTAGATTAATGGTAAAGGGGCGAATAGGCATTAGGTAAGGGCCTTTTTAGCTATATCTTATAATTGTAGTACTAATAGGAAGAGAGAGTATCTATATCCCTTTTTAAAAAGGCTTATCTTAAAGATTAGTACTATTTTAAGAATCGATTATTAATTAGCTTTTTAATATTAAGATTCTTAGGCTTATATTATTCCTTTAGAATCCTATCCACTTTATAAATATTAGTTTAAAAGAACTTAATCTCTTTATACTTTATATTATAATAAAAGGTATTAGCACTGATTTCGCAAATAGGAACCGCAGCTTTAGGGCATTTGCAAATAGGGTTAGATTATAGTCGATTTACATTAAACTGTTTTCCTAGATCTAGCTTAATTATAAGTAGGGATATTAGCTTAATAATAATAATAGAGATCTTGCGCCTAGCTAGGACTATTAAATTAATATAAGACTATCTTCTATTAATCTATTAAGCTTCGTTTATAGCTATTTCCTATTCTTTATAATTAATATTAGCTTAATAATTAGATCAGATCCAAAGTCCTTTAAAAGGGAGAAGACAAATGACGATTTCCTTTATAAATTAGGAAGATAGAAGGTAATATAAAGGCTATATAAATTGATTTTCCTTTAGATTAAGTTTAAATTGGAATTATGTGGTGCGGTCGGCTGGAGGGCCTTCATTGGGTCGCTCAGGAGGCTCGCAGAAGTAGGGGAAGATGATTGATTATATTGTTATCTAGTGTATATATGGTAAGGAGACTTCGGAAAGAAAAGGGAGAGTCTATGACTAAGCAGAGTCACGTGGAGGGTCTCCAGAATAAGTGGAGACTCCGCCCATTCTGCACGACACACCCCCTAGTTGGGCGATGCTCCCAGAATCGCTCAGCTATATAGATAAAACAAAAGAAAGAATGGCAGTTGTGAAGAAAAGAGGCTCCCTCACGTGCCGCCCCTCCAGAGGTCGTTCCTTCCAGAACGAGAAGGGTCGCCATAGGCAACAAGCGCGCTTAGGAATCTTCGCGATTCCACGCTAGTGCTCCATTGGGCTTCCCACAGAGTATTTCCATCGCGGAGGTTCTCCTTCCCTTCTTCCAAAAACAACCCTCCTTCGTCATTCAAAATATCGTCTTTGTACCAATAATTTTTGAATATGGAAGGAACTCCTGCTCATCGTGGCCCCGGCCGCCCCCGCAAAGTAAGACCCTTGGAGTCCCTGTACCCTGCGTCGTACTGACTTTGCGCTAGGTCGCTGGCGCTCCTTCGGGAGCAGGAACCCCGGCGCGCTCGTCCCAGCGCCTGCTGGGCAACGAGCCGCCGCCGCCGTCCCCGCCGCCCCCGCCGCCGCCGCCACCGCCGCCGCCGCCGGAGAGCCCCGCCCCTGCTGCGCGTCGTGTGCCAGAGCCCACGACGGAGCGTGACGACGCGTGCGTGCGCTGCATTGCACGCGGGAGCACCGGCAATCTCGATTGTCGGTGCTTCAATGGCACCTTCGGTGCGCGTTGCGTTCGTTATGCGGTGCTAAGCAACGGCTGCCAGCAGGCCAGCGGACCTCTCCTCGCCTCCTGAGAGGCTGTCGTGTCGGCCCGCGCCCGCGGCGCCTCCAAGGAGGAGGTGGCGCCACTGCTCAACGCAGTGAAGGGTGCGCTTCGGAGCTTCCGTAGTACGTTTTGTCGAGTCTTGTTGAGTTCCAGGCTGATTTTAAAAGATGGGAGCGATCGGACCCCGGTGCCAGAAGGGCCCGCCACTCCCGCGAGTGGTGGTGCCGCTGCCTCCCCCGCTCCCGGCATACCGTTCGCGTTCGCCGCCGGCCCGTCCTCCGCCGCCCCGTTCGCCCCGCTCGCCGCCGCCGCTCCCGTCCCCGCCGCCGCCGCCGACCCCTTTGTGTCTCCGTTCGTCTCCCCGGCCCCCGCCGTCGCTGCTCCCGCCTTCGCCGCCGCCCCCGCCGCACCCCCCGCCTTCGCCCCCGCCGTCGCTGGTGTGTTCGCCGGCGGGCCTCTGGCCGAGGGAGTGCCTCCGGGCCTCTCTCAGGAGGAGATCCGTGCGGAGCTTATGGCTATGGCTTCGCGGCTCCTGGCCTTAGCTGGGAGGATCTGAGAAAGGGTCGCGCCCTGTAATAGCGGCTTGGGAACGTTACCCATTCTGTATTTTTAGAAAAGGAGAAGCTTCTGCGGTGCGCTTTGCAAGAGAAAACAAATGAACGTGATTGTAAGAGAGTAGGAGCTTGTAAGTACGAGTCTCCTGGTAATGAGTGACTACTTGTTGGCGAGTGCGAGTTGCTGAACGATTGTTTGGAAACTCTGGAGGTTCAATAAACGAACGAAGCTCTCAAACTTCTGGCGGTCCAGGTTCTTGGTAAGCCCATCTGCGTGCATCTCCCTAGTAGGGAGGTAGATTATCTGGAAGCTTCCTCTCTAGTACTCCTGGCGGATCCACATATTGCTGATTTCGACATGTCGGAGGCTCGTCTTAATCTTCTCGTTCTCTATGACAATTAGCCGAATCGTCTGTTGGTTGTTGCAATATATGTTCCATTTAAAGAGGGAGTCTATGCGAATCTCCTTGAAGAGGCGTTTTATAGCCATCATCTCCTTTGCAGTAGAAACCATGCCATAGAGTTCTGCTTCAGTAGAGGAGAGCGTGACAGTCGCTTGGCGATTCGCTTTCCAAATAATCGGTCCTCCAAATAGGAAGAAGACGTATCCCTG
>JAENRP010000007.1:0-36912 GCA_024741835.1 Diplocarpon mali
AAAAGTATAAGTTCTATATTACTTAAATTTAATATTTTAAATATATTCTAATAATAACTAAGATCGAATTAGACCTTAAAAAGGTTAAACTATTACGCAATTAAAAGTATTTAAAAACTATTATTAAAGTAGAGTCCTACTTAGGATTTTGCAAGTTTTACTAATAATTTATTTGCAACTTTAAACTAATTGCTAAACCCTTCTTTATTCTAACCTAACCGATAGTACTTTAGGATTAGATAGAAGAGTGCCGAATTACTTTTAAAGAACTTTATAAGCAGTTGCTTTCGATTTAGCAGATTTACTATTTTAACCTTAACTTACTTATAAAGTTGGAAACTGATACTTTTAATAGCATTATCGCTAGAGTACTTTCTTAATAATACTCTAATAAGCAATAGTACCTAATTAGCTTCTATTTATATATACTATAGCAATGAGGTTCTCTGATAGTGAACTTGATAGTAAACTAGAAGAGAGGGCACGAAGAAGTATAAGGTGCAAACGACGATGTTGAGTGTCTTGTGTCTTGATTTATAAGAGCTCTCTAACTACGAGCTATTTAATAAGGGCTGCCACTAAGTCATATAGCAAGTCATATGATATATTATATATATGATATATCATATGATAGATCATATGATAAATATATGATAGGCATACTTGTAATACACCCCTTTAGGGAGACCTTTAAAGGTACTTGCCAGCAATACATATGATATTATAACCTTTGTTATAATCTATAGTTTCATATGAAAAATCAACCTATAGATATAGGAAATAGAGTAGAGTTTGCTAGCGCGTTCTACTTTAGAGTAGGAAATCCACCCTTTAAAAAAGTCAAAATCAACTCGCAGGCCTGGCCTAAGAGTAAAAAAAAATCACCCCTTAATAGAAGTGTAAAAAAAAATCACCTTATAATAGAGGTGTAAAAAAAATCACCCCTTAATCGAGGTGCAGAACCTTTATATTTAACAATTTGATAAAGGCGGCGTAGTTAGAGCTATTTAAGCTCTTAGTAAGTCCATCGGCGGCGTTATCTTTAGTATTAGTATACTAGAGATCCAAATGGCCTTTCTAAAGCTTTTGCTAAATATAATAGAACTTGATATTAATATGCTTCGTTTGCTAGTAATATTCGGGGTTTTCGATAAGATAAAGGGCTCCTTAGTTATTATAGATCATCTTGACTTTAGTAGCGTTATTGCTAGTATAGCCTATTTCCTTAAGTACCTAGCGTATCTAAGAGGCCTTTTGTGCAAATTTGCATATAGCGATATACTTTACCTCTATAGATAAGAGAGCGATAATAGTTTATCGCTTAAAGAAGGCGGTAATTACGCTATTATTAAGGAAGAAGACGGCCCTAGAATAGGAGGCTCTACTTCCTCTATTACTTACTTAGTCAGAATTGCAATAGCTATGCAATTTCTAAAGCTTTAGGTTAGTTGTTTTACTTCTAAAGGTAGTATAATAGAATCGCGTTCCTTATAAGTATTGTAAAACTCGTTTTAAAGCTGCTATATATTATAGTAAAGGGTTAATAAGGAATTTGCTAAGAATAGAGTAATAGTATAGTATATCCTAACGCGTATAGTGCGCAAGGTACTATAAAGAACTACAGATCTCTTAGTATAGCTTCACTTCCTATAGAGTGGCTTAGTCTTTAAATTTAACTATATGAACTTTACAGCTATTATCAAAAGGCGTTAGTACGCTTTTATAATTAGTTATATAAAAATGTTTAAGAACCTTATTAACGTAGGCATTTTAATAAAGTGAGATCGTTCTATTTTATCAATCTCTAATTATACGTACTCTTAAGAAGTAGTTAGCCGATTCGCTACTTATAATTTCAAAGAGGTTGCGAAGGTCTCTTTTAAACTTATTATATATATTACCCTTCTTTGCTACTATAAGGAAGTCGTTGATATAAGTAATAATAAGAATCTAAAAGGCGCAATTGATATATATGCAATTGTTAGTATTAAAAGGTTAAAAATCGAGCTTTTGTAGCTTAGACCGTAGCTTTTCTTACTATAGTCGTAGAGATTGCTTTAAGCTATATAAGGCCTTAAGAAGCTTAAGATAGTATTCTTAAGGTAAAAGAACGACCTTATCTTAAGTATATTTAAGAGGTAACTTAATGTAAATATTAAAGTTAGCTTTTAAGTTAAGGAAAGCTATCTTAATATCGAACTGATCTAGCTCAAAGTTGTAAAGAGCTGCAAGCGCAATTGCAATTTTCTAAATAGCAGATTTGCAAACGCTAGCAAAGGTTTAATTGTAATCTCGACCTTATTATTATATATAGTCTTATATAACGAATCTGACCTTCTATTAGGAGATTTTCCTATTTTAATCTCTTTTTATTTTAAAGATAAGCCTCGATCTAAGTATTCTATTATCTTTAGAGAGTTTTAAGCGTTTTACTACTACTTATATATTCTTATAAGCGAGGGAATTATACTTAGAATTGATCGCAGATCGCCATTTATTAGCATTAGCATAAGAGAGGGCTTATTCGACTATTTTTAAGTCATTTAGGTATAAAGAGTCGAATAAGGCTATATGGAAGGCGCTTAAATAGGCTTCCTTATCATTAGAGTTATTAGCTTTGAATCCAAGAGTAGTAGAGCAAGTAGCTCTCTTTTTAAAAGGCTAAGGGTAAGCCTTGTTCTTTGAACTAAGAGGTCTTCTTCTCTTTCTTAAAGTTGGAAGCTCAGCTTCTTCTAAGTTAGAATTGACTCGCGGTCCTGGCCTAGGAATGAAAGCATTATAAGAGTCAGTATTAACTCGCGGTCCTAGCCTAGGAGTAGAATTATTATAAGAGTCAGAATTGACTCGCGGTCCTGGACTAGGAGTCAAATCACCCTTTAATTATAGCTCTATAATTAGGCCGTCTTTATCGAATCGAACATAAGATAATTGAATAATCTTTTCACCTATTTGCGATAGTATATAGATCTGATAAATACTTTTATTATCAAATCCGATAAGAGTACCTACCTCTACTCTTAAAGTGAGTTTATTACTTTAAGTTCGCTTTTCTTTTTTAATTAGCATATAAATGCGATAGCCTAGTACTTGAAGATACTTGATTAAGGGAATATAAAGCTTATTAGGCTTAATATTATCCTAAAAGACCTTATATAAAGTCTTACTACTAAGAATATCAAAGGCGGTAAGATTGGTAATATATATTACTAAAAGAAGGAGGTAAGGCCAAAGAAAGGAAGGGATATTTTAATCAATTATAGCTATTTGCAACTTTTCTATTAGTGTGCGAATTGATCGTTCCAATCTGCTATCTTATTCTAGTATATATAAAGTAGATTCTTCTAAAATTATACTAAGGTTTTCTATAAGTATTTGCATCTATATAAGAAAGTACTCCTTACTTCTATTAGTTCTCTACTGCTTAATTGTGCGATTATACTAAGTTTATAAAAGGCTGATCATCTTCTTATTTGCTTTAAAGGTATTAGATTTATTTATATAGGTCTATCCCTACCTAGCTATTATAGCTGCATAAGTGAAGATAGAAGCATATTTATAGCTATTTAAGCTAGTTGGCTTTAGATGAACCATATCGATATATAGCTTATTAAGTGCCTTTATAGGTTAAGGGCAAGCTAAACGTTTATTAATATATTAAAGAGGTCTGCCTTTCTCGCAAGGGGTGCAAATTCGCGTCTTCCTTAATTTTATTTCCTTAATCTGCATATTAGTAATAGTAGATTAGGTCTTTCTGACTATTTATAGGCTAGCGTAGCCTAATCGACGGTATTAGAGCTTAATATCAAGAGGTCCATTCTTAATAGCAGCTAGGAGAGTATATCCACTTATATAATTAGAGGAGTTAGTAAAAGGCTATTTCTTATTAATATATATATTATTATTAATAGTGCAAATTTCCTTCTTATTAGATAGGAATAGCTTGCTATTTTAATAGAAGCCTTTGATTTTATTAAGTTTACTACTTAAGTATAGGCAGATAGGTAATTGAGGTATATAAAGAGTATTAATTAACTTAAGAATATACACCTTTCTATTAGATTTAAATGCATTGACTTTGTAAGTACTAATGCCGAGAGGTTGAATAGATCTATTAACTATACTTAAGGAGGGTAGATTATCTTAAGTAGTATAGGAAGTGAACTTAAAGAGATTATTAGAAACGTGCTTATTAGCACTTATATTATATAGCTAATGATTCTTCAATTTTAATAAGAAGCAGGAGGTAGAAGAACTGACTCCCGGTCCCGGCTTGCGAGTGGAAATCGGTCCTAAAGAGGAATCGCCTCTTAATAAGGAATTGACTCCTAGGCCCGGCTTACAAGTGAGAATTAGCCCTAGGGTTAGTAATAGCATAGTATGCTTAAAGAGATCATTATCTGATTCTTTATCTTCCTTCTGAGTCTTTCTTAAAGGCTTCTTGCCTTTTAGTAATAATGATAATAATAATAAGGACTTATCGTCCTTGCCTTTAAGGTGACGGAATATATACTTCTTCTTTAAATCCTTCTCTTAAGCCTCTCTTTTCGATTTATTAATTATAAAGCAATCTTCTGCCTTATGGTATAGCTCTGGTTGCTTGCAATAAGGATAGGGTAAGTTAGGGGAGGAGGTAGTAGTATTCCTAGAGGTGCTCTTCTTTAAGTCTTTAAAACCTCTCTTGTTTTCTGACTTCTTATAGTTAGAGGAATGCGGCTTACTAGCCGATTTATTACTATATAAAACGGTTCTATTCATTTTTAAACTTTATAAGGCTTAAGCTTTATTAATAATATCTTTAATAAGAGCTTTAAGCGTAATCTCTGATTTTCGTCCAGTTGCTATAGCTAAGCGAAGGTTAGAGCGTTATCGATCTGCCCAAATGGGCTATCTATTAGAACAGCTAGCAATAAATATAATAAGGTGCTAGTAAGAGGGAGGGGCAGAGTCGAGAGCTTTCAATTTAGTAATTAAAAGCCTAAAGGCGACGACATAAGCTTCGAGTGAATTGAAGTCGTTATATTTGATAGTAACGTAGGTCTATATAGTATTATATTTAAGTACTATTCTAGATCCTTTGTACTATTTTTAAAGAGCTTTCCATATATCTAAGGCAGATTTATCACCTTTTATATAAGCTAATAGGCCTAGTTTGCAATTAAGTATAATAGTAAGCTTTATTTGAGATTCCTTAGCTTCTTATCTAATCCAATTGTCCCTTTCCTTAAGAGTAATAGAACGGTCCTATAAGTTAACCTTAGGTGGAGTATATATTCTAGCTTTTATATAAAGATATATAATTAAGGCATTTGACTTTGCAAGGTTTAAAACCTTATTCTTCTACTAGCTATAGTCCTCTGCGCCTTTAAGCTTTTGAGACTTAGGGAGGCTAAGGGCAGCTGAAGATAATGACAATATCTTATTTGTATATATATATATAGAGTTGTCGAAAGGAGGGGAAGGAGGAGGAGGAGGAGATGAACTATTGAATTCGAGTTTAGGGTACTATATATCAGTCCCTTTAAAAATAGGTAATTCAAGTAATAGAATACTTTTAGCAATTAAGCTGGTAATCTCAGCTATTAGTCCTAATGATTTAGCTACAGTAACGAATCTTGCGTAAGCTTAGATTATTGCGTAGCGCTTTAGAAGGGGAGTAGCCACTATTTTATTATTAAAATGATACTATCGTGCGTCGTTAGTTAAGTAAAACTCAAAAAATATCGATTAGCCTCTTCGTTTGTAAGGGAGACTTTGATTAATGGAATTTTATATCGAATGCTATTTATAGGCATGCGGGGCTCATAACCTATAGCAATAAGGTTCTCTGATAGTAAACTTAATAGTAAACTAGAAGAGAGGGCATAAAGAAGTATAAGGTGCAAACGACGATATTGAGTATCTTGTGTCTTAATTCATAAGAGCTCTCTAACTACGAGCTATTTAATAAGGGCTGCCACTAAGTCATATGGCAAGTCATATGACATATCATGTATAAAACGTAGGGGTGGTAATACCTCAGAAAAGGGGGAAAAGGTTGTTGTATTAGGTATGGTACAGTTGTAGGTTTTATCCCCTTGCACTAGCGCCCACATGCTCTACTCTAGCCTATTCAGGACTAGCACTCCACAAGCCCTATAACAAGAACGAGAGCCCCTTAAGCTATTGCAAGTTCATATATATGCACCTATTGTACTCCCCTATTCCTGCAGATCTATAGAAATATTTGCTTCCTTCTTCTATCGCCTCGTCGGGCTGGCAACCTCAAGCTTCTGGTGTTCTTAGATCTTTGCTTTTAGCTTTCTTAGCGGGAGCTCTAGGAGTTCCAAACCCTAAGGATTATCCCCCTCCTTTCTTCCTTCTCTTACCTGGTTCTTCTAACCTCTTGAGGCAAGGAGTGAACTGATCTCCTAGCTCGCAGGTTCTAGTACACCAGAATACGCCCTTCCTATCCTAACACAAGGTAGGAAGTTCGGAGGTAAAAGGGCTTTAGCTGATCTATATAGAAGTGCCTTGCGATATATATACCGCTGATCTGTTCGAGCTAGTAAGACTTCCTATGCTCCCCTCCCTCTTTAATAATGCGAAATAGTCCTCTTTAGGAAGGCCGAAGTTTCTGGCCCAAGGCCTTTAAGTTATATAGCATTACCATAGAGCTAAGGAGGAAGCTCTTCTCCTTTCCAGTAAACCGCGCGGCGCGCCTTTTATACAGCTCCTTTCTTCTATACTCTGATAGCGTCCTAACTTTATCTTAAACACCTTCTTGCGTTGCAATATGCTCGAGAATAGCGTCGCTCTATGCTTTATATAATTGCGAATCAGCTCCCTATAAGGCTTTAGGGAACCCTTGGTCGGTAAGAGTTTAGTGGATTATATGCGCATAGTAAGCAGGGAATAATAAATCGATAGAGGCTTTAGGCTAATGCCCTTAATAGATATTGAAAGGGGAGTATCCTAGGAATAAGATCTCCCTAGCGTTCACCTCGAATAGCACTCTTTGCAGTTTTTCTTCAAATAAGCCCTAAGACTTAGCTATAGCTTATTGGAAGATATCGACTGCCTTCTCTACCATTCCTATACTCTTCTTAAAGGCAGAAGGGGAGTTAATCTATAAGACTCCCCTCTTCCTAACAAACTGGCGCACCTATTCTTTAAAATGGCTGCTAAGGTTAATATAGAAGCCGATAGGAACGCCCTCGATCTGGAAAAGCCTTTCTAAGCTCCGAATGATATAAATAGAACTCGGTATAGGGCATAGAAAAGCCTAGATAAAACGAGAAAAGTAATCGATAACTATTAGGATATGCTTATACTCCTCTAGCATACTAGGAAAGGGTCCGCAAAAATCTGCGCCGAGAAGCTCCATAGGCCTAGAGACAACTACACTTAATAGAGGTTATAATCTCTAAGCAGGACTATATTTTGCGCACTAAAGGCACCCTAAGATATATAGAGAAACGTCCCTTATTATAAAGGGCCAGTAGACGTTTCTCAGCTTCCTAAGGGTAGTAGTAGAAGCAAAATGGCCCCCTTTATCGTAGGTAGCGAATAGAGCGTTAGAAATCTATCCCAGAACTAGGCAAGACTTGTATTTTCCTCTCTAGTAGTACTAAAGAGTATTATTCTCCTATTTGTACTTAAGGCCCTTCTGCTAGAGGCTCCTCTTCCCCACTCGGTCCATTCCATTAGGAAATTCCTAGTATAGAAGATATCTTATCACCTTATTATACTAAGGGTATTATAGAAAGGCCTGTAGAGCTTCCTATATCTTAGCATCTGCTATTAGGTCGGCATTTGCTAGCAGATATATAACATTAGGAGTTATAGCCAGTCTAGCTGGGATTCTTAAGAAGGGAGATATAGGTTGGAGGCCGACCTTTAACTCTACTCCTGCAACTTAGCAGAGAGCTGCCATAAACAATATATCTTCTTCTCTATCTCCTACGTATCCTAGCACCTTTAAAGGGTAGAGTATCTCTTATACAGCCTTTAGCTTTAAGCGTTCGATTTCTATTAGTAGGTTGGCGATGTCTTTGAGTAGCTGTTTATAGCCCTCTTTCCTATCTTTCCAGATCCAAATACTATTCCGATCTGCCGCTGCTTATATATATCTATATTTCGAGTAGTCTCCCTTATCACAATTGTCTCTTAGAAAGATGGTTCTTAATAGCGCGTCTGCGACCTTATTTCTTTCGCCCTTAATATAGGTGATTGTGATATTAAGGAGGCGTAGCTCTACGGCCTATTAAGCATAGATCCCTTCCTATATAGAGCTCGAATTTAAGAAAAAGGTAAGCGGCTGATAGTTAATATAAATAGTGCTGGTTTTCTCTCCCTTAAGGAAATGGTAGTATTTTCGGCAGAACTCGATAATAGTTAAAAGCTCTTATTTATAGGTGCTATACTGCCTTTAGGTATGAGAAAAGGTAAAACTATTAAAAAGTATTAGTATTGCAGCAGATTCCCTTGCTTGAATTTGGGTGATATAATACCCTCTTGCGTAGCCACTCGCGTCGGTATATATAAAGACCGGCTCTAATAGTATATAGCTAGATCGTTCGATAACTGCAGAGCAATACTCCTTGAGTATTAAGAAGGAGAGGGCCTCTGCTTTTAACCACCTTTACTCCACTGCTCCTATTAGGCGATTCAAGGGCCTTGCTATCTTGGCGAAGTTCTTTATCCAGTTCTATATGATCTGTATAGCTCTTAAGAACCGCTATACCTCTATTACGTTCTAAGGTATAGGCTAGAGTTTGATATTCTCTAATCTCTCTAGCTTTATAACAGTCTTGCCTCTTGCTCTATATCAGATGCCTAGGACTAGCACCTTAATTATAAAGAGGAGGCATTTCTTAAAGGATAGCTTTAGCCTGGACTATAAGAGCCTAGGAAGGAGGTGATCGCATAGGAAAGCAAAGGCGGCTTTAAAGTCGGGGAAACCTCTAAAGATATCGTCCATATAGAATATTAGATGCTATAATCGAATGTGGTTATCTGCTAGAATAAAGGAGAATAGAGAAGGCTTTAAATCATCCCTACCCTTGGCAACAGCTCTCTCTAATATAAGGATAGGGCTAAAAACAAGCTTTATAAGTTTATTCATTGAGAATGCCGAAGAGGCAGCCCTTTAAGGTATCCTTATAGGTTGCAACTAGCAATGGCCAGGCGCAGAAAAGGCGTAGAAGTATCAGTGATCTAGGTCTAGGTTGACTGACTAATACGCATACTTTAGGTCTAGCTGTATAAACAGCTAGTGCTAGGGGTTGCTTAAATAATCGAAGCACTTAGATAAACTGATTATTATACAACTTAGTATAATCTCCTTAATCCGGGAATAATCGAAGGTGACCTTATACTCTCTTATAGACGCCTTACTCTCTGCACTCTTATCGACTAGGTATAGGTAGGAGTTCCAGTCAGAAAGCCTATAGTTTGCAAGAAAGGTGCTCTTAAATATTCCACAGTCTATTCCTTCTATAATCGTCTTATTTAGCCATGCTAGCTTGCGAGGGTTGTATCGCCTTATAGTATTATCAGCTACTAGAATGGCGCCTTTCGGGATTCGGGCTCGATAGGTATAGAGGTTAGTATAGGGAATATCAGTAAGTCTATTAGAGTTGACCGCTCTATAGGTATATAGAAGCTCTTGCACCTCTTTCAATCGGGTTTCAAGGATCCTAGGTCCAAAAGTTATTTTACAGCTCTCTATCTATGCCTTTAGGTCGCTCTTAAGAGGCTGTTCTATTAGGAGCCTTCTTACTCGTCGATCTATTAGGAAGTTGGGTATAAAGGTCTCCTTATCGTTATAGCTTCTTAAAAGCGATGAATATGATTATGCTAATAGCTTTTGCGAGCTTTCGAGTTGGATTCTTCTGCTTCTAGGTCCTAGCTCTCCCTTCTATATATGCGAAGATATAGCACTCCCTTTTCTTATTATATTTTGACCCTTTACTAGCCTGAATAGAGCTTTTAAAGCTGGTATAGATATCCCTTCCTATTTCTCCTTAGTCTTAGAACGGTCTTCTGCCTCTTTAGTCTCCTCTAAAGCTAGCAGATTAGCTATCTGAAGCGATAGGCAGTTCCCTACTATAGCTGAGTTTAACGCCTTCCTAAGGCGTTGCCGATGATTTAAAAATCCTATTTATCCTCAAAGTCGGTTTCGCTTTTAGAGCTGCTGTTGCTTTCTAAGTCGTCGGTGGTAGAAATATCGGAGTCTTCAAGTGCGAGTCTTACTATTAGGTTCTCAAGGGGTGTTTTCCGTGGTTTCTCCTTTAAATAAAGCAATAAGTTTAAACCTAGGCTAAGAGTGAATTGCGGTCCTATAATAGTGATAGGTTTCTCTTCTAGTATATTCCCTTTAATAGTGATCTTGCTCTTCTAGATATTCAATTTTGCATCAACTATATATAGCTAAGGTAGACCTAGAAGGAGAGATAGCTCAGTTTTCTTCAAAGGGCTATTTGATCTTAAGAAGGAGTCCACCTTACGCTAGATGCCTTAAACTCTAATCTCAAACGATATATAGCTAGTCAAGTCATATATCTCTCTATCTGCAGTACTATAGGTTACCTTTGAGTAGCCTTTTAAATTAAGGGAACGCTTTATAAGATTGAGAGCTCTCTTAAGTCTTTGAGAAGTGAGTAAAATATCACTGCCTTGATCAATAGCACTTATGCTAATAGGCAGATCTACTACTATCTCTTCTTCCCCTTCCTTCACTTGAATCGATACTAGTACTTTCTAAGCCTTCTCATCCGGGTGTACACTAAGCAGGAGTTTCGTAAGGTTCGACTGCATAGCTGATAGGGGAGGGGGCTCAGTCTCTTCGGATGCTACTCCTAAGAAGGTAGCCTTCTTCTATCTCTTCTAGTTCTAGCGAGTAGAGAGATTGCAGAACTGCTTTAATACTTTCGGAGATAGCTGGAATAGATCTAAAAGATTCATCGAGATCTTAAATCCTTTTGCTAGCTTGATATAGTTAATAGGGCCATCGCCCTCTCTCCCTACGATCTCTTATAAATAGCGAAGCTTCTTCTCCTTAAAGGCTGCCTTCTTCTTTCCAATAGGGTCTGCGCTAGCTTGCTTCCCTTAGGGTTATCTCCTAGGTTCCGCCTAGGTAGTATCGTCTAATAAACTAGCTATTTGTACTCTCTTCCGAACCCCTTTCCTATCTGCTAAGAAGGAGGTAGCTTAAGGAGGTGCATCTTCCTTAGTATTATATATAGCATCGTAATATCTAATACCTCCTACCTCTACTAGGTTAGAGACTATAGCAGGTTCGCTAACATCCTCTACTGCCGCTCTTCGCGATCTATTGAACTCTTTTAGCAATATCCTTATTTCGGGATCTATTTTAACAGAGGCAGGTGTAGGCGCTATAGAGCGACTACTATCAGTATGTCTTCTATAATTGTGATATTTTCCTTCTTTTACATAGATCTCGATATAATGCACTAAGGCAGCAGATTCAAGGAAGACAATCGACCTAAGGTAGGCCTTTTCTTATAAAGTCAAGGGCGGCCGTATGCATTTGTCCTTATAGTGACCATACTCCCTGCACTTAATATATAGAGGCCTATCCCTAGTTCTATTCTATATCCTCGATCGGTTGATAAAGGGATTAGATGAATTAGAGGCCGGTTTTAGAGCGTACTGCTAGTAAAGAGGTATCATGCTATTATAGTTTGATACGCCCCTCTATTCCATATTCTGATTTAGTATTACCCTTCTCTAAGGGTTTCGATAGTCGTTTTACTAGTTCTAGGCATTATGCTTAAGACGCCCTCCTTAAACTAGGTGGGTTAGAGGCGGTCCTTGCCAAGGGATGGCTAGGCTCTCTTAGGCGGTAGTTGGTAGTCTAGGCGTAGGCTTAAAGACTAGAGGAGGTTAATACCCTCTTATTATCACAGCTAGTGCTAAGCATTATCTTCTAGTGTCTTCTCTAACAACAGGAGCATAGTTCCGGTTATCCAAAGAGGCTAAGGCAGATTGAACTAAGACTCCTAAGCAGTTCTCTATATAGGATTCCAAGCGCTTATAGTATCGTTACTTCTCAATCTCAGCCTCGATTTTCTCCTAGGCCTTAAGAGCAGACTATGATAAGCAAAGGGTATCATAGGCCCTCTAAAGATACGGAAGTAGTAGGACATTATTGCTTAAGGCATATAATCTAAGCTTATTATCATATACCCCTCTTACAAAGGCCGATGTGATAGACTTAAGGATATATCGGTCCGAATCCTTCTATAAGGGCATAGGGGATAGGGGGATATTCTAGTCAAGATCTTTACCGCCAGTCTTCTTTAGCAATACAGCAGTTCTCTAATAATAAGAGGCCAAGTTCTCAAGTGGGCCTTGCTAAAGATTAGCCACCTCTATTATAACATCTAGCTCCTTTATAGGATTATCCTCATTTGGAAACTGGGTCTTCAGCTATTCGATCACCTCTTGCCTATCTTCTTCAGTAGCAGTAAGCCTATTGGCTATAATACTCTTCATCTGTTAATTAGACCTAAAGCGGCAGGAAGCCTCTTCCTCAAGTAGGATGGAGATGGCTCTTAGGTAGATGGCAGGAGGTAGTAAGAACTGGCCGTCGACTTCAAAGTTGTAATCGAGCCTATCAAACCAAAGCTCAGCTGGCATTTCCCTATTGTAGTCCTTGCACCTCTCGAACTTGGGCATCTTTTAAGAGCATATAGCTATTAAGGGCAGTTATTGGCTTAATCTAAATAGGCCAGGTAAGGAGGAGCACTAAGTATTCCTTTATTTAATAGTAGCCTTAAAGAAGTCCTGGTTCATAGGACAAAACAGAGGCAAGACACTCTCCTTATGCTATAAGTCCCCTTATATAACAGTAGAAGAGAATAGAGGCGTGCTTAAGTCTAAGTTAGATAGGTCTATTAATAAGATGCTTCTCCAGCGGCCTTTATACCTCTAGAGTGGAAAGGTGTTATTATTATATATACTCTCTTCATAGTCCCTCCAGGCCTTTTGTAGGATTTCTGAATAGCTAGGACTTATTAAGAGCTTTAGTAGTTCTATTGAAAAGGAAGGGATAAGTAGTCCTAAAGCTGGTCCTAAGGTAGAGGGTTAGTTATCTGCTCCTTCCTTACAAGGTTCGGGTAGATATGCAGAATTTTCCAACTGCAGAGTCAATAACGCCTATTAAAGGAGAGCTTTAAGGCAAGACTCTTACTTATTATACTCCTATGCTAATTATATTATTCCCCTCTCCTTGCTCTTATAGAAGTTCCTCTTCAATTGCTTATTCTAAAGTATTGGTTACTAAATCTTCGAGTCCACAAATAACAGGGGTATCGGACGTATCTCCAGTCTTCTTTTGCGTCTCAACTCGGTTTCAAGAAGGGTTCTGAGTATTAGTCCACTTAATCGAATGGAGATGAGAAAGCTTGCTACGCCTCCCTGCGTAGGTCATCAAACGTAGGAGTAGTAATACCTTAGAAAAGGGGGAAAAGGTTATTATATTAGGTATAGTACAGTTGTAGGTTTTATCCCCCTGCACTAGCGCCCACGTGCTCTACTCTAGCCTATTCAGGACTAGCACTCCACAGTATATGATGTGTCATGTGATAGATCATATGACAAATATGTGACGGGCATACTTGCAACATATACTCTTTAGCTATAAACCTAATTAGGAAATATATAATAAAGAACTCTTTACTATTATTAAATCCTATTATAAATAGAAACTTAAGCTTATATTATTTAAAGAGCGAGTTAATATTTATTTAAATTACTACTCCTTTAAGTACTTTATAACTACTAAGGTTTTAACTGCGAAATAGTACTAATAGATGGAATTTCTATCTAACTTTAATTTTCGAATTATATATACTCTTAGTAAAGATAATTAAAAGGCTAATATTCTTAGCTATTAAGAGTAGGATATACTAGTTTATAAATAAGCAAAGTTAAATAGCCGATCTTAAGTTTTGCTTTCCCTTACTTAATTAGACCCTTGAATTAATACTGAACTAGCTGATAAATTTCTCGCCGAATCTACTAAAGGTACCTTTGCTCTAATATTAATCAATACTCCTAATTCGACCTTAAATCGACTTAAGGATTCTTTTAATTTAATTAAAAAGCTTTATTAAAATAATCGCAAATCCTTTTAAAAGATTCGCACCGACCTTTTTAAAAACTACTTTTTAAAAGACAGATTGCTTTACTTTAAGGAGCGTCTTTATATATATTATAATACTCCTTTATATACTTATCTAATTTAAGAAGCTTATAACTAACCTTTAAGCGCGTACCTTAATAGCTTAAAGACCTATTAGCTACTTACTCTTAAGTACTATTAGGTTAGGATAGGTTTAGATTATAAAAGATTTATTATAAACTGCAGACTTTATTAATTCTTATATTTAAAGATAATTAAATAATAAGGCCTTTTATAGTATGAAGACCTAAGATAGATAGGTCTCGTGATATATATCATATGATCGGCGTAGGACGGTAGGAGGATAAAAGGGCCATCTTCTATATATAGAGATAGCGCGCGTCGCTATAAGTACTAAATATACCCTATACTTAAGACTTATTCCTAATATCTTATTTAGAAGAGCCTGCTTATAATACTTTCTCCTTTTGTTTTTAGGTCTTCCCTTAAGCCTATTCTTATATTATCTCCCTTCTATTTTATATTAATAACTTACGCAAGGACCGATTTCTTAAGATTTCCGTCCTTATATAACCTTATCAATCTTTTAATTTGCAAATAAGAGACCGGCCTTTGAAATATATCTTTAAAACACTTATAGCATTTTGATTAACTTTAAAACCCTTATCCTTAATCGCCTAATTACTTAGAACTATCGATTTTCGTTTAGCAACTATTAATAACTTTAGATTTTCCCTTTTTAGCTCTGCTTTAAAAACCCCTATTTTCTTTCTTAACTTTGAGATTCTCGGAATTTTCGGCTTTTTAATATAAAAAGTTTGATAAACCCTATAATAGTAATCTCAAATAGCAGTAGTTTCAAGTACTTAAGTAATACTAAGCGCAAACTCCAATCGGAAGTGCCTTCTTAGAATCTTTAGAAATCCGAATCTAATAATTCAGCCGCTTTAGCTTAATAGAACTTTAAAAATTGCCTTAGAATTGTCTTTAAAGACCCCTTTATTCTAAGGACTAATAGGAATTAGCTTAAAGGCTAAGAAGAATCTTAGATATAAACCTTATCTTAGAAATTAGTCCTTAATTAGGTAAACCTTATCTTATTGTAATTAGTTGCAACGCTCTTATTAGCTATTTAGCACTTACTTAAAATCTCTTAGCAAACTTAGATTAAACTTTTAGCAGAATCCGGAATTCTACTCTTAGGCCTAGCCTATAAGTAGAAGGATAAAAAGATATCCTTAAATAACTTAAGGCCGCTATTTACTTTTTTAATATCAATATTAGAAAATACTATAAATAATAACAATTTTAAACTTTTTACTAACCCTTTATCTAAATCTTTTTAAACTCGTCTTAATCACTCTAAGATTAACTCAGATTTTAAACGTTCTTTAAGCCCTTTTAAATTTCGAAGTACTCCTCTTAGTAACTAATCTTATAATATTAAAGCTTCCCCTTTGCCCTTTATAAATTCTATTAACCTAGACAGTTAGTATAAAACGATAATAGCTGCATTTAAAGCTATTACTAATCATTTTTCCTTTCCTAGTTCCTTTAGCGCTCCTCACTTTATAAGCGCTAATATTACTAATTTCCTTAAGCAATATAAGGAAACTTATTACAATTTTAGTATTATATAAGAGGATATAATTTCTCAACTTCCTTGCTACTATAATTATATAAGCAAGGATATTATCAAGTCCCTCCTTAAATAGAAAACTTATAGTTTATAAGAACTCCTTATTAAGGCCCTTAAATCTGAATTCTGCAAATTTAATAGATAGCAGATTCGCAATACCTTAGCTTTCTTAAAGGAATTTATTCTAATCACTTATACTCCTAAGGAACTCAAGAACTACTATCGGACTTTTACTTATATATTAAATACCTTAATTAGCTAGAAAATACTTAATAAAGTTAAAAGAGGCCGCCTTTTCTTACTTAGATTACTTATTAGACTTTAAAACAAGATCATTAAGCATTTTAAAATTAATAAATAAGACCTTATAACCTTTACCTCATTTAAGGAATTCGCAGCCTTTGCTTTAAAATCAGATCTTAGTAAGAGAACTATTAATACTATAAAGTAGGAAAAAGCCCCTACTCCCTCTTATACTAAAGACCTTAAGAGCCTGGTCTAAGAACACTCAAAGGCTTTGGAAGTCATAGAAGAGGTAAAGAAGAACCTAGTAGTTATACCTTTCACTTATAAGCCTAACTTAGGAATAAGATCCAACCTTAGAATTAAGGAACTTAAGACCTAATTTATAAAACTCTAAATCTAAAGCTTAAAAACTAAGATTAATAATCTCTTATAAGAAAAATAGTATATTCCTTAATTTAATAATAAGTAAAACTCGACCACTATAAGCCAATATAGTAGTTCCTATTACTAGACTCCTACTTCTTATTATTTAAAACAACTAGCTAATATAAGAACTTAATAGTTGATTAAAAAAGGAGAAATTAATCCTAACTAGCACTCTGCCAATATTAATACTATAGGGTACTAAAGGAATAGCAATAGAAGACAACTAACTTGCAACTTTTATAATAATAAAGAACCTAACTGCGCTTTATATAAGTATTATAACAATTGCCCTCTTTTCTATTATTTTATTAATACTAAGGTTATATATATTAATAAGTATAAGATGCTTTATATTAGAGATCCTAGGCTAGAAGCTATCCCTATTAAAAAGCACCAGAATCGCTTATAATTATAAACTATTCGAATGATAATATATAGTATAAAATAGGATAAGAATTTAGTCGAACGATAGCGTATTATAAATATAAATGCTAAAATTCCAACTTATATATATACTAGTCCAACTAGCAACCTACCTAAGGGAGTTCTTAAGGACTTAGCTTCTAATTAAATAGCTATAGAAGTTAGAGGCATCTCTATCTTAAGATAGGTTAATAATAATATATCTACTAATATTAATGCTACTTCTATATTTAGAAACCCTTAAAATACTTAGCGTCCTTTTAGATCTACCACTTCTTTAATATTAATAAAACCAGCTAAAGTCTAGAAATTAACGCATATAACTTAAGAATCTTAATATAAAGTCCAAATGCTAAAAGACACTTAATAATCTAAAACCGTAGTAGATAAGGATAAAGCTAATATAGTAGATAAATTAATTAGAGATATAATAGATAAAGATAGCTTTAAGCTTAAAGATTAAGAAGTTAAAGTTATTACGCAGACCCTTAACCTTAAGCGAAAGAGATAGATATTAAAATAGGAAAAATTCGTCGATAAATATACTAGTTCAATTGCAATAGAGAAAGCCGTAGAGAATATTATAGCTTAGCAAATTAACCTTATATTTAAAGACCTATTTAGTTTAATTAAACGCTTTAATAAAGTGCTAAAAAAGCATATCCCAATTGCCTTTAAAGATTTGAATAATAATAAGCAAATAGAAATTATAATGCGAAAGAACTTTAAGAAGCACTTAGCCTTAATCAAATGTCTTTAGATTATAGAAAACAAAGGAACCTAAAGGTACTATAATATTATAGCAATAGCTTTAATATCTTAGAATATCAATTGAAATTATTTAGCAATTGTAATAAAAAGCCCTATTATTATTTATTTAATAAAAGAATTAGTAAAAGCAAAAGCTTTAATCGATTATAGTTTAGAAGTTAATATAATAATTAGAAAAGTAGTAGAAATAGCTCGATTAATAATCGTTAGCGATCGACTCCTTATTTATTCAACTATCTTTAGATTAAAATACAATTTTAATAGATAAGTGAAAAACGTAAAGATTAGAGTTAAAGGAATTATTAATTATACTGACTTTCTAATAATAGAGAATTCTTTAAATAATATTCTTTTAAAAATGCCCTTTATTTTAAAATCTTAGCTAATATTTAACTATTCTAAAGATAGTCTTATAAAAGCTAGTTTTTAGAATATAGATCGATCTTTAAAAGGATAAATGGTTATTATAAGAGATATAGCCGAATTCTAAAATAAGGTTTTAAGAAACGATTAGCTAGTATAAGGGCTAGGCTTAATACTAATAAAAGAAGGCACTTAGTAAAGAGTTATAGTAAAAGAAAGGTGAGTTTGCCGATTTTAAATAATAGCGATTTAACTCGCGGTCCTAGACTAGGAGTCAAATTTGGAATTTTGAAAAATAGTATAATCGGCGTTTTATTAAAATAATAATTAAGAAAAAAGAAAAATAAGGCAAAGAAGAGGGTTCGTTTTATAAATTTCGATAATTTATTAATTATTTTGAAAAATCTAAAAACCACTTATAGGCTAGACCCGCAAGTGAAAAATAATAAAATTATTAATAACATTTCCATTTACGCACTTTAAATTTACAACTTAGAAAATCTTTTATTTATTTTTAAAAAGGAAAATTCGGACCGTTTTATAAGATTTAATAAAAAAGGAAAGAAGTAGAGAAGTATAGTATTAGCTAATATTCAAACTATATATAAAAGTAAGGCCGATAAAGTATAACTAGTAGATTAGGGAATCTCTAACAGCTTAAAGCCTAAAGGACTAAATGATTAATTTAAATAAGATAAGAAGCTTTAACCTCTAAAGCTAGGTAGCAAATTCGATAAGTTTATTATAAGTAGATTTTTTAATAAACCTATCGGATATCAATTAATAAAAGAACATTTTAATATACTAAAAATTGAAGAAGACTTAATAGAGTAAGAATGCAAACTACTTTATAAAACCTTAATAAATCAAAAGGACGCTTTAGCTTTTGATTAAATGGAACTTAGCTAAATTTAAAAAGAGGTTACGCCTTATATTAAGATTAAGATAATATCTTATAAAGCTTAGTAAGAGAAAATATTTAAAGTCCTTAAAGCTCTTTAAGAAAAGGTAATCGAAATATTAAAGGATAGGCTAAAGCAAAATATTCTTAAATTCTATAATAGCCCTTATAGAAACAAATGGTTCTTAGTTATTAAGAAAGAGAAGGGAACTTATAGACTAATAATAGTAGTAGTAGAGATAAACTGAGTAATTATTAAGGATACTAACATTCCTCCGAATATAGATGAGTTCTTAAATGAATTTATAGGATTAACCTGCAGCTCTTTTATTAACTTCTTCTTTAAATATAACTAATTTATTCTTAATATTAAATCGAGAGATATAATAGCAATTCAAACCCCTCTTAGGCTACTTTAAATAATAAGATTACCTTAAGAGGCTATAAATTCGATCGCTCAATTTGTTTAAGTAATCTATAAGATACTAGTAGATTATATACTTAATATTACGCTCCTTTATATAGATAATATAAGAGTAAAAGGATTAAGATCATTTTACAATTATAAAGAAGTTCTCTTTAGCATATAGCGATTTATAATAGAATATATTTAAAACCTAAACTAAGTGCTTATACGATTCGAAAGGGCAGGAGCAATAGTCGGTCCGAAGTTATAATACTATCTTCTATCGATGGAAATTATTAGTTTTATTACTGATTCTAATGGCCGAAGTCCTTAAAGGGCTAAAGTACTTAAAATCAATAAATAGAAGAGGTATAATAATATAGCAGAAGCTCGCGCATTCATTAGCGTTATAGTATACTATCGCATTTAAATTAAGGATTTCGCTAAAAAGGCAGTACCTATTTACTTCTTATTTTGGAAAGGGGCTGAGTTTTAATAGGAGGAACCTTAAATAGAGGCTATAAAACAACTGAAGCAAGCGTTGCTTAAGGCGCTATATCTAATTAAAATAGATTATAAAGCCAACGCTAGGCCAATTATACTAATAATTAACGCAAGCTTAATCAAATGAGGTGCTATCCTTTAATAAGCTGATAGCTAATAGAAAAGACATCTAGCTTGCTTTAAAAGTAGTCTTTAGAATCTAATAAAGATAAAGTATAATACTATTAAATAGGAATGCAAAGGCGCTTTAAAGGTAATGAAAAAGATAAGAAGCGACCTTTATAGCATTTACTTCATCTTTGAAACTAATACTAAAGTGCTAATAGAACAATTGAATAAAGCTGCAAGCGACCTACTAAGAGCTTTATTAATAAAATAGATTACTTAAATAAGACTAATGGACTTTAAAGTCAAATATATTTTAAGAATAAAAAATACCACTACCGATAGTCTTTTAAGAAGAACTTATCCCTACCCCTTTAATTTAATTAAAGAAGATAAAATAGATATTAATAAGTAGGTAAAGAACGAAGTTAGTTATTTATTAATATATTACCTTAAAGGGACTCGACTCGCGAGCCCGGCCCGCGAGTTAAATAAGAGAATTTTATCACTTAACTACTTAAGTGATTTTAAAGAAATTATAAGATTTTTAGTTATACTTAGATAACTAAAGATAGTTACTCTTAAAGATTTTTAGAAATTTAAAGCTAAAGCTCTAATTTATCTAATATAAGAAAGACAATTATTTAAAAGGAGCGATAACTCATTCCTTATATAACTCTACTTAAATAATGAAAAACTAAGGGCTAAGGCTATCTAAGATATTTATAAAGAAACTGGCTACTAAGGAGCTAAGTCCACTTACTACTGACTCTTAAGGAAATTCTTTTAAAAAGGTTCTTTTAAGGATTATAAAGCCTTTATGAAAAGTTGCGTCCCTTATTAGAAATGAAAACCTAGTTATAAAGAGAATCCCTTATTTCCAACCTAGCTATTAGGCCTTTTTTATAAAGTCAATCTTAATATTATATAAGTATTAATAATTAAAAATAGGATTATATATTTTATTTTAATAAAGGAAGACCTATTAGGATAGCCTAAAGGACAACCTTTAAGATCTGCTAACTCTGAATCTATTGCAAAGTTCCTTTAAGAAGATATAGTCTATTGCTATAGACTTTTTAATAAACTAACTATTAATAGAGGCCTTAAAAATAAAGGAGTAGTTAAAGCTTTTTTATAAAAATATAGCATTAAACGGATTCAAATCTTAATATATAACTCGAAAGCTAATAGAGTAATAGAGTAAGGATATTGCGATATTCTTAATAGGCTATTTAAAGTTACTTATAAAGGATTTAAAAATTGGATAAAACACTTTTATAGAATACTCTTTGCTTATTAAACGACAATCTATAAACTAACTAGAATTATACTATTTTTCCTTATCTATAGTAGAGAGGCATAGCTCCCTTTTAAATCCTAATAGCCTATTTAGAGATTGTTTAACTATAGTCAAATTTAAAACCGTTCCGATTTACTAGTAATAAGATACTAATAACTTAAGCTTTAAGATATAGATATAAAGGAAATCATTCTACAAAAGAAACGATATAAGGAAAAAGCTAAAGAAGCATAAGCTGCTTCTAAAGTACTTAAAATGCATCCTATTTAAAAAGATAATTGTTGCGCCATGAGGAGCCTCAGGCACTGAGGCATCTGAGGACTGGCTTATGTAATATACCCCTGAAGTGGCCACGGAGCACTTCTATAAAGGGAGCTTAGGTATATAGTTAGAGTAGAATTTTACAAGCTTCTGCCACCACTGAGAATCTACCTCTAAATATAGCACAACAGTTATTAGTACTATTCGCGAATCTCAAGAGCAAACGATTAAAAATCTATTGTATTTAAAGACTTTTTAAAGAGGTTTTACTACTATTTTTCATCCATTCTCCCTCGCCTATACGCGTTATACGACCTAACTCGACGTTCTAACGCTCCTAGCCAACTAATAGACCTATACTCCCTACCAACCCAGTCAATATAAGCGAGTACTAGTAAAAAGAAGCTTAGGAGCTTAGCTCTAGTAGAGTTATGCTTTAGGATAGGAAGTCATAGTGCATTTGGTACGCTAAGCTAGAGTTTCAAGCTGAATTTCTACGCCTCTAGAAGTATATAAAGAAGCTAAGACAGGTTAATAACCCTGAATTATATACTATAAAGACGGGAAACCAAGCTCTGCTTTATAAGAACGAAGCTCTATATCTGCTAGATCTAGAAATAGAACCGCCGCAGCTTGAAAAAATTATGGAAGGATAGGACTAGAGAGTATTGCAAAGCTACTATAAGTTATACTAATAGTAGGAAGCTACCGATCAATAAACGCCAGCTCTACTACTACCTGCGAAGATAATAGCTAAAGACGTGGAGCTGGAGTATAAAATGGCAGTAATGCAATACAATCTTATAGTAGAAATATGGAAAAGGAATAGGAGCTCCTATACTTAATTATACTATTGGATTACTAAGATAGTATACCCTACTTTGCTTTAAGCAGTGCAATATAACTATAAGGAAGCAGGGAAACTGTCGATTCAATAGATCGTAGAGCACCTGCGCAAGGAACTAGCCCCCTCTGAGGTTAGTATAACGGAGTCAATTCGGGAAGATTATAATACTAAGCTCTTTAAAACTAAGAGCAGTAAAGTAGACCCAAAGACCTAGCTTGCTAGCTTTAAGGAGATCTATTAGGAAGCTCGAACTTATAGAATCCCAGAGGTTCAAGGCTCCTTTGCGATTACAAAGTTTCTATAGTCGGTTTACCGCTAGGCTCCCACTTAGTCTTAGTAGACCTAGGCAGAGCTTATTAGAGATAATAAGCTAGGTTTAGAGCACGGAAAAGATATAGTCCACTATATCAATTGGTTCTTGAGCTTAATAGAGCGAAGCCTCGCAAGCTCCTTATTAAAGGCAACCCTTAAAGTATACGCCTCGCTTAAAGGAGTAGGCGATTATACTAATCTAGGAGCACTAAGTAAAGGCAAGGCAAAGAAGACTCTTAAGGGGAGCGTTAAAAAGTGCCCTTGCCCTTAGGTCAAAAATCACTTCTAGAACCCAGAGGAGTATAATAGGCTGAAATACGCCTTAACTAGCACTAAGGAAGGTACGCTTCGAAACCTCCCTAGCTATGACGAGGTTAAAAGAACGCGCGAAAACCTTGCTTCCTTGGAATGGAAAGAGCTCTGAGCTAAGCTCTCCTATATCAAATAAGCTCCTATAGATCAATTTAAGGAAAGAACATCTGCTGAAGCTTTAGGGAGCGGCAAATCCAAGATCATAGCCGCCCTCTTGAATCCAACTCTCTTCAAAGACTTTACCCTAGGAATATACTCTACCCTTGGAGCTCCCTACGCTCTTTCAAATATAACCCTACTCGATAACTGCGCTGCGACGCACCTTATTAATCGAGAGGAGCTTCTAGTTCCTAGATCATTGAAAATCGCATATCCTTAGGACTGTATAAAGGCAGGGAGCTTAAGTCTGCTAATAAGGGGGAGGGGTATACATCTGATAAAAGGGGTTCTTGCCGATAGAAGAGACTTAGAGCTTAGGAATATAGCGCTTATAGATAGGTTTAATATTAATATTATCTCAGAGCCTCTTTTAAAGAAGGCTAGGGTATAGTATATAGGCCTAGACGCGACGCTCTAAAGGGGTATAGCAGATAATAACATAGTTATGAAGCAGCTAGAGCGTAGGTCGAACGTTATAGTATTTGAATATAAGCTTATCAACTTTTATAATGCTCCTACCTTACTATGCCGTGCTTAACCAACCTGCCTAGCTTTCCCTACTTTACAACGGCGTCTGCGAAGCCAATATAAACCCCTGAGGAGCAGCGTATTCCTAAGAGCTAGGAACGATTCAGTAGATATTTAGCACCTTTGATCAGGCTATCTAAGAGCTAAGGCGCTCAAGAAGCTTATGCTAAACGCAAGGGAGGTAAAAATCAAAGGGAAGCTATAAATCAATTATAAAGCTTGCGCTTAGGCAAAAGCTAAGTAAAAGCCTTCTAAGAGAGAGTCAGATTTCAAGGCTCTAAGACCGTTCTTTAAGTGCTTCTGGGACCTATTTAACTATAGTACGTCGAGCCTCTCCTTAGAAAGCTGGCTTCTCCTAATTAAGGATAAATTTAGTAGGAAGTTATTTAAATATACTCTACTCTATAAGTCCCTAACGCTAGTTCTAGGAGCTCTTTAATCTTTTGAAGTATAGGTAAAGCGCTATTACAGCCTCTCCTTATATATTCTAAGGAGCGATAATAATACCTTAGTATTCCCTTTATAAGGAGCATCGAAATATAGAGAGTGGTGCGAAGCTAAAGGCATAGAGGTAGAAGTCACTCTATCTTATACTTATAAACCAAATGGAGCTTCCGAGAGAGCGGGAGCAGAGATTATTAAAAAGGCACTTACTATACTAATCTCTGCTAACCTCCCGGAGCACCTATAGCCTAAAGCCGTACTAGCCGCAATATACCTTTATAATATCGGCCTATTAAAGCGCAAGGGATAGAAGAGTCCAAATAAGGTGCTCTAGCTCTAGTTTAGATAATACTTCAAGTGGTATAATCCGTAGATCACTATAAAGCTTACTACCGATTTAAGACCAGAATAAGAGGGTATAAAAGCGTATAGAGCGCGCGCGTACCTATTAGCAAAGGAGAAGGAAGCTCTAAAGAATAAGAGAGCTTTTAAAACTATGCTATAAGGGTATATTAGATACCTAGTTAGTTACTGCGCCACTAATATATATAGGATCTAAGTGCCTAAGCTTCGAAAGGTTATAATCTCTTAAAACGTCGAATTCGACAAGTCCAAATTCTACTTTAAAGAGTATGAAAAGGTGGCTGGCCACCTACTCCTAATTATTAAAGAGATTGTGCAAATGATTGAGGAGGAGGAGGAGGAAGCTTAAGACGCTGAGTTAATTATTAAGAATGTAGAGGGAGCTCTGGACGAGTAGCCTGCGGATAACCTGGTAAAGGGTAAGCCTATTAATCTTTTACTAATAGAAGCTCTAAGCTCAGATCTATCGAGGGCTCTCGTCCCCTATAAGGCTACTTATAGCGTTTCTACTCTAGCTACTTAGGAGCAGCTGCCTAGTAGCGAAGGGTTAGACGCTTTAAGACAACTATTAATAGTTAGGAGGAGTATCGAAAGCGATATTATAAATGCTAGTTCCGCCGGGGAGCGTAATACTAGGCCTCTAGTTGCTATACGGACTGAGCAATCGCAAGGGCAGGAGCAGGCCCTTCAATTACTAGAAGCTCTACCATAGGCAACTGGTAAAGAAGCACGCTAGCTCTTACTAGAAGCACCGATCGATCGGGAGCTACGCTAGGATATAGAAGCTCTTAAGGGTAATACTAAAAGAGGGAGCTCTCTAAAACTAATAGAAGCTTAGCCTGAAGTACTTGATATAAGGGCCTTTCGAAAATGTAAGAAGCCTAATAAGGAGTAGGAAATGGTACCTGTACTGCTCCGCAGGTCGAAAAGGAGAAGAGGGAGCGGGAATGCCATATATGCAACGTGCGTTAGGGACCTCCTACTAGCCCTTGAAGAACCTAAAACACATTAGTTAAAGCAGGTAAATAGCTTTATATCGACTTTCTAGCTAAGTTAGGAGCCTGCGAGAACTGATAGAGAAGAGTATAAAGCAGTATACTACGTTATGGCCGCGGCGACTCAATCTAGAAGCTCTAGAGGAAACTCTACCCTTCTAATTCCACCTTAAGACAAGCTTCCTAAAGCACCAACTTATTAGAAGGAGCTTGCAAATCACCCTTTTAGAGAGCAATTTAAAGAGGGAGCTAGAACTGAGATCAAGAACCTGGAAGCGCGCAATTGCTAGAGAGTGATCGATAGAAGCAAGGCTATTATAAGGCCTATACTACTAAAGTGGGTCTTTAACTATAAGCTAAACTCCTCTAGGAAGATTAGCCGCTTTAGGTTAAGAATAGTAGTAAGAGGAGATCTTCAAAAGGAAGCTTCTATTTTCTCTACCTACGCTGCGACGCTTGCATTAAGATCTTTTAGGGTTATAATAGCAATCGCTGCTAAATTCGATATGGAGCTCTAATAGTTTGATATTATCAACGCCTTTATAAATGCTAAGAGAGACCCTTAGAGCGCGCTAATTGTTTGCTTCTTACTAGATGGTTAGAAGCAGAAAGATAAAGTAGTAGAGCTCGATTGCGCCTTATACGGCCTTTAAGACTCCCTAGCGCTCTAGTACAGGGATTTCACTAGTACTCTAAAGTTTCTAAAGCTTACCCCTCTTAGTAAAGAGCCTTGCATATTCGTTAATAAGGATAGGACTATATTTATAGCCTTCTATATTAACAATATATAAGTAATATACCACTCCTCTTATGTAGAAGAAGCTTAGAAGACTATAGAGGGACTGCGCAAAGCATACGAATTAATAGCTATAGGAGATGTTAAGTGGTTCTTAGGGGTGAGAGTCTCTTAAGATAGGAAGTAGGGTACAATTACTCTACTCTATAACGCTTATATTAAGAAAATAGCAAAGAGGTTCGGCCTTAATATAGGGCGTTTCCTTAATACGCTGCTCCCTTACTTCGAACTTAAAAAGAACTACGAAATAGCTCCCTACTTGAGAATTAAAGAGTTCTAGGAAAAAGTAGGCTCCGCCTTATATATAGCTATTATACTGCGCCTAGATATAGCTTTTGCAATCGCCTAGCTATCTCATTTCTATATAAACCTAAGTTCTAAATACCTTAAAGCTATCAATTGGATAATTCGCTACCTTTTTAATATACGCTTCTTAGGAATCACTTATAATCGATTTAGCAGATCAAATAACCTAATAGTATCGTCAGATGCTTCCTTCGCAGATGATCCAGAGATAAGGCGCTCCTCTTACGGTTTTATTATATTCCTATTTGAAGGAGCAATCATTTGGAAAGCCTTGAAGCAACCGACAGTTACTACTTCTACTATAGAGGCTAAGCTCCTAGGAGTAGCGCATATAGCAAAGGAGATGATAGTATTAAAGAGGTTCTTTAAGGAAATAGAGCTTGAGGTAGAAGCTCTATAGTCTATATTTTGCGATAATCAATAGATAATACGGCTTATTATAGGAGACTCTTAAAGGATCTCTACAAAGCTCTAATACGTTAATATATATAATATATGGCTACAATAGGAGTATTAAAAAGGGAGCTTTCAAGTGGCCTATCTCCTTACTAAGGATATGCACGCAGATGGCCTTACTAAAAACCTTCTTTGATAAAAGTTCGAGAGCTTTATTAAGCTTTTGAACCTCTAAGACGCAAAAGGTCTAATCGAAAAGCTAGCATTTTAAATGCTCTACAATCCTTTCACATCTCCTTTGTAATAGCAAGTGGGAAGGAAGCGCAAGACAGGGTTCAATTTTCCTTATACTAATACATAAGGAGGCCTAAAACCAACTCCCTTAGATAATCAGAACCTCTAATAGCTCCGCGAACAATATAAGGGCGCGTCCTTATCGAGAAGCAACCGACTCCTTCAGTGGCATAGCCCTAGGAGCCGCCTGGGGAGCAACGCCGGGAGCAATAATAGGAGCAGCCGCAGGAGCCTCAAAAGCCTTTGCGAGGCGGGCGGCGAGGCTAAGAGGTACTATAATCGGCGGCGGCAGGAGCTCCTGACCGACTGGTTCTAGGAAGCTATTAGCTACGATATGAGAAAGCTTATGATTAATATACCCTCCGATAACACCACCTCCTCTATCTCTCTCTGGCGCGCCTTCCGAAGCTCCTCTCTCACCTTCCTCTTAGTAGCAGCAAGGCCCTGAACTGCTTATTAGTAGTAAACTACTTAGAGAGAGCTTAAGAACGTACTGCAGCGTTACTATCGTTCTCCTTTAATAAGAATACGTAGTCTTCCTACGCCTCTAAGGCGCTGATAGGAAGCTCCTAGCACGCGTAGCCTCCCTTCGTATAACGAAAGCAGCGTACTCCTACTGTGCTATTGAAGTATACGCCAGCCGACTTCCTAGCTAGGAAGCTCCGAACGCACCCCTTATACGGTATATTCCTTATTAGCCCTTGCTCTGGCTTGCGATAGGAGGAGGGAGCTGCAGAGGG
Organism: Diplocarpon mali; assembly: GCA_024741835.1. Taxonomy (NCBI): domain Eukaryota; kingdom Fungi; phylum Ascomycota; class Leotiomycetes; order Helotiales; family Drepanopezizaceae; genus Diplocarpon; species Diplocarpon mali. Next base: position 27,990 of record JAENRP010000007.1, read on the forward strand.
GACCGCCGGTGTTCTAGGAACTACGGCCTAAGGGGTAGCAAGGAGGGGAGGAGGCGCGCTCCCTCTTAAGGGTATTACTACGTTAAACGTCTTAGGCGCGTTATTATCCTTTTGCTATCTGCCGCGCCGAGAAGCTCTAAGCTATGTTCAAGCATAACGACTTCGCTATAAGTCTTTAGCAGGAGTAAGGGAGCATAATTAAGAAGCGTATAGTAGTAGCCCTAGTAGGGCGCTCCTTAGAGTTGTTATTACTATTCTCCATTTTAAAGTGATTATTTGAAGAAGTATAAGGAAGGAAAGCTTCATAAGGGAAAAACGCGTACTTTTATAGGCGCGCTGCCTTTATTAACTTTCCTTTATCACCTGATTTAGCTTCTATTCTATAAAGGAAGCACCTGGAACGCGCTCCCTCTTTCATTTATTACAGCTTTATCAAGCAATTTTCATTATTCTAAAAGCTAGGGAGTATAATAAAGGAGTCTTATATACTAGATCTAGCGCTAGTTATAGCTAAGCCTAGCTTAGGAGCTGCTTCTCACCTAAGGGGTGTGTTGCGCCATAAGGAGCCTCAGGCACTAAGGCATCTGAGGACTGGCTTATGTAATATACCCCTGAAGTGGCCACGGAGCACTTCTATAAAGGGAGCTTAGGTATATAGTTAGAGTAGAATTTTACAAGCTTCTGCCACCACTGAGAATCCACCTCTAAATACAGTACGACAATAATCTTATCCTAGTTTATAATATTATAAGAAGCATTAATATATTAGCAGATACTAAACTTAATTATTGATAGCTTAGCCTATTTAAAGTTAAATTTAAGTAAAAAGAAAAAGGATACTATTCTCTTTAAGAACTTAATAGAGTTGATATTAAAGGAACCTTCGCAGCTAACCGACTAAAGCGCTTTTACTAATGCGATTAAACCTTATTCCTTTTAAAAGATGAATTAGAAATTAATATAACCTTCGAATCTTCTATAAGAACCGATAGTCATATAAGCAATTTTAAACCCTTAGATAAAGACTAAGATTTTTCCAACTTAACCTATAAGCTAGTCCTATGAGTAAAGAATATTAAAATACCTAACTAATCGCAACCTTAAGTTATTATTCTTAAAATATCCGAAGAACGCAGACTAGAATACTAAACGATTTCCTAGCCTATCAATTGTCCTACCTTCCTCTAATCCTTATTTTTATATTTTCGGCAAGGATACCTCTTTTATTATTTAAGATATAGATCTTTTAGGATTATCTTAAATTCTTACTTGCTTTGACTTATTTTATATTCTTAATATTAGCCTTTAATTATAGTATTCCTATTACTTTCCTTAAATAATAAATTAAAAAGTCCAATTTCCTTAATATATATATAGTAAACCTATTATAGCTTATATGCCCTTTTAATTCTTATATCCTATTAAACTCTCTTATTTATACTCCCTATCTTTTATAAGTAATATGCCTTTAAAGAACTTATAAATGGTTTTGTCTATTGCGATAAGGGATAAATAAATACTAGTTATAAACTTCTCTTAAGATAGTAGAGCTATTATATTATTAAAAAACTTCAAATCGACCTATATAGCCTTAGGAGATATAAAGTAATAAAAACTCCTTTTAGCTTATGCGAATGCTATTAACAACCTTTCAACCTAAGTAGCCTTTAGAATTCTCTAATTTAACGACTTCCTAATTAAAGAATTAAGATTAAAGGGAATCTTTAAAGAGGAATTCTTAGCTGACGCAGATTAATATATAACCTTGGCCGATACTTTTAAAATAGACTAAGATAAAAGAGAAGAATCTATTTAATAATTGGATAATTTAGCTATTAATAAGAGAGGATTCCTATTTTATTTGCGCTTTTTAATAAATATTAATTCTAATAATAGAAGATAAGTATTATTAAAAATTCTTAAGGAAAATACTCCTACTACTAAAGTTATTTAGATTCTTAATTTCTTTATTATTTAAGAAGGAGTAGCAAAATTCTAAGGCAATCGAATTCGCAATTACAAATTTATAAGCCTATTTAATATAGTACTTATAGCAGCTAATAAGATTATAAAAAGATCAAATTAGGCTGCAGATATTACCTTACCTAATAGCACTATTATTAATATACTAAGGCTTTGCACTTCTACTTATAGTTTACTTGTTTTAAAAGAGAACTGGACTCTTATAATAGGGTTTAAATGAGATTTCTTTAATAATAAAGAAGGGAATTAGTTATTTATAGTTAAGCTTACTTTGAAATTCGCTTCTTAATTTAAAGATATAATAAGTACTGAATTATATGATTTGACTTGCGGTCCTAGACTAAGAGTTAGAAATGAGAATTTTAAAATTAGACCTAATTTGCCTTTTGCTAAAATGATTTTAGAAACTGCTACTAAATAAACTACTTAAACGCTTAGCGCAGCCTCTTTAGAATTTTTAAAATCTTTAAGGGACTTTCCTTTAGCTAAACGACCTATTTTAACTTAACCTTTAAAAAGGATAGATCGTTCGATAGCTACTTTAGCTGATTTGCAATTTAAAACTAAAGGATTGTATACTTACTTAAACTCCTTTCCTAATAACTTAAAGGAGCTAGTTCTTAACTTCTTTATATCTATATACAACTGTTTTAGAAATAATAATATAAGGGAAAACCTTATTCCTATTGCTTTAAAGACAACTAAGAGAGCTATTAAATAGATTTAATAGCTTATCTTAAATAAGTTCGCCTTTATAGATATTATTTAATTCTTTAATAATTATAAAAGTTAAGAACCTAGTCTCTTAGATGCTAAGCGAGACTATTTTATCTTATAAGAAAGAGAATATAAAAAGGAATCTATTAATTAGGATATTTGTAATTATAGCAATATGCCTTAATCGGTTATTCTTAACCTTAAGCTTAGAGAATAATATAATATTCAAATATCCTTTATAATAAAGACTTGCTTTTGATAGTATCTTCCTAGCGTAGGAATCGAAGGGAAAAGACTTTACGACCTTTATATTCGCTCTCTTTCGATTTACTATAGTCTTAATTATAAAGGATTTAATATTAATAAAACTATTAAATACCTTAAACTTCTTTATATAATAGAAGATATTAATCTTTTTTTAATCTATCTTAATAATTAGTTCTTTATCTCTTTAAAGATATGCAAATCCAACCTATTAATAATAGAAGCATCTTTAGGTACTATAAAATTCAAGGCTGATCCTAAAGCCTTAAAGGCGTTAGAGCTAATTAAATAGAATAATTCTTTCTTTTTGATATTATTAAGTAATAAATAGTAAGAGGAAATAAAAGAAGAAGGATTAATTATAATATCTAAACCCTTTAGATACCGCTTCTTAACCGACAATTTTACTACTAATAATAGTGCTTTTATAAGTATATTCCTTTCTATTATAAGATAAGAAGTAGAGATATACCTTTATCACTTCCACCTTATAGATAACGCAACCTTTATACTTTCTTATTTTCTTTATAATATAATATTTAGCCTTACTTAATAAGTCCTTCAGATATATTATAGACTCTACCTTTTAATTATAATAGCGAAAAGTAAAGGAGCCTATTAGCTTATAGCCTATCCTAAACCTCTTTAATTAATTGGCCTTAGTCTTTATAATTAAGTCATTTTAATAAAGAGAGATGCAAGTGCTATTAATAAAGAAATTCCGATTTTCACTTACAGTCTTAGCCCGCGAGTCAATTTTATTAGAAAGCAAGTCTTAGATTATTAAATCCTACTAATTAGATAAAGGCTAGCTTTTAAAAGCCTTAATAGGTAGGTCGGCTCTTAATTGACTATAAAACTCACTTTATCTACGAAGAAGATAAGTCGATAGACTTCTTAAGCACTTAGTTTAAAATCTTAATTAGCTTAAATAACTATAAAGTTAAAGCAAAAGGAGATCTTATAACCTATTATTAATAATAGCAATCTAATTATAGTAATAATAAAATAGGAATACCTTTTTAAAATGCTTTTAGACAATTCTTATAGGACTAGTGGTTTTATAGCCTTTTGTAATAACTATATAGCCGTCTTTAATAAGAATACTTTAGAAAATAAGACTCAAATCTCCGATTTTATCTTTTTAATCTCTACTTTAAAGTAACCTTTAGTACCTTAATAGATTAACGTAAGTAGAACTACTATACCTTTTAAAGCAGCTTTTCATCTTAAGAACTATAGTAGCCTCTTTAAAGCTATTATTAGTCGACGCTTTTAAATAGATCTATTAGTTATAATCGAAGTATAAGAGTTATTTCTTCTTAATAAAGACAAATTGAAAATCTACCTTATAGAATATAATCAAAAGCTCTTTAACGCCCTTATTAAGGCCTAGATAAATATTATAAATACTAAGTCGCTTCTTTATAAACTTAAGTCTTAAGGATAGCATAATAAAGTAAATGCTATTTAAGAGCCTAATATACTAATTAATAAAGGCATTATTATAAGAAAATTCGGAAAAGAGACGAACTAAGACTCTAGTATAGTATTAGACCCTAATTTAAGAACCAATCCCCTGTTTTTACCCTTAAGCTTAAAAACGCTAAGACTAACTCGCGAGCCTAGCCTGCGAGTAAGGTTGGACTCGGCTAGCTTAAGCCTATAAGATAGTTTAGATAAACCTTAATCACTAAATCTAAGGGTACTAATAGAAGATCCTTTAAAAGAGGTCCCTAAAGCTGAGAAATCGCCGAGAAATAAGAACTAACGTAAGAGAAGAAGACTTTAAAGTGATAATAGAACTAATAATTAAGTCGACTTAAGCCTAGAGAATTAAGTCTACTACCTCCCTTTGAAAACCATTTAAAGAGATTGCGAATTAGAAGTTAAATTTTTTAAGGATTATTTACTTTCTATATACCTATACCTCTTTATTCTTAACCTATTATTCTATTCTATATATATTCTTTATTTACTTTACTCTTTATATAATTCATTCTTTAATTATTCCCTTTATATACAACTTTCTAACGCTTACCTTTGAAATGTCTTCCTTACCTTTGACAATTATCATTTACCAATTGTAGGTCCTTATATATATTATACCCTACTTTTATTCCTACTTCTAAGCTTATTATACCCACTTTTCCTTTATATACTAGCGCGATTTCAAATTCTATAAATAAGCCTCTCCTTATACTACAATTTTACTTTTTTTACTTTTTCTATAACCCTATCAGACCTATAATACTAGCACTACTACTATTATCTTTTGTTATCAATCTTTTTTAATACAAGCCTCTTATATTATTAATCTTTCTTAAATAATTATCTCTTTATTTAGAACTACCCCTCTCCTATTAAATAATTCATTATAGTACTACTAAGCTTTAGCAAGAGAGCCATACCTAAGAAGAATATATCAGTTATAGCTTCGGGTAGCAAACCCCTAAATACTACTAATAATAAACTAATATTAAAAGGTAACTTTTTATAAGATAGAAAAGCTCTAAGATCATTAAAAGATATGGTAAGTACTTATAAAACATTAGGTAAAATAGAATAGCAAGTATTCCTAAACTTATCTATAGAAGTATTAAACTATAGAATTTCTACTATAGAAGAAGGATTTTTAAGCTTTGATAATTTTCTTAAGAATAAGCTTAAGATAAAAGGGATCGATTATGAAAAATTTCTATAAGAATATTAGAAGTATGCTAATTTAATAGATTTGTTTCGGAAAAATCGAAATAAGAAGAATAAGTATATAAAAAGATTATTATAGTTTATAAGTAGCACCTATAGTATACTTTTCCAAACCTACTTTATAACTAATATTATTACTAACAATGCCTTACAAGGGCTTAGCAAAATCTTTAAGATATATTAACCTATAGCAAAGGCCATATAAGTATTAAATCATTTCACCATCTAAGAAGATATAAAAAAGCTATAAAGAAATAGCATTAGAGGTAGAAAATTTATTAAGTTCTTAAGTACTATTATACACTCTACTATTTAGACTATAAAAGATAAACCCTTATAGTATAATAATTTTACACTTCTTAACTAAACTATTCTAAATACACTTAGCTTCTAATAGTCGCAATATAGTCTACTTATTATAAAAGAAAAGATAACTTATCTTACTAAGTATATTATGAATTACTTTGATAATAAGTTAGAGAAATAGGAGTTTATTATCCCTATTACCTTAAAAATGCTACTACCCTTAGTAGGAATAACTGATAAAGAGAATTTGACTTATAGGCCTGGCTTATAAGTGGAATTAGCATATAAGGAGAATATCCTTAAGCCAAAGGTACTTATAATACTAGGAACTCAAGTAGCTAACCTGCCTAACTACTATTCTTTTAACTTAAACAAATTTGAATTACTATCCTTAGAAATGCCTCGAATACCTTAAATACTAATAGTAAAGAAAATAACTCGCGGGCCTGGCCTATAGGTTAATATATATAATATTATAGATTTAGAAGATGAATTATCTAATAAAGAAATAGGCACTATTATTAATATGCTAGAAATTTTTAATAATATTAAGAAGGATACTACTAATATTATACAATCTTTCCCTAATAACTTATAAAAATTTGTTCTCAAATTCTATAAGTTAATAATAAAGCGTTTAAGAAAAGAAGGTTAAGGAGAAGTCTTATTAGTATAAGAAGGGATAATAAGAGCTATTAAGCAGATTATAAAACTGCTATAAGACGAATTTTCTATAGATAATATTATATAATTCTTTATTAAGTATAAGAAATTAAAGGGTGACTTCTATATTCTTAAGGAGAAATCCGAAGTTAATATAAATATTATCTTTATAGAATATTATTAGGTCCCCCTTAATATAAAAATAATACTATAGCATAGCGACAGTTTTAAAATAATAGTAATATTAAAAATAAAGATAAGATTTGCAAAGTTTATAATAGGAATGTTTAAGGACTTCAATTTTGAAAAGTTCTACGCCCTTTATAAACGCCAATATGCGTAGTACTATAGATTGGCAATAATAGGCCTTACTAACGAAGATATATTATCTAATATCTACAAATTTTATACCGCTCCCGACCTGACCTTATTTTTATTGCATTTAAGAAATCATATAATTATGGCCATTAGCAATAGAATAGCAAGCTAAGTTAAGAAGGATATATCGTTAGGCTTCTCTAAGTTCAGAGTAGTACCTAAAGCCCTTAAATTATTCTATAATATTATATAGACCCTTGCCTAGTATAACGCTATACTAACTATTAACAACTTTATATCATTTTATAGTAAAGGCTTTTTAAATATGCCTAAGTTATTTAGCTGCGCCTTTTTAAGCGCTATGCGCATATATAGTTATGATAATTATAGAAAGAATTCATTTTTAATATTAGTATAAGAAGAATTAGAAATGTACTAATACTACTTCTGGACCTTAGATAAGAAGCTAAACCCCCCCTTTGCTTACCTTTATAATATGACTTATAGCTTAATATAATAAATACTAAGGATATATTATAGATTATACTTAAGTGCTTTGCTAACTTGATATAAGTCTTTATATAAACTAGTAATATATCTTAAGCCTATATAATTTATTAGAATTAACTACTACTTAAGAGTTATTACTACTAAGATTAATACTAATATAAGATTTATAAGATTGACTCTTAAGCCTGGCTCGCGAGTCAATCTACTTAATAATAGAACTATTAACTACTATATAATTTTAGTAATTAAATAATCGATTAAAGAATTCGCTATTTAAGAAAAATCCTATAAATTATTAAATCTTATACCTTAACGCCTTAAGAATGCTTAATAGATCTTACTAAATCTGGCTCGAAATGCAGTATAATAGAAAGAATTGAATACTAAAGAGAAGATACTTTTAAAGGAGTATATCTCTAATAAGACGACTCTATTCTCTATATTTACTAGATAAGGCATATTTATTAATATAGAATCTACTAAAGAATTAAGAAAAGGTGGCTTTCTTACTATTAGCAATAACTATATAGAAGTTATTAGTAATAACTTATTAGAGAATGGCATAGACTTAAAAGATTTTCTTATCGATTCTATTAGTATAAAGAGACCTAGCATTATAAGATAGAGTATTACTAAAGAATTATTAGCTAAATTTCATATAATACTTAATATAATAAAAGGAGGCCTACTATCAAAGGCACTTATAAGGAAACGGCTATAGAACGATCTATTAATAGTAATAATAGTAAAGGAGTTATTCTTTAAAGATATGATTCAATTAATAATATATTTAAAGAAGTATAAGTAGGAACTTTTTAATAATTTCACTTATACTTAGAAGCTGATTCAATAGTTAAAGTTATAATTATATAAGGATAAGTCCTAGACTAAGACAAAAGGTACTAATAATAATATTAAGGCTAATAATATAATCGATAAGACAATCCTTTTTAAAAAGTATAATATTAAGAAACCTTATACTAAACCCTTTAATACAACTCCTAGGCCTAGCCCGCAACTCGTATTAACCAAAGGCAAAGAAAAGGAAGTATTATCTATTAAATTGCCTACCTTATCTCCCTTTGCAGTAGAAGACTCTCTAAAGGATAATAATAATAATAAAGAGGATAATAATAATAATACTATAATATAAGTCTCCCTCTCTATCAGCAGAAGCTATTAAACTATACTAGTATCTTTATAAAATACTAAAGCTCTTGCAACACTAAGACTAGACTCTTCTAATACTAATAGTAAACTATTAAAAAGAAGTAAGCGCTTTATAAAAAGAGTATTATCTAGTAATAGTTCTCCCTATCTCTTAAAGAGAACTAAGGAAAATTGACATCTAGGTTAATACTATTTTTAATTGTTTTTACAACTTTATAGCTTATTTATTTATTTTACTAGTTTCGTTTTCTGACTCTTAGGCCCGGCCTATAGGTAAAAAGCG
>JAENRP010000007.1:37003-88780 GCA_024741835.1 Diplocarpon mali
TCTTCTTTTTTTTTTCTCTTTTTCTTTTACCTTTAATAATAATATAGCCTTAGTTTAGGCCTTTTAATATATTAGTTTTCTCGCACTTAAGGGTTTGCTAATAATTAATATACTATTACCTTAACTTATATTATTTTATATTCTTTACTAATAATAGTAAGGGCTACTACTTTTATTATTTAAAATATATATAAAGACCTAAGATAGATAAGTCTTATAATATATATTATATAATCGGCGTAGGACGGTAGGAGGATAAAAGGGCTATCTTCTATATATAGAGACAGCGCGTGTTGCTATAAGTATTGAATATACCCTATACTTAGGACTTATTCCTAATATCTTGTCCAGGAGAGCCCGCTTATGGTGCTTCCTCCTCTTGTTTTTAGGTCTTCCCTTAGGCCTATTCTTGTATTATCTCCCCTCTGTTTTATAATAGTCTTTCCTTATTTTTAACTATTTTATATAGTACTTATATATAGATTTTAAGGATTTCCTTCCTAATAAGTACAGTTTTAATTGAATCCTGGTTCTTATAGACCGACTTAGTAAGAGCGCTATTATAATCCCTTATTAAAAGGATATTGATACTTAAGGAACCGCCCGATTATTTATTTAATAGATTTATCGATTTAGCTATACCCTAGAGATAATTACCTTAAACTAAGGCTTCTAATTCGTCTTTTCATTTTAGAAAGAGTTCTATTATATTATTAGTATTAAGATTAAACTCTTTATAGTATATTATAAGGAGACTAATAGCTAAATGGAGATTATAAATTGTTGAGATAGGTGATACAGCTATCACTCCAATGTATTATTATATGATCCTATTGCTTAGTCAGTAGGATATTGATACGTATATAGCTATAAGGAAGAAAGGGGTAACCTTCCTTCCTTAACTCTTACTAATATATCGACCATCGACCTTTAGAAGCCTCCTTTACCTACTACACCGACTTACTTAAGCTTAATAGGTTATAAGCCTTAGATAGACCGATAATAGATTATTAATTTCTCTTAAAAAGCACTTGCACTATAACTATTAGTAGGAAGTTGAATAAGACTTATAGTAAGAGGCGAGCAATCGGCGAATAGGAGGTATAATTCCCTATTTAGCTAACCTATATTATAAGAGGTATGATTCCTTGCTCTATAACCCCTTTGGTACTATAAGAGGTATAATTCCTTGCTTTACTATATTTTATAAGAGGGGTAATTCCCTGCGTTATAGCCTAAAAACCCTTTTCAATAAGAGGACTTCCTCCCTATTTAATACTTTTATAATACTACTATTTAATCATTTTAACTTTTCGATAGGAAGAGTGCCTTTAACCATTTAATTTATTTGATTTTAATGCAATTCTATTTAAAATAGTAATAGCTTCCGATTCTAATTGAAATACTAGGCCTAAAGACCTCTAACTCTCTTAAAAGAACTGGCAATAATAGTTTAATGATTTAGAGCTTTACTTTAAAAGCAAAGGTATTGAAATAGCGATTTAAAAGACACTTATTAAATATATAAGAATAGCCCTTTATACTCCCTCTATTAATTCGTCTACTTCTACTTTAATAGCTAATACAATTGCTAAGGATTTGCCTAATATATTAAATAAGCTTAGCTTAAGAGCTTTAGTAGATAATAACTAAGAATCTTAAAGGTAGATTTTGAATATAGAAAAGGAGAAGGAGTATAGGCTAGCTTTAGCTAAATGCAAGCTTAAGATTAATAGAGGTTTAAGCGATAAAGATTAAGATTTTATTAGAGTTTATAATAATGTAAAGATAAGATAGGATACTTTAAAGGTAAAATACTCTTGGATAACTGCCTTTAATACTTAGCATTTGCTATAGCAAATCACTTCATTTTAATATAGAAAAGATAAAGATAATAAGGATATAGATATAAATATAGACTCTACTTAGTTTATACTATATAAAGTAAGGAGGAGAGTAAGAGCTATAGATCTTAAGATAGCTATAACTTTTAGGGAAACTTAGCTTTTTAATTTCCTACTTAATAGCCTCCCTCTTAAGTTTGCTATTGCGAAACAATCTCTTTTTATCTAATCTAACCTTAAGATCTATAAGAAGATCGACTTCCTTCGAACTATTAAGTAAGACCTTAAAGGATGCTTTAAATTGGTAAATACTGCATTATAAGGTAATAATAAGCTTAAGAAGAGGAAGGAGCGTGGGACGAGCCCTTAAGCTTATTAGGAATGCTACTTCTATAATAGTGCATATAATATTACTAATTATAAAGTTAGAAGGCAACTGATTGATATAATTGCTAGCTTTAATATTAAAAAGTAATTGAAGCAGAAGTTAAGAAGTAAATTGCCCTTATCCTATTAAAGGCTATAACTATTAAGGAAAGGTAAAGGAAAAGGCTATTTAACTAGAACTTTAGTAAATACCTTTAATAATAATAATAGGTTATTTAAACTTAAATCCACTTTTGATAATTTAGATAATAATTATAATAAAGATGCTTATATTTTAAAAGCCGATCTTTATAAGATCTTTAAATCCGATTAGTATAATAATACTAGTTATATAGTATATATGATTAATAAACCCTACTTATTTAAAGGCCTGCTTATTAAAATAAAAAGGCGCTTTATTAAAGTTGGTAGTAGAAGGTTATATATAGACTTAATAGGTATAGTAGAGATGAATATCGCTAGCGTTTCTTTCCTTTTATAAAATGTTCTCTTTATACTTAGCTTAAGTATTAATCTTTTATTTAATTATAAGATCTATATAAAGTTGAATTGTATAAGAGTTTTTAATAATCAATTTATATAGTTTATAAATAATAACTATAAAGTGATCTTTAAGGTTAAAATTAAAGATAGACTTTATATTATCTTAAAGGTAATATTATAGAAATTAACTCTTAGGCTAGACTTATAAGTAGATTCCTTTAAGGAAAGTGCACTCTTTACCCTAATACAATTAAGTAAGGATAAGGAGAATAGATGGACTCTTAAGTTAGGATTATAAGTAAAATTCGCGAAAATGACTCTTAAGCTAAGACTATAAGTAGATTATAAGGTATCTTTAAAGGTGACTCTTAAGCTAGGATCATAAGTGAATTTAGTAGAAATGACTCTTAAGCTAGGACTATAAGTAGATTTTATAATTTCGCTAATAATGACTCTTAGGCTAGGATCGCAAGTGAAATTCGCAGAAACGACTCTTAAGCTAGGATTGTAAGTAGATCTTGCCATTTCTAGGAAATCGACTCTTAAGCTAAGACCGCGAGTAGATCTTGCGGTTTTATTAAAAACGACTTTTAAGCTAGGCTTATAATTGGAAAATGGCAAAACCTTGAACTGCTATTACTAGTCCTTTTTAGCTGCTGATAATAAAGTATCGATTGATAATAGGCTACTAAAGCTATTAGAAGCTAAAAGCCTATTAAGGTATTAGCTAATATATAAAAGATTCGCATATTTAAGGCTAGAGAAATTAAAGGGCTTGTATAAGGTCTTAACCTTAAAATAGAAGATCTAAGTATTAAAAGATCGCTTAGTATATTAAATTTGCAAGCTAATAAAACTTTGAAATCGGATACAAATTAAGCTTAGTCTATAGAAAGATTTAATATTAGCGCTAATATCTATTAATACTATTAGACTATTTACGACCTTAACTAAAGGAAATAATTAGTTTTCTTAAATAGTAGATAATTCTATTTAATAAATATAGACTATTTGCGCTAAGACTAAATCTAAGCTTATAGAAAAGCTAGAAATTTAAAAAGTGATAAAGGAACGCTAGACTTAGTTAAAGCTAATAGCTATTAGGTCTAATAATATATTAAAGATTAGGGTAAAGCTTAATAAATAGGTAAAATAAGGAGTTTATTATAAACTAATTATAATATATAAAGGTTCTTATTAAAATGGCATTATTAAGCGAAGCATTTAGTAAGTAGAGACTGACTATCGCACTTTATTGCGAGATACTAACCTACTATTAGAATTTTAAAACCTTGCAGTTAAGGCAAATGTATACTTATAAAATAGAATAAGTAGTGGACTAATAGTTAATAGCATCCGAATATTGCTATATAAGGTATATTTTAAATAGAAATTAAGCCTAGACTATATCTGCGTCTTTAAAAGCGTCTGCTACTCTTATATTAGCCCGAAGTCTTAGCCTATAGGTATAAAGAGTAAGAAGCTAATAGATTAAGGTAGAGAATATATATTTATTAAGTATATTAAATAAATAATAAAATAATAGATAGTATATACGCTAGATCTAAGGTAAGTAATTATATCCTTAGTAGTTAAGTTCGACGAATCTTAAAATAGGGGGAAGCTGTCCTTAAAGCTCTATATACTTAGAGATTCGTAAGGTATACTATTTGATAATAATACTATTAAGCCGAACTAATAACCCCTTTCTCTTAGCTTAAGCATATTAAGCGCACCCGCTGATTAACAACCTACTAGTTGCCTAAAGGCCGAATAGACTATTCCTATTGTTTGCGAACTACTTAAAGTATAAAATAACTTTAATATTATCATCCCTTTAGTTAAAGCACCTAAGGTAAAGGATATTCCTAAAATAGGTATAGGTAATAATAAGCCTTTACTATTAGAAAGCGGTTCTTTAGATAATAAGCCTATAGAACCTATAGTCGAACCTATATCTTTAAAGAGGAATAAAGACCTAGAACCGAAAGATACCTTAAATAAACGCAAGTTTAAGCGTATCTAGGCTATAATAGCATATAAGATCTATAAGCTCGAACTTTAATAGAGCTTTAATGAAGATAATGCGTTCTTAACCGCTAGGAGGATAATGAAAATCTCTCTTCTAAAGACGTATAATAAAGCTATTAATAATCTAAAGAATAGAGCAGCATAGAGTAAGACAATCTAAGAGAAGATAAGCTCTTTTATTACAAATGGCATATAGATAGAGGAACTAATACTAAAGGACGTAAACCTAGTATTAATAAAGTGGGTCTTTATAATTAAGATATATGCAAATAGGACCTTAGAATATTATAAGGCAAGGCTTATAGCTAAGGGCTTCTCCTAATAGTATAAAGAAGACTACTTCGATATATTTGCGCCAATAGTTCGCATAAATACCCTTTGCATATTTATAGTAATAGTAGCCGCTAAGGACCTTAAATGCAAATAGTATGATATTAAAAATGCATTTACCAAAGCAACTATAAAGGAACGGATTTTTCTCTCTTAACCTAATAGTATTCTTATATACGCTAGCCATTCTCTTTATATACTTTGCAATATTTATAGGCTTAAATAATCAGCTTATAATTAAAACCTCTTATATAGCTCTACTTTAGTAGAAATAGGATTCGTTTAAAGCCTAGCTAACCCTTATTTATTTACTTATATTAAGCGTAGAATTAAATTGCTACTATATATTAATAATATTACTGCAATTGCGAAAACAATTACTTAATTGGATTAGTTCTTTATAATAATTTAAAAACGTTTTAATACCAAGGATCTAAAGGGAATTTATAAGATCCTTAGCATCTGCGTCATAAGGAACCGCTTTACTTAAGAACTCTAGTTAGATTAAGAGTAGTATATTAAGAAGATCTTAGACCAAATAGGACTTTCTACTTATGCTTTTAACTTTAAGCTAAAGCGTACTCTAATCGAAGGAAAGTATAATAAGTTAGAGCCTATTAATGAAAATAAGCAAAGAGGAGATCTGAAGAAGTATTAATAGGATATTAGAGCGATTATATATACTATAGTATATATAAGACCAGATATCGCCTTTATTATTAAGCAACTTAATCAGAACTTAAAGGATTTGACAATTTAATACGAAAATGTAATCAAGCGACTTAAAAGGTACCTTCGATCGATAATTATATAAAAGGTAAGATATAAATTAATAAAATATATAAGTGCAAAGCTTAAGGTATATACTAATTCCGATTAGGTAAATATAAAAGGTTGGAAAAGTATATCTAAAAGCGTAGTAGTGCTATATAATAGACTTATATTATAAGGAAGTAGGAAGTAGAAATCAATGGCTATTATAAGTACTAAGGCCGAATATATATTAATATTATTAAATTATAAGTAAAGATTATAGATCGCTTAAGTTTTAAAAGATATAAGTTTTATTAAGTATATTAGATAAGATAGGAACTATATTAATCTTTAAGCAAATAATATAAAGGCGATTGTACTTATAAAGAATCCGCACTTATATAAGCGATCGAAATATATTAATATTACCTACTACTTTATCCGCAACCTTATTATAAAGAATAAGTTATTAATTACTTATATCCTAATTAATTAAATAGTAGCAAATGGATTTATAAAGCTATTAAAGATAGTTGCAAAGTTTAAAGCGTTTAAAGATATACTAAGGTTACAGAAGATAGTAAGGGCTTAATAAGCTTAAGGACGACTCCTAGGCCCGCCTTGCGAATTAGGTTATATAGTTTTATAAAGGAAAGTTTTTAAATCGACTCTTAGGCCTAGACCGCGAGTTAAGTTATATAGTCTTATAAAGGAACGCTTTTAGAAATTTGACTTCTAGTCCTACTTTATAAGTAAGATTAGTGATTTTAATAAAGGTTGCTATTAATTGATTATTTTTAATTTAAAAAGATACTTAAGAGTTAGATTAGCGTAAAAGGATAGTTATTATTTTCCTAACTATAGGTTAATTAAAGTAAGGTCTAAGTAAGGGTATTAAGATAGGTGATATAGCTATCACTCTAATGTATTATTATATAATCCTATTGCTTAGTTAGTAGGATATTGATATATATATAGCTATAAGGAAGAAAGGGGTAACCTTCCTTTCTTAACTCTTATTAATATATCGACTATCGACCTTTAGAAGCCTCCTTTACCTACTGCGCCGACTCACTTAAGCTTAATATAAATAAGTATATTAATTTAAAGCTATAGCCTTTTATTAATTACTATTAAGATAATTAAAGTAAGCTGATTCTATTAATAGATTATATATAATCTACCCTCTTTTATACTTCTATTAATATAATCCTATATTAGCTTAAGTATAGAGTTATACTTTAGATAAGTTAAGACTAGATCTCTTTAAAACCGTCTAGCTTATAAGAGAGATTAAACTAAGCAAAGGCTAGGCTAATAGTAAAGAGGATGTAATTAGCTTAGGAAGTAGTAAAAGGCAATATAGAATGCGCTTAGGAGAAAATATATAAGTCTATAAATTAATATTAAAAGGAGATTGATTAGAAACCTAAAGATATAGTCTACCTTTTAATAAAAAATCTTAAGAACTACTACTTTAATAGGAAACTAGCTAATCAATAGGATAGTCCTTTTAAAGTTCTTAAGAAGGTAGGTAATTTATATTAGATCAAGCTGCTTATAGGTTTTATAATATATAATATCTTTATACTAAAGCTACTATTTAAAGATCTATAGAACCCTTTATTAAGTTAGGAATAACCCTAGCCTACTATAGAAAAGATCGCTAAGTAAGAAGAGTATAAAGTATCTAAGATATTAAGTATACGCCTATTTAAAGGAAAACTAGAGTACTAGGTCAAATGGACTAATTATAACTTTAATTTAAGTTAGTATCGCGCTTTAAATTTTATAAGGTCCTTATATAAGATTTGCGACTTTTATTAAGCTAATCCTATAAAGCTAGGACTACCTTAGAACCTATAAGCTTAAATAAAGGCTTAGGAAAGTAGTATAGATGATTATAGTCACTTAGAAGACGATAGGCTGGATATAAAACGGGTTAGTAAACAAATCTAAAAATACAAATAAAAAAAAAAAAAAAAAAAAAAGGAGAAAAAATAATAAAAACAGAAAAACAATAATACCGGGCCCACTGCCCCCTCCCTCTGCCACTCCTCGAAGGCCGCGGACAGCGCCGCGAACTCCTCCCTGATATAAGAGGGAAGCTATAAATAAGTATTAGCGCGAATAGAACTCTAGAGTCGATTCGAGGTACTTATAGGGATATACTCTACCTTTTGCTCCTAGCACTAGTAGCACTTTTTACTACGTTCTGACTCGAACTTGCACTTATGCGCGATATTGCATATAAGGCGCCGTACGCACTAGTAATAATAAACGCAGTAGGCCATCGCAAAGGCGCCTAACGGCAGGGGAATTAGCATTATACGTATTAGACGCGATTCGACCCTAGACTAGGGTAAACTTACTTATAATAGTTAGTAGTAGTAGTAGTAATTGTTTCTACTATTATATATTAGCCTTGTTGTTGCGCTATGAGGAGCCTCAGGCACTGAGGCATCTGAGGACTGGCTTATGTAATGTACCCCTGAAGTGGCCACGGAGCACTTTTATAAAGGGAGCTTAGGTATATAGTTAGAGTAGAAATTTATAAGCTTCTGCCACTATTGAGAATCTACCTCTAAATATAGCATAACAGTTATTAGTACTATTCGCAACTCCTAAGGAGCAAACGATCAAAAATCTACTGTATTTAAAGACTTCTTAAAGAGGTTTTACTACTATTTTTCATCCATTCTCCCTTGCCTATATGTATTATACGACTTAACTTGATGTTCTAATGCTCCTAGCCAACTAATACTATACTCCTTACTATCTTAGTCAATATGAGCGAATACTAGTAAAAAGAAGCTTAAGAGCTTAGCTCTAGTAGAGTTATGCTTTAGGATAGGAAGTCATAGCGTATTTGGCACGCTAAGCTAGAGTTTCAGGCCGAATTTCTACGCCTTTAGAAGTATATAAAGAAGCTAAGACAGGTTAATAACCTTAAACTATATGCTATAGAGATAGGAAACTAAGCTTTGCTTTATAAGAACGAAGCTCTATATCTACTGGATTTAGAAATAGAACTGCTATAGCTTGAAAAAATTGTAGAAGGATAGGACTAAAGAGTATTGCAAAGCTACTATAAGTTGTACTAATAGTAGGAAGCTACTAATTAATAAATGCTAGCTCTACTACTACCTGCGAAGATAATAGCTAAAGATGTAGAGCTAAAGTACAAAATGGCGGTAATGCAATATAATCTCTTAGTAGAAATGTAGAAAAGGAATAGGAGCTTCTACACTTAGTTATACTATTGGATTACTAAGACAGTATACCCTATATTGCTTTGAGCAGTGCAATATGACTGTAAGGAAGCGGGGAAACTATTAATTTAATAGATTGTAAAGCATTTACGCAGGGAACTAGCCCCCTTTAAGGTTAGTATAATAGAGTCAATTCGGGAAGACTATAATACTAAGCTCTCTGAAACTAGGAGTAGCAAAGTGGACCTAAAGACCTGGCTTACTAGCTTTAGGGAGATCTACTAGGAAGCTCGAACTTACAAAATCCTAGAGGTTTAAGGCTCCTTTGCAATTATAAAGTTTCTATAGTTGGTTTACTGCTAGGCTCCTACTTAGTCTTAGCAGACCTAGGCAGAGCTTATTAAAGATAATAAGCTAGGTCTAAAGTATAGAAAAGATATAGTCCACTATATTAATTGGTTCTTAAGCTTAATAGAGCGAAGCCTTGCAAGCTCCTTATTAAAGGCAACCCTTAGAGTATACGCCTCGCTTAAAGGAGTAGGCGATTATACTAATCTAGGAGTATTAAGTAAAGGCAAGGCGAAGAAGACTCTTGAGGGGAGCGTTAAAAAGTGCCCTTGCCCTTAGGTCAAAAATTACTTCTAGAACCCAGAGGAGTGTAATAGGCTGAAATACGCCTTAACTAGCGCTAAGGAAGGTACGCTTCGAAACCTCCCTAGCTATAATAAGGTTAAAAGAACGTATGAAAACCTTACTTCCTTAAAATGGAGAGAGCTTTATGCTAAGCTCTCTTATATTAAATAAGCTCCTATAGATCAATTTAAGGAGAGAATATTTACTAAAGCTTTAGGAAGTAGCAAATCCAAGATTATCGCCGCCCTCTTAGATCCAGCTCTCTTTAAAGACTTTACCTTAGGAATATACTCTACCCTTAGAGCTCCTTACGCTCTCTCGAATATAACCCTACTTAATAACTGCGCTGCGACGCACCTTGTTAATCGAGAGGAGCTTCTAGTTCTTAGATTATTGAAAATCGCATATCCCTAGGACTATATAAAGGCGGGGAGCTTAAGTCTGCTAATAAAGGGGAGGGGTATACGTCTAATAAAAGGGGTTCTTACTGATAGAAGAGACTTAGAGCTTAGGAACGTAGCGCTTATAAATGGGTTTAATATTAATATTATCTTAGAGCCTCTTTTAAAGAAGGCTAGGGTATAGTATATAGGCTTAGATGCAACGCTCTAAAGGGGTATAGTAAATAATAATATAGTTGTGAAGTAGCTAGAGTATAAGTCGAACGTTATAGTATTTAAATATAAGCCTATCAACTTTTATAATGCTCCTAACTTACTATGCTATACTTAACCAATTTGCCTAGCTTTTCCTACTTTATAACGGCGTCTGCAAAGCCAATATAAACCCTTAAGGAGTAGCGTATTCCTAAGAGCTAGGAACAATTCGGCAGATATTTGGCACCTTCGATTAGGCCATCTAAGAGCTAAGGCACTTAAGAAGCTTATGCTAAATGTAAAGGGGGTAAAGATCAAGGGGAAGCTATAAATCAATTATAAAGCTTGCGCTTAGGCAAAAGCTAAGTAAAAGCCTTTTAGGAGAGAGTTAGATTTTAAGGCTCTAAGACCGTTTTTTAGGTGCTCTTAGGACCTATTTGACTATAGTATATTAAGCCTCTTTTTAAAAAGCTGGCTTCTCCTAATTAAGGATGAATTTAATAGGAAGTTATTTGGATATACTCTGCTCTATAAGTCCCTAACGCTAGTTTTAAGAGCTCTTTAATCTTTTAAAGCATAGGTAAAGTGCTATTACTACCTCTTCTTATATATTCTAAGGAGCGATAATAATACCTTAGTATTTCTCTTATAGGGAGTATTAAAATATAAAAAGTAGTATAAAGCTAAAGGCATAAAGGTAGAAGTCATTCTATCTTATACTTATGAATCAAATAGAGCTTCCGAAAGAGCAGGAGTAAAGATCATTGAAAAGGCACTTAATATACTAATTTCTGCTAACCTTTTGAAGCACCTATAGCCTAAAGCCGTACTAGTAGTAATATACCTTTATAATATCGGCCTATTAAAGCGCAAGGGATAGAAGAGTCTAAATAAGGTACTTTAGCTTTAGTTTAGATAATACTTTAAGTAGTATAATCCGCAGATTACTATAAAGCTTACTACTAATTTAAGACTAGAATAGAGGGGTATAAAAGCATATAAAGCGCGCGTATACCTATTAGTAAAGGAGAGGGAAGCTCTAAAGAATAAAAGAGCTTTTAAAACTATGCTATAAGGGCATATTAGATACCTAGTTAGTTACTGCGTTACTAATATATATAGGATCTAAGTGCCTAAGCTCCGAAAGGTTATAATCTCTTGAAATGTCGAATTCGATAAGTCTAAATTCTACTTTAAGGAGTATGAAAAGGTAGCTGGCCACCTGCTCCTAATTATTAAGGAGATTATATAAATAATTGAAGAGGAGGAGGAGGAAGCTTAGGACGCTGAGTTAATTATTAAGAATATAAAGGGAGCTTTAGATAAGTAGCCTACGGATAACCTAGTAGGAGGTAAGCCTATTAATCTTTTACTAATAGAAGCTTTAAGCTTAGATCTATCAAAGGCTCTTATCCCTTATAAGGCTACTTATAGCGTTTCTACTTTAGCTACTTAAGAGCAGCTGCCTAGTAGCAAAGGGTTAGACACTTTAAGACAACTATCAATAGTTAGGAGGAGCGTCGAAAGCGATATTATAAATGCCAGTTCTACTAAGGAGCGTAATACTAGGCCTTTAGTTGCTATATAGACTAAGCAATCGCAAAGGCAGGAGCAGGCCCTTCAATTACTAGAAGCTCTATTATAGGCAATTAGTAAAGAAGCACGCTAGCTCTTATTAAAAGCACCGATCGATCGAAAGCTACGCTAGGATATAGAAGCTCTTAAGGGTAATATCGAAAGAGGGAGCTTTCTAAAACTAATAGAAGCTTAGCTTAAAGTACTTAATATAAGGGCCTTTCGAAAACGCAAAAAGCCTAATAAGGAGTAGGAAATAGTACTTATACTATTCTGCAGGTCGAAAAGGAGAAGAGGGAGTAGGAATACTATATATGCAATATGCGTTAAGGATCTTTTACTAGCCTTTAAAGAACTTAAAATATATTAATTAGAGTAGGTAAATAGCTTTATATCAACTTTCTAGCTAAGTCAGGAGCCTGTGAGAACTAATAGAGAAGAGTATAAAGTAGTATACTGTATTATTGCTGTAGCGACTTAATCTAAAAGCTCTAGAGGAAACTCTACCCTTCCAATTCTACCTTAAGATAAGCTTCCTAAAGCGCTAACTTATTAGAAGGAGCTTGCAAATCACCCTTTTAGAGAGCAATTTAAAGAGGGAGCCAGAACTAAGATTAAGAACCTAGAAGCGCGCAATTGCTAAAGAGTGATTAATAGAAGCGAGGCTATAATAAGGCCTATACTACTCAAGTGGGTCTTTACCTATAAGCTAAGCTCCTCTAAGGAGATTAGCCGCTTTAGGTCAAGAATTATAGTAAGGGGAGATCTTTAAGAGGAAGCTTCTATTTTCTTTACTTATACTATAACGCTTGTATTAAGATCTTTTAAGGTTATAATAGCGATAGCCGCTAAATTCAATATAGAGCTCTAATAGTTTGATATTATTAACGCCTTTATAAATGCTAAGAGAGACCCTTAAAGCGCGCTAGTTGTTTGCTTCTTACTAGATAGTTAAAAGTAGAAAGATAAGGTAGTAGAGCTCAATCGCGCCTTATATAGCCTTTGAGACTCCTTAGCGCTTTAGTATAGGGATTTTACTAATACTCTAAAGTCTTTAAAGCTTACCCCTCTTAGTAAGGAGCCTTGCATATTTGTTAATAAGGATAGGATTATATTTATAGCCTTTTATATTAATAATATATAAGTAATATACTACTCCTTTTATATAGAGGAAGCTTAGAAGACTATAGAAGGACTGCGCGAAGCATACGAATTAATAGCTATAGGAGATATTAAGTGGTTCTTAAGGGTAAGAGTCTCTTAAGATAGGAAGCAGGGTATAATTACTCTACTCTATAATGCTTATATTAAGAAGATAGTAAAGAGGTTCGGCCTTAATATAGGGCATTTTCCTAGTATGCCGCTCTCCTACTTCGAACTTAAAAAGAACTATAAAACAGCTCCTTATTCGAGAATTAAGGAGTTCTAGGAAAAAGTAGGCTCCGCCTTATATATAGCTATTATACTACGCTTAGATATAGCTTTTGCAGTCGCTTAGCTATCTTATTTTTATATAAACCTAAGCTTTAAATACCTTAAAGCTATCAATTAGATAATATGCTACCTTTTTAATATACGCTTCTTAGGAATTACTTATAGTCGATTTAGTAGATCAAATAACTTAGTAGTATTATTAGATGCTTCCTTTGCAGATGATCCAGAGATAAAGCGCTCCTCTTATAGTTTTATTATATTCTTATTTAAAGGAGCAATTGTTTAGAAGGCCTTAAAGCAACCGATAGTTACTACTTCTACTATAGAGGCTAAGCTTTTAAGAGTAGCGCATATAGCAAAGGAGATGATAGCTTTAAGACGGTTCTTTAAGGAAATATAGCTTAAGGTGGAAGTTCTATAGTCCATATTTTATAATAATCAATAGATAATACGACTTATTATAAGAGACTCTTAAAGGATTTCTATAAAGCTCTAATATATTAATATATATAATATATGGCTATAATAGGAGTATTAAAAAGGGAGCTTTCAAGTGGCCTATCTCCCTACTGAGGATATGCACGCTAATAGCCTTATTAAAAACCTTCCTTAATAAAAGTTCGAGAGCTTTATTAAGCTTTTGAACTTCTAAGATGTAAGAGGTCTAGTTAAGAAGCTAGCATTTTAAATACTTTATAATTCTTTTATATCTCCTTTGTAATAGCAAGTGGGAAGGAAGTATAAGATAGGGTTTAATTTTCCTTATACTAATATATAAGGAGGCCTAAAATCAACTCCCTTAGATAATCAAAACCTTTAATAGCTTTGCGAATAATATAAGGGCGCGTCCTTATTAAGAAGCAACCGACTCCTTTAGTAGCATAGCCCTAGGAGCCGCCTGGGGAGCAACGCTAGGAGTAATAATAGGAGCAGCCGCAGGAGCCTCAAAAGCCTTTGCAAGGCAGGCGGCGAGGCTAAGAGGTGCTATAATCGGCGGCAGCAGGAGCTCCTAACTAACTGGTTCTAAGAAGCTATTAGCTATAGTATAAAAAAGCTTATGATTAATATACCCTCTAATGATACTACCTCTTCTGTCTCTCTTTAGTACGCCTTTTAAAGCTCCTCTCTTACCTTCCTTTTGGTAGCAGCAAGGCCTTAAACTGCTTATTAGTAGTAAATCACTTAAAGGGAGCTTGAGAATGTACTATAGAGTTACTATCGTTTTCCTTTAATAAGAATACATAATCTTCCTATGCCTCTAAGGCGCTGATAGGAAGCTCTTAGTATATATGGCCTCCCTTTGTATAATAAAAGTAGCGTACTCCTACTATGCTATTAAAGTATACGCCAGCTGACTTCCTAGCTAAGAAGCTTTAAACGCACTCCTTATATAGTATATTCCTTATTAGCCCTTACTTTAGCTTGCGATAAGAGGAGGGAGCTGCGGAGGGGACTGCTAGTATTCTAGGAACTATAGCCTAGGGGGTAGCAAGGAGGGGAAGAGGCGCGCTCCCTCTTAAGGGTATTACTATATCAAATGTCTTAGGCGCGTTATTATCCTTCTGCTATCTGCCGCGCTAAGAAGCTCTAAGCTATATTTGAGTATAACGACTTTGCTATAAGTCTTTAGCAGGAGTAAGGGAGCACGATTAGGAAGCTTATAGTAGTAGCCCTAGTAGGGCGCTCCTTAGAGTTGTTATTGCTATTCTCCATTTTAAAGTGATTATTTGAAGAAATATAAGGAAGGAAAGCTTTATAGGGGAAAAACGCGTACTTTTATAGGTGCGCTGCCTTTATTAACTTTCCTTTATCACCTGATTTAGCTTCTATTCTATAGAGGAAGCACTTAGAACGCGCTTCCTCTTTTATTTATTATAGCTTTGTTAAGTAATTTTCATTATTCTAGAAGCTAGGGAGTATAATAAAGGAGTCTTATATACTAGATCTAGCGCTAATTATAGCTAAGCCTAGCTTAGGAGCTGCTTTTTACCTAGGGGGTGTATTGTGCTATAAGGAGCCTTAGGCACTAAGGCATCTGAGGACTGGCTTATGTAATGTACCCCTGAAGTGGCCATGGAGCACTTCTATAAAGGGAGCTCAGGTATATAGTTAGAGTAGAAATTTACAAGCTTCTGCCACTATTGAGAATCCACCTCTAAATACAGTACGATACTTGTGCTATAGTAGTAGGAGTAGGAGACCTATACGGTTATATATAGTTATTATATAAAGGAAGGAAGATCCTGCGAAAGGAAAAACAAATTTAAGTATATAATGCAACTTGCGCTAAACCAAATATAGAATAGTACTATTTATATAATAACGCGCTAAGTATATTATTATACGAAAATTGTTATAACCTATTAACGCTTATAGGCAAGCGTTCTTAAAGGGAGGAGGTAGTATAATAGTTGCACCCCTAATTGGTGCAATTACCTAAGAGTATGGCGTTTTAAGGTTTTGCAATCTCGATTCGATATAGGATTATTTCAAATCGACCCTAAAGGTGTAAAAGGATATTCTTATATAATATTATATAAATAGGCAAAGAGCCTTAAGCTACTTATATATATAAGGGAAAAGGGCTCTCTTATAGGAAGGGCTCTTTAACTTCTTCGTTTCTTTTGTATTAGACCTATAGAATACGCCTTTTGCACCACTTCTTGCTACTATACTTGATCTCGCACTTCGGCGGTTCTATATCGTTATAGAAACTCCTTATATCGCATATGGTATAGCTATATAGGATGACCCTAGGAACGAGGGCAGCTTGCCTCCTGCATAGGAATCTGCGTACTAACACCGGCAGTACTCTCTTTTAAAAAGACCTTTTCAACTCGCATAAGGAAGTATATTGTAGAGACCTGAGATGGATAGGTCTTATGATATATATCACATAATCGGCGTAAGACGGTAGGAGGATAAAAGGGCCATCTTCTATATATAGAGATAGCGCGCGTTACTATAAGTACTAAATATATCCCATACTTAAGACTTATTTCTAATATCTTATCTAAGAGAGCCTGCTTATAGTGCTTCCTCCTTTGGTTTTTAGGTCTTCCCTTAGGCCTATTTTTATATTATCTCCCTTTTGTTTTTATATTAGTGATCTATGCAAGGACCGATTTCTTAAGATTTCCGTCTTTATATGACCTTATCGATCTCTTAGTTCGCAGATAAGAGACTAGCCTTTTGAAAAATATATCTTCGAAATACTTATAGCATTTTAATTAATTTTAAAAAACCTTATCCTTAATCGCTTAGTTACTTAGAATTGTCGATTTTCGTTTAGCAATTATTAATAACTTTAGAATTTCCCTTTTCGGCTCCATTTTGAAAAACCCCTATTTTTTCTCCTTAACTCTAAGATTCTCGGAATTTTCGGCTTTCTAATATAAAAAGTTTGATAAACCCTATAATAGCAATCTCTAATAGCAGTAGTTTTAAGTACTTAAGTAATACTAAGCGCAAACTCTAATTAGAAGTACTTCCTTAGAATCTTTAGAAATCCGAATTTGATAATTCAGCCGCCTTAGCTTAATAGAACTTTAAAAATTGCCTTAGAATCGTTTCCAAAGACCCTTTTATTCTAAGGACCAATAGGAATTAGCCTAAAGGCTAAGAAGAATTTTAGATATAAACCTTATTTTAGAAATTGGTCTTTAATTAAGTAAACCTTATCTTATTGCAATTAATTGCAATACTCCTATTAGCTGTTTAGCACTCACTTAGAATCTTTTAACAAACTTGGATTAAACTTTTAGCAGAATTCGGAATTCTACTCCTAAGCCTAGCTTATAAGTAGAAGGATAAAAAGATATTTTTAAATAACTTAAGACTACTTGTTACGGCCGCATCATATGCACGGTTATATCATATATCGGTCAGGTGCACAAAGTCAGGTGCACGCTAAGGTAGCAAGGTGGCTGGATCACGTGCACGCTAGTAAAGCACCTGTACTTATTCTAAAGGAGCTCTACTAGAGACTCTCTCTCCTTTATCTTTTCTTCTCTATTATATAGCGTACCTCTTAAGGTAATACAGTCAGCGTTCGATTCTCGCTCTACTATACGCTCTAGAGCCAGTTGTAATATAAGAAAAGATCAACTCAACCTCTGCTAAGAAGCTTAATATCTACCACCTTTAGAATCGTCACTTCGAACTGCCTTAAGTAACTCAATCTCTCAATCTTAATACTTCTACTATAAACTGCCCTAAGCAACTCATATATAGCGCTTAGATCTTATTAATCTAGTTTTTAAAGAAAGCTGAATAATAACCTTCGAATAATATAAGATCAGCTTGTTTTTTCGACCCTTTATGCATTCTATTTTACAAACGGAAATTCACCTTTAATTTCAATTCGAAAAAAAATTATTCACTATGCCCTTATTTCACTAGCATAGGCTATTGCCTAAA
Organism: Diplocarpon mali; assembly: GCA_024741835.1. Lineage (NCBI taxonomy): Eukaryota > Fungi > Ascomycota > Leotiomycetes > Helotiales > Drepanopezizaceae > Diplocarpon > Diplocarpon mali. The sequence goes on from JAENRP010000007.1 coordinate 54,701, forward strand.
GTAGTATAATAACTTTTCTCTTCTTAACTCTCTTCTTCCCTTATAAATACTCTATAATATATCGACTTATACTTATCGATAACTCTCCTTTTACTCTTTAAAGCTCCTTACTCCTTCCTTCCCTTAAATACAACTCGACTCTTTAAAAAACCCTCCTTGCGAATAAGTCATCGACCTTCTCTATACTCCCTATCGACCTATACTTATCGATAACTCTTCTTATAACTCTTCGAAGCTCTTTACCTCTTTAAAGTTCCTTACTCCTTCCTTCGAAACACTCGGGTACGAAACTAGGGGATTTATACCTATATATATATATAGAGACTTAGTTAGCTTTAATAGGTTATACTATACTATTAAAGATTAGGTCAACTTTAATAAAATAATAAGCTTTAGATCCTTGGACCCTACTTCCCTAGATTTGCACTATACCTTTAAGCAACCTTATTATAACTCCTAATTAGTAAAGAGACGTAATCTTAAAGTAAAACCTTCTTTCTTAAGATCTATAAACCTATAATACCTTAATATATACTTTATTAAAAGGCTTTAAGAATATATATAGCTCTGCCTATACTAATCTTCCCCCTTTTAAATAGGTTACTATTTAGCATTAGGTCCCTTTAGACTAAACTAAATAATATAAAGAGAGTTAGTACTTATAACCTTTAATCTTATACTACTTAGGAGAAGTAAAAGGTTAACCATACTACCTCTAGGCCTTATTGCCACTAGTTCTCTAGGCCTTACTGCCAACCCTACTCTTAAAGATATTCCCCTTCCTAAGCCCACTTAAGAAGCTCCTTCCCTTAGTATAGATTTCACTCTTAGTCCTAGCTTATAAGTGGATTCTCGAAATACCCTATTACTATTGATTGAAGTTAAGGAAGAAGATATACTCTCCTCGACGACGTCTACCCTTACTATATCGGCCCCTCTCTTTTCAATTGCCTAGCAGGCCGAAATTGCGAACCTTATTAGCGCTGCTATAGCCGCTGCTTTCTAAAATAATACTACCGCCCCTTTTTTCTTAAGTGCTAGCCCTTGGAATACTCGGTCTCTTACTGCTGACTTACTGCCTCCTTTAAACTACTACCTCCTAATCATCTAACCTTTAGTCTTAGCTATTAACCCTTATCAAATCAAGTACTTTTAAACCCATTTTAGCAACTATTAAAGCGAAATTACCTATAACGCTTAAAAGATAGCTATAAAGGTATTTATTTAAAAGTACTTAAGTAACTTTACTTTAAGAGAGGACTAGATCACTGCCTACTTTAAATATATAATAGGTAAAGCTTAAAACTTAATCTTATAATATATAAATCCTATCTTTATTAATAAGTTTATATATATTACTAATATCCTTAGGGTCTTAAATCAAAGGTTCTTTAATTATAACTATATTCAGTCCGCTAAGCTTAAATATAGCAAGCTAACTATAGGTTTATTATTATATAATAAGTTCTAATCTAAGTTCGTTACCCTTATTATAGCTAATAAGATCGATTAGTCTTACTAGTTTAATAACATTTGTAAAAAGGTCTCCTTAGCCTTAAAGAATAACCTTTAAGTAAAGAAGTATAAAATAAATAATAATTATATTACTCTAGATGAGTTCTTAGCTATTGCAAACTATAAGGCCTATAATATTAAGTAAGAAGAGGCCTATAACGCTTAACAAGTCGCCCTTATTATTGCGTTTTCCCCTTCAAAGGACCGCGTCCTTAGCATACTAAAAAGGGAGTTATAGAGACCTATAGCTATAGCTACCTCCCTAGCTCCTTATACTCATTCCCCCTTGCCAGCGGCCTATTAAGAAAGGTCTACTAGCCCAAAGCCATTATCTAGTCTCTATTATAACTGCAAAGCCCTTAGTTATTATATAATAAATTGCCTTAAGTTAAAGAAGTAGGGCGAGTTTATAATAGCTAAAGTTAAGATGGAAAACGACCTACTATTAGGAAACTGCTAAGCTATAGTAAAGACTCCTACTATAGTATAGATTATAATTTATAAAAAGACTTGGATTTTGATTCTTACCTATTAATAGGCGGCCGCTAGTTCTTAGTTCTTATAGAATTAGCTTAAAATAGATTATTTATTAAAACAGTTACCTATATTAATAATAGAGCTAATATTTTCAGTATTATTAAGATGTCTTTAGTATACTAGCTCTTTTAAAGACTTAAGGTAAAGTTTATTAAATTGCCTAAACTGATTACCCCTATTAGCTATAATAGCCTTAAGGGAGAAACCATTCGATTCGCTATCTTACTTACCTTTATAATCAATAGGCGATAAATAAACTTCCCTTTCTTAATTATAAGCTTAAGAGCAACCGACGTTTTAATTAGTAGGAAGTTCCTAGAGCACTATAACCTTAAATAGTCCTATAAAAGGGGAAAAAATAGTATCTCTTAGCCTAAGGATATGCCTATTATCCTTTACTTTAATTAACGCGTACTAATTGATCTCTTATAGCTAATAAAACCTTTAATAGCTTAATAAGATATCAATTGTCGAGTAGCTATAATAGATGCTAAGGATAAAGACCTAAGAATGGCCTAAGCCTAGCTCTCAGCGCTAGCAAGCAATAACTCGAATTCCACTCCCAGTCCTAGCTTATAAGTGAAATCTGCGAACTCGAATCCTACTCCTAGTCCTAGCCCGCGAGTGAAATCTGCGAACTCGAATCCTACTCCTAATCCTAGCTTGCGAGTGAAAACTGCAAACTTGAATTCTACTCTTAGTCTTAGCCTATAAGTGGCCTCTTATAAACTTAAGGATAGTAGTTTCTTTAAAGACTTGAAAAGAGATCTAAACTATATAAAGAAGGCCTTATTAAGAGTACTAGACCCCTTGCTCCCTCTTTTAGTAAAAAGAAATACTCTTTTAAAAATAGCTTATTAGATTAGCTTAATCTTAGCTTTAGTAATTAGCGCCCTTTACTACTGCTTTATAACTAAGGCAAAGCGAGCTATACAAACTTAGGAACCAGCGCTTAAAGAGTTTATATTCGTAAGCTTAATTTATAATCTAAACCAAGAGATCAATCGCTAAGAATCGGCTAGGCAAGCTAAAATTAGCTCCCTTAGCCTTAGTTTAGCGCTGCAAGCTAAGTATAAGAGCAATAATAAGCTAATAGACTAGAAGCTCCTGCCTTAATACGCTGAGTTTAAGAATGTCTTTAATTGCTAGGCCTTTGATTAGCTACTAAAACCTAGACTAAAGGTAGATTATAAAATTGAGCTAATAGGCGAGAATAACTTAATAATTAAGCCCTTCTGCCGCCTTACTAACAAATAGCTCTTAAAGGTTAAGAGCTATATTCTTAAGAACTTATATAAAGGATTTATTAAAGCTTTAAGTTCCCCTTAGGTAGCCCTAATCCTCTTTATTAAAAAAGCTAATAGCTCCTTATATTTATACGTTAATTACTAGAAACTGAACGCCTTAATAAAGAAAGACCCCTACCTGATTCCCCTTATTAATAAGATAATAGTATGCATATCGAAAGCTTGTGTTTTTATAAAAATCGATATATAATAAGCCTTCTATTATATCCGCATATCAGCTAATGCTAAGGACCTAACTATATTCCGCACGCGTTATAGGACTTATAAATATAAGGTTTTGCTATTCAGGCTAATAAATGGGCCTATTACCTTTTAAAGGTTTATTAATAATATTCTCTTTAACCACTTTAACGATTTCTGCTCTACTTACTTAAATGATATTCTAATCTACTTAGAAAACTCCCTTAACTATAAGATTTATATTAAAAAGATCTTAGGAATTCTCTAATACTATAGCCTTTAAGTAGATATTAAGAAAAGCGAGTTCGGGGTTACTAAGACTAGGTTCTTAGGGTTTATTATTAGAGTTTATAGAATTGAGGTAGACCCTAATAAGGTCTTAGTCATTTAGGAGTGGAAATACGCTAAAAACGTATATAGTATATAGAGCTTCCTAGGGTTTTGTAACTTTTACCAAATATTTATTAAAGGCTATAGTTGTATTTGCCGACCTTTAATAGCTCTTATAAGAAACGTTCCTTTTAATTTTAATACTACTTATAAAGAAGCTTAGGAAGCTCTGCGCTTAAGCTTTTAAACGACCTCGATTTTATACTACTATTACCTTTAGAAGTAGATAAGGCTTAAGACCGACGCCTCTGATAGCGTAGTCGCTAGCGTACTCTCTTAACTCTAGGAAGACGATAACTACTACTTAATCGGGTACTTTTTAAAGATAATGAATAACGCTGAGCTGAATTACCCTATTTATAATAAGGAGCTCTTAGCGATTTTTAGATCGCTCTACTAGTATAAGGCAAAGCTACTTAGGGCCTAGAAAATAGTATATATATATATAAATCATAAAGCCCTTAAGTACTTTATAATAACTAAGGACTTAATAGCCTAGTAGGCTCGCTAGGCGGAGTTCTTCACTAACTTCAACTTCCTTATTATATATTAAATAGGTACGATAAATATACTAGCTAATATACTCTTATATTAAGACTAGGAGCTGACCCCTCTTAAGGCCAGGAAATGAGCTTTACGCTATTAGTAGCTCTTACCTAATGATAAGCTCTCTATAGAAGTACTTACTACTAAAGGCGATTCTACTCCTAGGCCTAGCCTACGAGTGACTTTAGCGCAGATCGATTCCACTCTTAGGCCTAGCTTATAAGTGACAACTATGCCAATCGCGCTAATAGAGGCACTTGCCAACCTAACGTCTAAGGTCGAGTATGATATAGCGAACTACTATATTATTAATAAGGTTATTTAAGCTAATAAGACCTCCTTTAAGCTATAGAAGTTCTAAGATAAGGCGTAGAGCCATAGCCTCGACTATGAACTTAGCTAAGGTAAACTCTTCTTTTAAGGTAGACTTATTATACTATCCTAACCTCCCGAACTGCAAATAGCCCTAATTCGTTATATATATAAGTAACCTTATATTGCATATATTAGAATTGGGAAAATAAGACTTCTAATAAGAAGAAAATACTATTGGAAAAGCCTTAGCAGCGACGTTAGCACTTATATTTAGAACTATCGTTATTCGAGAATGAAAGCTTATTATAATAAGACCCTCGGTTTCCTGCAACCCTTGCTAATTCTTAAATGAGCTTACTAACACTTGATAATAGATTTTACAAAGCTCTTGCTTAATAAACTCGGTTATAATTTTGCCTTTATAATTATTGATAGGTTATTAAAGAAGGCAGTTTCGGTTCTATACTATAATTCAGTCGATATAAAAGGCCTTATAGAGTTGTTTTTAATTTACTAGATACGCTATTTTAGTATACTTGACTCGATTCTATTAAATAGAGGCGCCTAATTCGTCTCTACCTTTTAGAAAGAGCTCTATTAAATACTAGGTATAAAGGTTAAGCTAACTATAGCCTATAACCTTAATATCGATAGCTAAACTAAGATTATGAACTAGTACTTAAAATAATGCCTTAGACTGTTCTACTTATACTATTAAGATAATTAGAGTCGTCTCTTCCCTTTAATAGATATTACCCAATTGACCTTACTATATAAATCGCTAAGGCAAATTTCCCTTTTCTAAGTGCTAAACGGCTATGAAGCTCGCTCCTTTTGGAATTTAATTAACCTAGAGCCTTTATAGATAGCAACTAAGAGAGTAAATTGTAAAACAGCGCTTTATATAGCTATTAGAGCTTAAAAAGTAGTCCAATTCGCTTAATCATCTCTTTAAGTATAATAGGCTAAAATAAAACGGCTTGCAAACCTCTACCGATAGCCAGTTGATTAGACTATAGGAAATGATATACTAATTAGTATTAAAAACTAGAAGCTCGATCGGCTGAGCTAGAAGCTCTCTGATAAGTGGTATAGCCTAGTAAAAGTATTAGAAAAGCTAGGAGAAAGCTAGAAGCTATAATTGCCCGATTTGCTCTATTCGATCTACCCTATTTTCCACTCGCACTTACTGTATAAATATATTCCCAACCCCTTGCTAGGACAAGTTCGAGAACCTCCTGCCCTAATTAAAGTGCTATTAGAATAGAAGGAGTAGGAGATAGAAGCAATAATTGGATCTTGTATTTGAGCTTAAAAGCTCGAATATCAGATTAAGTGGAAAGGAGCTAATGAAGACCTTAAATAGTACCTATGCTCTAATGCTATAATAGCGTTGTATACTATTTAAGATTTCTATTTAAAAAACGTTTAAGCTAAAGGGCTACTAAGGGCACTATTAAGCTGGCTTATATTATATAATAATGGAATTGACGATTATAAGGACTTAAAGGATAATACGCCTATAGATACAACTGCATAGGCGCAGTTTTTCAAAAGGGGGAGGTAGTATTACAGCCGTATCATATATATAGTTATATCATATATCAGTTAGGTGTATAAAGTCAGGTGCATACTAAGGTAGCAAGGTGGCTGGATCATATGCACGCTAGTAAAGCACCTGTACTTATTTTAAAGGAGCTCTACTAAAGACTCTCTCTCCTTTATCTTTTCTTCTCTATTACATAGCGTACCTTTTGAGGTAATACAGTCAGCGTTCGATTCTCGCCCCATTGTACGCTCCAGAGCCAGTCGTAATACTACTATTTACTTTTTTAATATTAATATTAGAAAATACTAAAAATAATAATAATTTTAAACTTTTTACTAACCCTTTATTTGAATCTTTTCAAACTCGTCTTAGTTACTTTAAGATTGACTCGGATTCTGAATATTCTTTAAGCCCTTTTGAATTTCGAAATACTCCTCTTAGCTATTAATCTTATAATATTAAAGCTTCCCCTTTGCCCTTTATAGATTCTATTAACTTAGACAGTTAGTATAAAACGATAATAGCTGCATTTAGGGCTATTATTAGTCACTTTCCCTTTCCTAGTTCCCCTAGTGCTCCTTACTTCATAGGTACTAATATTACTAATTTCCTTAAGTAATATAAGGAAACTTATTACAATTTTAGCATTATATAAGAGGATATGATTTCTCGACTTTCTTACTACTATAATTATATAAGTAAGGATATTATTAAGTCCCTCCTTAAATGGAAAACTTATAGTTTATAAGAACTCCTTATTAAGGCCCTTAAATCTGAATTCTGCGAATTTAATAGATAGTAGATTTGCAATACCCTGGCTTTCTTAAAGGAATTTATTTTAATCACTTATACTTTTAAGGAACTTAAGAACTACTATCAGACTTTTACTTATATATTAAATACCTTAATTAGTTAGAAAATACTTAATAAAGTTAAAAGAGGCCGCCTTTTCTTATTCGGATTACCTATTAGCCTTTGAAATAAGATCATTAAGCATTTTAGGATTAATAAGTAAGACCTTATAACCTTTGCTTTATTTGAGGAATTCTTAGCCTTTGCTTTGAAATCAGATCTTAGTAAGAGAACTATTAATGCTATAGAGTAGGAAAAAGCCCTTACTCCTTCTTATATTAAAGACCTTAAGAGCCTGGTCTAAGAATACTCGAAAGCTTTAGAAGTTATAAAGGAGGTAAAGAAGAACCTAGTAGTTATACCTTTTACTTATAGGCCTAACTTAAGAGTAAGATCTAACCTTAGAATTAAGGAACTTAAGACCTAATTTGCAAAACTCTGAATCTAAAGCTTAGAAACTAGAATTAATAATCTCTTATAAGAAAAATAGTATATTCTTTAATTTGGTAATAGATAAAACTCGGCTACTATAAGCCAACCTAGTAGTTCTTATTACTAGACTCCTGCTTTTTATCATTCGGAATAACCAGCTAATATAAGAATGCAATAGCTGGTTAAAGAAGGAGGAATTGATCCTAATTAGCACTTTGCTAATATTAATGTTATAAGGTATTAAGGAAACGGTAATAGAAGATAGCTAATCTGCAACTTTTGCAATAATAAAGAACCTAACTGCGCTTTATATAAGTACTATAACAATTGTCCTCTTTTCCTTTATTTTATTAATATTAGGGTTATGCATATTAATAAGTATAGGATACTTTGTATTAAAGATCTTAGGCCAGACGCTATTTTTATTAAAAAATATTAGAATCGTTTATAGCTATAGACTATTTGAATAATAATATATAATATAAAGTGGGATAAGGATTTGGCCGAATAGAAGCGTATTATTGAAATCAACTCTAAGGTCCTAACTTATATATATATAGGTTTAGCTAGCAATCTACCTAAGGGAGTGCTTACTAATTAAACTTTAAACTAGACTGCTATTAAAGTTAGAGGTATCTTTATTTTAAGGTAGGTTAATAATAATATATCTACTAATATTAATGCTACTTCTATATTTAAAAACCCTTAGAATACTTAGTATCCTTTTAGATCTACTACTCCTTTAATATTAATAAAACTAGCTAAAGTCTAGAAATTAATATGTATAACTTAAGAATCTTAATATAAAGTCCAAACGCTAAAAGATACTTAATAATCTAGAACTATAGTAAATAAGGATAAAGCTAATATAGTAGACGAATTAATCAAAGATATAATAGATAAAGATAGCTTTAAGCTTAAAGATTAAGAAGTCGAAGTTATTATATAGACCCTTGACCTTAAGTGAAAGAGATAGATATTAAAATAGGAGAAATTCGTTAATAAATACGCTAGTTTAACTATAATAGAGAAAGCTATAGAAAATATTATAGCTTAGTAAATTAACCTTATATTTAAAGACCTATTTGGTTTGATTAGACGCTTTAATAAAGTGCTAGGAAAGCATATCCTAGTTGCTTTTAAAGATTTGAATAATAATAAGGAAATAGAAATTATAATATAAAAGAACTTTAAGAAGCACTTAGCCTTAATCAAATGTCTTTAGATTATAGAAGATAAAGGAACTTAAAGGTATTATAATATTATAGTAATAGCTTTAATATCTTAGAATATTAATTGAAATTATTTAATAGTTATAATAAAAAGCCTTATTATTATTTATTTTATAAAAGAATTAGTTAAAGTAAAGGCTTTGATCGATTATAGTTTAAAAGTTAATATAATAATTAGGAAAGTGGCAGAAATAGCTCGATTAATAATTGTTAGCAATCAACTTCTTATTTATTTAACTATTTTTAAATTAAAATACAATTTTAATAAATAGGTGAAAAACGTAAAGGTTAAAGTTAGAGGAATCGTTAATTATATTGACTTTCTAATAATAGAGAATTCTTTAAATAATATTCTTTTAGGAATGCCCTTTATTTTAAAATCTTAGCTAATATTTAACTATCCTAAAGATAGTCTTATAAAAGCTAGTCTTTAAAATATAGATTAATCTTTAAAAGGATAAATGGTTATTATAAGAGATATAGTCGAATTTTAAAATAAGGTTTTAGGAAATAATTAGCTAGCATAAGGGCTAAGCTTAATGCTAGTAAAGGAAGGCACTTAGCGAGGAGTTATAATAAAAGAAAGGTAAGTTTGCTGATTTTAAATAATAGTGATTTGATTTGCAGTCTTAGATTAAAAGTTAAATTTAGAATTTTGAAAAATAGTATAATCGGCGTTTTATCAGCTTAATAATTAAGAAAAAAGAAAAATAAGGTAAAGAAGAGAGTTCGTTTTACAAATTTCAATAATTTGTTAATTATTTTAAAAAATTTAAAAACTATTTATAAGCTAGACCTGCGAGTGAAAAATAATAAAATTACTAATAATATTTCTATATATATACTTTAAATTAATAACTTAGAAAATCTTTTATTTATTTTTAAAAAGGAAAATTCGAACCGTTTTATAAGATTTGATAAAAAAGGAAAGAAGTAGAAAAGTATAGTATTAGCTAATATTCGAACTATATATAAAAGTAAGGCTAATAAAGTACAATTAGTAGATTAGGGAATCTTTAATAGCTTAAAGCTTAAAGGATTAGATGATTAGTTTGAATAAGATAAGAAGCTTTAACCTTTAAAGCTAAGTGGCAAATTCGATAAGTTTATTATAGGCAGATTTTCTAATAAACTTATTAGATATCGGCTAATAAAAGAACGTTTTAATATATTGAAAATTAAAGAAGACTTAATAGAGTAAGAACGCAAACTACTTTATAAAACTTTAATAAATTAAAAGGACGCCTTAGCTTTTCATTAGACGGAACTTAGCTAGATTTGAGAAGAGGTCACGCCTTATATTAAGATTAAGATAATACCTTATAAAGCTTAATAAGAAAAAACATTTAAGGTCTTTAAAGCTCTTTAAGAAAAGGTAATCGAAATATTAAAGGATAGATTAAAGTAAGGTATTCTTAAGTTTTATAATAGCCTTTATAGGAATAAATGATTCTTAATTGCTAAAAAAGAAAAGGGAACTTATAGATTAATAATAGTAATAGTAGAAATAAACTAAGTAACTATTAGAGATGCTAATATTCCTTTAAATATGGATAAGTTTTTAAATAAATTTGTAGGATTAACTTATAGCTCTTTTATTAACTTCTTCTTTAAATATAACTAATTTATTTTTAATATTAAATCGAGAGATATAATAGTAATTCAAATCCCTCTTAAGCTACTTTAGATAATAAGATTACCTTAAGAGGCTATAAATTCGATCGCTTAATTTATTTAAGTAATCTATAAGATATTAGTAGATTATATACCTAATATTACGCTCCTTTATATAGAAAATATAAGAGTAAAAGGATTAAGATCATTTTATAATTATAAAGAAGTTTTTCTTAATATATAATGATTTATAATAGAATATATTTAAAACCTAGACTAGGTGCTTATATAATTCGAAAGGGTAGGAGTAATAGTTAGTCTGAAGTTATAATACTATCTCCTATTAATAGAAATTGTTAGTTTTATTATTGATTCTAATAGCCGAAGTCCTTAAAGGGCTAAAGTACTTAAAATCGATAAATGGAAGAGGTATAATAATATAGCAAAAGCTCGCGCATTTATTGGCATTATAGTATATTATCGTATATAGATTAAGGATTTTACTAAAAAGGCAGTACCTATTTACTCCTTATTTTAGGAAGGGGCTAAGTTTTAATAAGAGGAACTTTAAATAGAGGCTATAAAATAACTAAAGCAAGCGTTACTTAAAGCGCTATATTTAATTAAAATAGACTATAGAGCTAATGCTAGGCTAATTATACTAATAGTTAATGTAAGCTTAATCAAATAGGGTGCTATCCTTTAATAAGCTGATAGCTAATAGAAAAGACATTTAGCTTACTTTGAAAGTAGTCTTTAGAATCTAGTAAAGACTAAGTATAATGCTATTAAATAGGAATGTAAAAGAGCCTTAAAAGTAATAAAAAAGATGAGAAGCGACTTTTATAGCACTTACTTTATCTTTAAAACTAATGCTAAAGTGCTAGTAGAACAATTGAATAGAGCTATAAGCGACCTACTTAAAGTCTTATTAATAAAATGGATTGCTTAAATAAGACTAATAGACTTTAAAGTCAAATATATTCTAAGAATGAAAAACACTACTGTAGATAGCCTTTTAAAAAGAACTTACCTTTACCCTTTTAATTTAATTAAAGAAGATGAAATAAATATTAATAAGTAGGTAGAGAATGAAGTTGGTTATCTATTAATATATCGCCTTAAAGGGATTCGACTCTTAGTCTTAGCCTGCAAGTTAAATAAGAGAATTTTATTACTTAACTACTTAGGTGACTTTAAAGAAATCGCGAAATTTTTAGTTACGCTTAAATAACTAAAGATAGTTGCTCTTAAGGATTTTTAAAAATTTAAGGCTAAAGCTCTAATTTATCTAATGTAAGGAAGACGATTATTTAAAAGAAGCAATAACTTATTCCTTATACGACTTTATTTAAATAATGAAAAACTAAGAGCTAAGGCTATCTAAGATATTTATAAGGAAACTGGCTATTAAGGAGCTAAATCTACTTACTATTAACTCTTAAGGAAATTCTTTTAAAAGGGTTCTTTTAAGGATTACAAAACCTTTATAAAAAGTTGCGTCTCTTATTAGAAATAAAAACCTAGTTATAAAGAGAATCCCTTATTCCTAACCTAGCTATTAGGCCTTTTTTATAAAGTCAGTTTTAATATTATATAAGTATTAATAATTGAAAATAGGATTATATATTTTATTTTAATAAAGGAAGACCTATTAAGATAGCTTAAAGGACGACCTTTAAGATCTGCTAACTTTGAATCTATTATGAAATTCCTTTAAGAAGACGTAGTCTATTGCTATAGACTTTTTAATAGATTAACTATTAATAGAGGCCTTGAAAATAAAGGAGTGGTTAAAGCTTTTTTATAAAAATATAGTATTAAACAGGTTCAAATCTTAGTATATAATTCGAAAGCTAATAGAATAATAAAGCGAAAATATTGCGATATTCTTAATAGACTATCTAAAGTTACTTATAGAGGATTTAAGAATTAGATAAAACACTTTTATAGAATACTCTTTACTTATTAAATGATAATTTATAAACCGATTAGAGTTATACTATTTTTCCTTATTTATAGTAAAAAGGTATAGCTCCCTTTTGAATCCTAATATCCTATTTAGAGATTGTTCGATTATAGTCAAATTTAGAACTATTCCGATTTGCTTATAATAAGATGTTAATAACTTAAGCTTTAAAATATAGATATAAAGGAAATTATTCTACGAAAGAAACAATATTAGGAAAAAGCAAAGGAAGTATAGGCTGCTTCTAAAGTACTTAAAACGCACCTTATTTAAAAAGATGATCTTATCTTAGTTTATAATATTGCAAAAAGTATTAATATATTAATAGATATTAAACTTAACTATCGATAGCTTAGCTTATTTAAGGTTAAATCTAAGTAAAAAGAAAAGGGATACTATTCTCTTTAGGAACTTAATAGAATTGATATTAAAGGAACCTTTGCAGCCAACTGATTAAAGCGCTTTTATTAATATAACTAGACCTTATTCCCTTTAAAAGACGAATTAGAAATTGATATAACCTCCGAATCTTTTATAAGAATTAATAGTAATATAAGCAACTTTAAACCCTTAGATAAAGATTAAGATTTTTCCAACTTGACCTATAAGCCGGTCTTATAAGTAAAGAATATTAAAATACCTAACTAATTATAACCCTAAGTTATTATTCCTAAAATATCCGAAGAACGTAAGTGGGAATACTAAGCGATTTCCTAGCCTATTAATTGTCCTACCTTCTTATAATCTTTATTTTTTTTTATATTTTTAGCAAGGTCGCCTCCTTTATTATTTAAGATATAGATCTTTTAGGATCACTTTAAATTCTTATCTACTCTGATTTATATTATATTCTTAATATTAGCCTTTAATTATAATATTCCTATTACTTTCCTTAAATAATAAATAAAAAGTCTAATTTCCTTAATATATATAAAGTAAACCTATTGCAGCTTATATGCCCTTTTAATTCTTATATCCTATTAAACTCTCTTATTTATACTCCCTATCTTTTATAAGTAATATGCCTCTAAAGAACTCATAAATGGTTTTATCTACTGCGATAAGGGATAAATAATTACTAATTATAAACTTCTCTTAAGATAGCAGAACTATTACATCGTTAAAGAGCTTTAAATCGACCTACGCAGCCTTAGGAGATATAAAGTAATAAAAACTCCTTTTAACTTATACAAATGCTATTAATAACCTTTTAACCTAAGTAGCCCTTGGAATTCTCCAATTTAACAACTTCTTAACTAAAGAATTAAAACTAAAGGGAATCTTTAAAAAGGAATTCTTAGCTAACGCAGATTAATATATAACCTTAGCTAATACTTTTAAAATAGATTAAAATAAAAGAGAAGAATCTATTCGACGATTAGATAATTTAGCTATTAATAAGAAAGGACTCCTATTTCGTTCGCACTTTTTAACAAATATTGATTCTAATAATAAAAGACAAGTATTATTAAAAATTCTTAAGGAAAACACTCCTACTGCTAAAGCTATTCAGATTCTCAATTTCTTTATTATTTAAAAAGGAGTAGTAAAATTCTAAGGCAATCGAATTCGCAGTCGCAGATTTATAAGCCTATTTAATATAGTAATTATAGCAGCTGATAGGGCTATAAAAAGATCAAATTAAGCTATAGATATTACCCTACTTAATAGCACTATTATTAATATACTAAGGCTTTGCGCTTCTACTTATAGTTTGCTTATTTTAAAAGAGAACTGGACTTTTATACTAGGGTTTAAATAAGATTTCTTTAATAATAAAGAAGGGAATTAGTTATTTATAATTAAGCTTGCTTTAAAATTCGCTTTTTAGCCTAAAGATATAATAAGTGCTAAACTATATGATTTAACTCGCAGTCTTAGACTAGGAGTTAGAAGTAAGAATTTTAAAACTAGACCTAATTTGCCTTTTATTAAAATGATTTTAAAAACCGCTATTAAATAAATTGCCTAAACGCTTAGCGTAGCCTCTTTAGAATTTTCAGAATCTTTAAAGGACTCTCCTTTAGCTAAACGACCTATTTTAACTCAACCTTTAAGAAGGATAGATCGTTTAATAGCTACCTTAGCTAATTTGCAATTTGAAATGAAAGGATTATGCGCTTAATTAGACTCCTTTCTTAATAACTTAAAAGAGCTAGTTCTTAACTTCTTTATATCTATATATAACTGTTTTAAAAACGATAATATAAGGGAAGACCCTATTCCTACTGCTTTAAAGACAATTAAGAGAGCTGTTAAATAGATTCAATAGCTTATCTTAGACGAGTTTGCCCTTATAGATATTATTTAATTCTTTAATAATTATAAAAGTTAAGAACCTAGTCTTTCGGATGCTAAGTAAGACTATTTTATCTTATAAGAAAGAGAATATAAAAAGGAATTTATTAATTAAGATATTTATAATTATAGCAATATGCCTCAATCGGTCATTCTTAACTTTAAGCTTAAAGAATAATATAATATTTAAGTGTCCTTTATAATAAAAACTCGCTTTCGATAGTATCTTCCTAGTATAGGAATCGAAGAGAGAAGACTTTACGACCTTTATATTTACTCTCTTTCGGTTTACTATAGTCTTAATTATAAAGGATTTAATATTAATAAAACTATTAAATACCTTAAACTTCTCTATATAGCAGAAGATATTAATCTTTTTCTAATCTACTTTAATAATTAATTCTTTATCTCTTTAAGGATACGCAAATCCAACCTATTAATAATAGAAGTATCTTTAGGTGTTATAAAATTCAAGGCTAATCCTAAAGCCTTAAAAGCGTTAGAGCTGATTGAATAGAATAATTCCTTCTTATTAATATTATTAAATAATAAATAGTAAGAGGAAATAAAGGAAGAAGGGTCAATTGTAATGCCTGAACCCTTCGGATGCTGCTTCCTAACCGACAATTTTACTATTGATAATAGTGCTTTTATAAGTATATTCCTTTTTATTATAAGATAAAAAGTAAAGATATATCTTTATTACTTCTACCTTATAGATAGCGCGACGTTTATACTTTTTTATTTTTTTTATAATATAATATTTAATCTTATTCAATAAGTCCTTTAAATATACTATAGACTCTACCTTTTAGCTATAATAGTAAGAAGTAAAGGAACCTATTAGCTTATAGCCTACCTTAAACCTCTTTAATTAATTGGCCTTAGTCTTTATAATTAAGTCGTTTTAATAAAGAGAGATATAAGTACTACTAATAAAGAAATTCCGATTTTTACTTACGGTCCTGGCCTA
Organism: Diplocarpon mali; assembly: GCA_024741835.1. NCBI lineage: Eukaryota > Fungi > Ascomycota > Leotiomycetes > Helotiales > Drepanopezizaceae > Diplocarpon > Diplocarpon mali. The sequence goes on from JAENRP010000007.1 coordinate 70,410, forward strand.
TAAGTCAATTTTATTAGAAAACAAGTCTTAGATTATCAAATCTTACTAATTAGATAAGGGCTAGCTTTTAAAAGCCTTAATAAGTAGGTCGGCTCTTAGTCGAATGTAAAACTCACTCTATTTATAAAGAAGATAAGTCGATAGACTTCTTAAGCACTTAATTCAAAATCTCAACTAGCTTAAATAATTATAAAATTAAAGCGAAAGAAGATCTTACGACCTATTACTAATAATAGCAATCTAATTATAGTAATAATAAAATAGGGATACCTTCTTAAAATGCTTTTGGACAATTCTTATAGGACTAGTGGTTTTATAGCCTTTTGCAATAACTATATAGCTATCTGCGATAAGAATACCTTAGAAAATAAGACTCGAATCTTCGATTTTATCTTTTTAGTCTTTACTTTAAAGCAACCTCTAATACTTTAATAGATTAACGCAAGTAGAACTATTATACCTTTTAAAGCAGCTTTTCATCTTAAGAATTATAGTAGCCTCTTTAAAGCTATTATTAGTTGATACTCTTAAATAGATCTATCGATTATAATCGAAGTATAGGAGTTGTTTCTTCTTAATAAAGACGAATTGAAAATCTATTTTATAAAATATAATCAGAAGCTCTTTAACGCCCTTATTAAGGCCTAAATAAATATTATAAATACTAAGTCGCTTCTTTATAGACTTAAGTCTTAAGGATAATGCAATAAAGTAAATACTATCTAAGAGCCTAATATACTAATTGATAAAGGCATTATTATAAGAAAATTCGGAAAAGAGACAAACTAAAACGCTAGTATAGTATTAGACCCTAATTTAGAAACTAATCTCCTATTTTTACCCTTAAGCTTAAAAACGCTAAGACTGACTCGCGAGCCTGGCCCGCGAGTGAGGTTGGACTCGGCTGGCTTAAGCCTATAAGATAGTTCGAATGAATCTCGGCTACTAAATCTAAGGGTACTAATAGAAGATTCTTTAAGAAAGGCCCTTAAAGCTGAGAAATCGCTAAGAAGTAAGAACTAGCGCAAGAGAAAAAGGCTCCGAAGTGACGATAAAACCGACAATTGAGTCAAGCAATCTGGAGAATCATAATCTACCCCCCCCTTGAAAACCATTTAGAGAGATTGCGAATTATAGTTGAATTTTTTGGGATTATCTACTTTCTATATACCTGCACCTCTTTATTCTCAACCTATTGTTCCATTCTATACATATTCTTTATTTACTTTACTTTTTATATGATTCATTTTTATAGCAAGGAGGTTCTTTGATAGTAAACTTGATAGTAAACTAGAAGAGGGCACAAAGAAGTATGAGGTGCAAATGACGATGTTAGGTGTCTTGATTCATAAGAGCTCTTTAATTATAAGCTATTTAATAAGGGCTGCCACTAAGTTATATAGTAAGTCATATGATATATCATATATATAATATATTATATAATAGATTATATGATAAATATATGATAGGTATACTTGTAATATACCCCTTTGAGGAGACCTTTAAAGGTACTTACTAGTAATATATATGATATTATAACTTTTGTTATAATCTATAGTTTCATATGAAAAATCAACCTGCAGATATAGGAAATAGAGTAGAGTTTGCTAGCGCGTTCTACTCTAGAGTAGGAAATCCACCCCTTAGTAAGTCAAAATCAACTCGCAGGCCTGGCCTAGGAGTAGAAAAAAAAATCACCCCTTAATGGAAGTGCAAAAAAAAAAAATCACCTTATAATAGAGGTGCGAAAAAAAATCACCCCTTAATTGAGGTGCAGAACCTTTATATTTAACAATTTGATAAAGGCGGCGTAGTTAGAGCTATTTAAGCTCTTAGTAAGGCCATCGGTGGCGTTATCTTTAGTATTTGTATACTAGAGGTTCAAATGGCCTTTCCGAAGTTCTTGCCGAATATAATAGAACTTAATATCGATATGCTTCGTTTTTCAATAATATTCGGGGTTTTCGGTAAGATAAAGGGCTTCTTAGTTATTATAGATCATCTCGACTTTAGTAGTATTATCGCTGGCGTAGCCCATTTCCTTAAGTACCTAGCGTATCTAAGAGGCCTCTTATACGAATTTGCATATAGCGATATATTCTACTTTTATAAATAAGAGAGCGATAATAGTCTATCGCTTAGAAAAGGCGGTAATTATGCTATTATTAAAGAAGAAGACGGCCCTAGAATAAGAGGCTCTACTTCCTTTATTACCTACTTAATTAGAATTATAGTAGCTATGCAATTTCTAAAGCTCTAGGTCAGTTGTTTTACTTCTAAAGGTAGTATAATAGAATCGCGTTCTTTATAAGTATTATAAAACTCGTTTTAAAGCTACTATATATTATAGCAAAGGGTTAGTAAGGAATTTGCTAAGAATGGAGCAATGGTATAGTATATCCTAATGCGTATAGTGCGCAAGGTACTATAGAGAACTATAGATCTCTTAGTATAGCTTCACTTCCTATAGAGTGGCTTGGCCTTCAAATTTGACTATATGAACTTTATAGCTATTAGTAAAAGGCATTAGTACGCTTTTGCAATTAGTTGTCGTGCAGAATGGGCGGAGTCTCCACTTATTCTGGAGACCCTCCACGTGACTCTGCTAAGTCATAGACTCTCCCTTTTCTTTCCGAAGTCTTCTTACTATATATATACTAGATAATAATACAATTAATCATCTTTATTTATATTAGCAAGCCTCTTAAGCGACCTAATGAAGGCCCTCTAGCCGACCGCACTATAGTTATAAGCCCTATAAGCACTTTAATATGCTTTCTCTTTATATGCAATTGGCTAAAGGGCCTTTTAAGCTCCTAACCGACTTTTCGAGTATTTATAATAACTTAAAGGACCTTCATTTTCAATTAATAAATCTCCATTTTCCGATCGAACTTTATTTGCAAACTCTATTTATATACCTAACCTTTTCACTAGACTCTATTTAATATATCTAACTCTTTAAGTATCTCTAAGCCTCGCTTTAATACTTCTACCTCTTAGGTAAAGTAGTTTAATAAATATATATTCTTCGCTAAGCTCTATAATATCACTATTTTTACCAATCTAAGACTCCTATTTAAGTCAATTATAGAGACCGAGCCTTAAGCTCCCTTTATATAAGAGCTTAAGGAACTAGAAACGGCTAACCTTTATATAGTATACGCGAGGTTATATAAAGAGTATATAGCGACTTTATTTGAATAGATTTACGCCCGCTTTCCCTTAGGAGATCCGTCAAAGGCTCCTCCTCTATAGGCTTTTTATAAGAATATTAAGGATAAATATAAAATCCTAATAAAGGAGTACCACCTGCGTAAGGAAACTTAAAAGACCTAATGCAAATACTACGAACTACTCTTAGAATAGGTCTTTAAAACCGTTAATAGAATGCTTTTAGCTTTTACGATAGCTTAAGTATAAATCCAAGTTGAAAAGCTCTCCTCCTTAATACCTTATAGAGATACTCCTATAAGTGGAACTACTATTAATAACCTATATATTAATTTGGTGAACTAGCAACTCTTACTCTAAGGCCTAGTATCTATTTTAAAGCGTGATATTGCGCCTTCTAATAAGGCTATTTAGTCTTAGATAAGGCTTTAATACCGCGATATACTATACTAAGGCAAGACTAAGAGAACTAATATTTAGCAGTAGATCTAGGAGTAGTAGGAGATATACTGCCTAGTAGAATAATATAATCTCCTTAAAATCAAAGGGAGATTAGGAGTTACTGATTTTTTAGACTTAGTTATAGTAAAGATTAATCTGAGTTAGGCGACTTACTTAAAGGAGGAAATTATTACTAATAAGCAGATAGGAACCCTATATAAGCATAACCTAATATAGCTAAGCTACGCCTTAGCGGGCATTAAATCTAATAGAGCAATTGATAATAAAGGGCTAGCAGTTTTTACTACTCGAGAGTCTCTCTTAGATGCTAAAACCCCTTCGCAGGCTCTAGCGAGCAGCTCTTAAAATCGCTCTATAAGCTCTAGAAGGGAGATTAGGCCTAAGTGCCCTTATAGAGGCTTTAAAAATTACTATTAAAAGCCCTAGGACTATCGGAAACTATTATATACTATAGATAGGCGTAAGGAAAATATAAAGGTTCTCCTTTCGCAAGAGGAGGTCTTACGAATATAAAAGGCGTTAAACGTAGGAGACTAGTTTAAGGGTCTCCGAGTATAGCTTAAGGAGAATGATATTACAGTAATAGCAATTGACAAATTCAAGGGAAAGGCTTTAGCCTTTAGGAAGGATAGTTTAAGTAATAAAAGGGAGAACTTACTAGTCTTTATAGTAATAGATCCCTTTGCCTTTAATGCTTTTAAAGAATTGTTTAATATCTACTACCTCTTTAAGCTAAAATGCCACCCGCTCTCCTTAAGTACGCTCTTTGATAATTGCGCAGCTACTTACATTATTAATTTAAAGGATTTACTTATCGTAGGCACCTTTAAGCCTTCTAGCGACTTGTAGTAATATATTAAAGTAGGTACCTTAAGACTCCTAATCATTAAGAGAGGTAATAGATATATAGTAGACTCTTTTCTATAGTATAATAGCTCTCCTATAGGAATAATGCTTTGCAACATTACTATTATAAAGGAGTTTACTACTAATATCATCTTAAAGAGGCTCCTTGCGGATAAGGGTTTTTAGTACTCTAGGGTAGACCTTACTTTGCGCTTTAGGAGTATTAGAAACTTTATAAAGCAAGCTTAGTTAAAGCGTTATTATAATCTTATTTTCTTTAAATATAAGCCTATTAACTATTTAAATCTCTTAAATATACTTTAATATAACTTCTTTGCCTTAATAGCGTTCCTTATAGCTAAGACGATACTTTATAATAGGTTCTAATTTAACTATATACCTATTAGGGTACAGGATGATAACGCGTATACTTAGCACCTTCGCGCTAGCTACCTAAGCGCAGAGGCTCTTTAAGTGCTAATCAAGTGCGCCAAGGGAGTAAAGATCAAGGGAATACAAAGGCTAGAGTACCCTATATACGTAGTAGCGTCTGCTAAGTAAGTTATTTCTTATACTACCTTTGAGAACTAATCTCTAAAGCCCTTCTTCAGGATCTCCTAGGATCTCTTTAACTTTTTAAACAACTTATATAATAGTTGCTTATAGGTTCTTTTAATTAAGGACAAGTATAGTAATATACTTTAGACGTTCCTATTAAGATCGAAGGGTAGAGACGTAGTTATAGAGGTCCTTTAAGCCTTTAAAGTATAAGTGAAACGCTAATATAGGCTTTTAATTTGCAAAATCAGGTAAGATAATAATACTTTAGTAATCTTCTTAAGGGAAGACTCTCTTATAAAATACTAAAGATAGGTAAAAGAGGAGAGAATCGATTTAGAGCTTACTCCTACTTATATATACTAACCTAATAGAGGCGTAGAGCAAATAGGAAGGGAGTTGATTAAACGCTCTATTAAAATAAGGATCTACGCTAGGCTTCTAGCAAGCCTTTAGCCAAAGGTTATAAAAGCTACTATATACCTTTATAATATCTCCTTACTTATTAAGAAGAAGATGATCTTATTAAGCGAGGCTCTTTATAATTGGTTTAAGTAGTATTTTCGATTCTATAAGCTACTGCTTATTAAGTAGATAATAGTAAGCTTAAAGCCTAACTAAAGTTGCGTTTATACATATAGCGCTTATATATACCCTTTAATTAAAGAGAGGGAGGTAGGAAGGGACCGCTGAACCTTTAAAATTGAATTATAAGAGTACTTAGGTTACTTAATTAAATATATTACCTTTAATATTTATAAAATCTAAGTTCCTATACTTTAGCAAGTAATAATAACTTATAATATCGAATTCGATAAGTCTCTCTTTTATAGTCCAAAAGCTAAGCGCGTAAACCCTATATCGTACTAGGAACTTAAGATAACCCTTTAATTAATTAGAAAGGGAAAGGGAGCTTAAGACGCTAAGTTCGAAGGCATTTTCGAGGAATCGGAGCTTATTGTAAGGTTGAACGCAATTGCTGCAAAAGAAGCCGCTATATAAAAAGAGCTTATATTATAAACCAATGCTGCTCTATAGCCTTTAACTAATAATATAAAAGGCCTTAACTTAAATCCAAATCCGAAAGACCTGCTTAGAAACTCAGGAGTAGAAGCAAGCAAACTAAAAGCCACTTCGCCAGTCTTTAAGAAGGTAAATGGCGACTAGAGCTTAAGAGTAATAATTCCTTATAAAGGCCCTATTAAAGAAGGAACTATAGATAATTCTAAGGGAGTCTTTAAAGACGAGTTCTATAAGGCGATCGGCAGATCTTTAGCCGCTATTCTATATAAGAATAGAAATGGCTTAAGGGCTTTAAGATAGAGTCTTCGGTTATAAAGGCAGGCCTTAGTAAACTTTAGTAAAAGGCTAGAGGCACTACTGCTAAGATTTAAGAAGAGCTTTAATAATCTTATAAGAAGCGACCTAGTAAGAGGAGTAGGCCTTAATAATATAATACCTTAAGTTATAATACTAGCTTAAAGACTATAGGCTTAAGAGATAGAGCTATTCAAACTCTTAAAGGAACCTCTAGTAATAATAAAAATAGAAGAAAAGACTTATAGAGAAAAGTATAAAAAGGAACTCCCTCTTCTTAAGTAAAAGAGGATAAGACGCTTAAGCATTAAGTAATAGGAGACTTTAAAAGTATATACTACTACTTTAAAGTATATGCTTTCTTAAAGTAATATTAATTTACCCTACTCCTTATATGCGCAAGAGTTTGTATCGACCTTTTAAGCAAATAAACAAATAAGGGAAAATAGGAAGGACTATTTAATAGTTTATATAATTATTAAAGCTATAGTTGATAATTAGGCAAAGGATAAAGCGCAGTCTTTTAACTGCCTATAGTACTAAGGCTCTTTACCGAAGCCTTTGAAAGGATGGCTAGACTTAGAAAAGTACCCTTTTAGTAAACGATTTAAAGAAGAAGGGCATTAGGAGATTAGGAATTTAGAATCTTAAAGTTACTAGAGAATTGTGCAAAGGGATTACTTAAAGCCCTTATTAATACTATTGAAATGGGTTTTTACCTATAAGGTTAATAGCTCTAATGAGCTTTTAAAGTGCTAATTATAGCTAGTTATATAAAAGGATCTTTAAGATAAAGCTTTAATTTTCTCAACTTACGCAGCCACGCTTATAGCAAGGTCTTTTAAGGTACTAATAGCGCTTACTACGTATTTTGATATAAAAGTAAAGCAGTTTAATATTATTAATACATTTATTAACGCTTTTAAAGACCTAAGGAGTGCTTTAGTCATATGCTTTCTACCAAATGGCTTTAAGCGCCTTAGTATAGTAGTAGAACTGGACTGCGCGCTTTATAGGCTAAAAGACTCTCTAGCGCTATAGTATAGGAACTTCGTAAGAATACTCAAGGGCCTTTAACTTAAGCTACTAGGCGAGGAGCCTTGTATTTTTATAATAAAGGATCGTATAGTCTTTATAGCATTTTATATTAATAATATTCAAGTATTATATAAGGCCTTTAACTTAGATTAAGCGACTTATTTAATTAAAGACCTAAAGAGGGCATATAAGCTTACTATTATAAGAGATATCTCTTAGTTCCTTAAAGTAAGGATTATTTAAGATAAGAAGGTAAAGAGGATCTCTTTAGTTTATAATACCTATATTAAAAAGATCGCTTAAAAGTTTAAAGCTAATATAAGAAGAGTGCTTAATATTCTACTACTAAAGAAGGAGTTTATTAAAAACTTAGGGTAAGCTTCCTTAGAAAAGGTAAAGGAGTACTAAGAGAAAATAGGCTCTATTCTCTATATAGCAATTATAATACGCTTAGATATTACGTTTATAGCCTCCTAACTATCTTTCTTCTTAATTAATCTAAGCTTTAAATACCTTTTAACTATAGATTAGACGCTTTAATACTTATATAGTATGCGATTCTTAGGAATTACCTATAGCTTTAAAGCTAAGGAATACTAATTGATCGCATCTTTAAATACTTTTTTTAAAGATAACCGAAAGACCTATAGATCCTTTTAAGAATACGTCTTCTTCTTATTTAAAGGACTGATTATTTAAAAAGCGAATCGCTAAGCGACTATTATACTTTCCTTTACTAAAATAGAACTCTATAGTATAGTTTCTACTATAAAGGAGATAATAGCTATAAAATGCCTCTTTAAGGAGATTTGCATAGACTCCCTCTTTAAATAGAATATATATTATAATAATTAATAAACGATTTAGCTAATTATTATAGAAAATAAGAAGATTAAAATAAGCCTTTAATATATTAAAATTAGTAATATATAGATCTGCTAAAAGTATTAAAAAGGAAGCTTTTAAATAATCTACCTCCCTATTAAGGAAATGCACGTAAAAAGGCTTATTAAGAACTTAGACTACCAAAAGTTTAAAAGCTTTATTTATTTATTAAACCTCTAAAGCTTTTAAATAATCGTTTAGCAACTCGCACTTGCTAGCAAGTAGTTACTTATTATTAAAAGACTTATACTTATAAGCTCTTACTCTCTTATAGTTATATTTATTTGTTTTCTCTTATAAAGTATATTATAAAAGCTCTCCTTTTTTAAAAATATAAAATAGGTAATATTCCTAAGCTGCTATTATAAGGCGTAACCCTTTCTTAGATCCTCTTAGCTAAGGCCAAGAGCCGCGAAACTATAGCTATAAGCTCTGTACAGATCTCCTCTTAAGAGAGGCCCAGAGGCACTCCCTCGGCCAAAGGCCTGCCGGCGAATATACTAGCAATAGCAAGGGCGAAGGCAAGGGGTATAGTAGGGGCGATAGGAGCAAGGACGGCAAGGGCGGCGGCAATAGCAAGAGCGGCGATAGTAGGAGCAAGGATAGGAGAGATAAAGGAAGATACTATAATAGCAGCTGCGATAGCAGCAGCAGATAGGATAAGAGCAGCAATAGCAATAGCAAAGGCGAACGGGTCTGAGCTAAAGGGCTTAGGAGCAAATAGGAATAGTATACTAGGAGTAAGAAAGGCAGCGATACTACTACTCGCAGGAGTAGCAGGCCCTCTTAGCACTAAGGTCTAATCGCTCCTATCTTTTAAAATCAGCTTAAAACTTAATAAGACTTAATAAACGTACTATAAAAGCTCTAAAGCGTACCCTTTATTATATTAAGTAGTAGTGCCACCTCTTCCTTAAAGGCACTATAGGCGCGAGCCGATACAATAGCCTCTTAAGAGGCAAGGAAAGGGCCGCTAGCCTACTAGCAGCTATTGCTTAATATAGTATAATAAATGTAATGCGTACTAAAGGTACTATTAAAGTACTAATAATCGAAATTGCTAGTACTCTTGCATATAATGCAATGCACGCACGCGTTATTACGTTCTATCGTAGGCTTTGGCATATAATACGTAATAAAGGCAAGGCTCTTAGGCGGCAGCAGCGGTAGCAGCGGCGGCAGGGGCGGCAGGGACAGAGGCGGCGGCTTATTACCTAGCAGGCGCTAGGACGACTGGGCTAGGGTTCCTACTCCTTAAAGAGCGCTAGCGACCTAGCGCAAAGTTAGTATAATAACGCAGGGTATAAAGACTCTAAGGGTCTTACTTTATAAGGGCGGCTAGGGCTATAATAAGCGGGAGTTCCTTCTATATTTAAAAAATTATTAATATAAAGACAATATTTTAAATAATAAAGGAGGGTTATTTTTAAAAGAAGGGAAGGAGAACTTCTGCAATAGAAATACTCTATAGGAAGCCTAATAGAGTATTAGCGTAGAATCGCAAAGATTCCTAAGCGCGCTTATTACTTATAGCGACCCTTCTTATTCTAGAAGGAACAACCTCTAAAGGGGCGGTACATAAGATAGAGCCTCTTTTCTTTACAACTACTATTCTTTCTTTTGTTTTTATAGCTAAGCGATTCTAAGAGCATCGCCTAATTAGGGGGTATATTGTGCAGAATGGGCGGAGTCTCCACTTATTCTAAAGACCCTCTACGTGACTCTGCTAAGTCATAGACTCTCCCTTTTCTTTCCAAAGTCTCCTTACCATATATACACTAGATAATAATACAATTAATCATCTTTATCCATATCAGCGAGCCTCCTAAGCGACCTAATGAAGGCCCTCCAGCCGACCGCACCATATTAGTTATATAAAAACGTTTAAGAACCTTATTAATATAGGCGTTTTAATAAAGTGAGATCGTTCTATTTTATCGATCTCTAACTATATATACTTTTAAGAAGTAGTTAGCCGATTCGCTACCTATAATCTCGAAGAGGTTGCGAAGATCTCTTTTAAACTTATTATATATATTACCCTTCTTTGCTATTATAAGGAAGTCGTCGACGTAAGTGATAATAAGAATCCGAAAGGCGCAGTTGATATATATATAATTGTTAGTATTAAGAGGTTGAAAATTGAGCTTTTATAGCTTAGACTATAGCTTTTCTTACTATAGTTGTAAAGATTATTTTAAGCTATATAAGGCCTTAAGAAGCTTAAGATAGTAGTCTTAAGGTAAAAGAACAACCTTATCTTAAGTATATCTAAGAGGTAACTTGATATAGATATTAGAGTCAGCTTTTAAATTAAGGAAAGCTATCTTAATATTAAATTGATCTAGCTTAAAGTCGTATAGTACTATAAGCGCAATTGCGATCTTTTAAATCGCAGATTTGTATATACTAGCAAAGGTTTAGTTATAATCTCGACCTTATTATTATATATAGCCTTATATAACGAATCTGACCTTCTATTAGGAGATTTCCTTATTTTAGTCTCTTTTTATTTTAAAGATAAGCTTCGATTTAAGTATTCTATTATCTTTAAAGAGTTTTAAGCGTTTTACTATTACTTATATATTCTTATAAGCAAGGGAATTGTACTTAGAGTTGATCGTAGATCGCTATTTATCGGTATTAGCGCAAGAAAGGGCTTATTCAACTGTTTTTAGGTCATTTGGGTAAGGAGAGTCAAGTAAGGCCATATGGAAGGCGCTTAAATAGGCTTCCTTATTATTAGAATTATTAGCTTTGAATCTAAGAGCAGTAGAGCGAGTAGCTCTCTTCTTGGAAGGCTAAGGGTAAGCCTTATTCTTTAAACCAGGAGGTCTTCCTCTCTTTCTTAGAGTTGGAAGCTTAGCTTTATTAGCTTCCCTTAAATCGACTCGCGGTCCTGGCCTAGGAGTGAAATCGTAAGAGTCAGAATTGACTTATAGTCCTGGCCTAGGAGTAAAATCACCCTTTAATTGCGGCTTTATAATTAAGCCGTCTTTATTAAATTAAATATAAGATGATTAAATAATCTTTTTACCTATTTATAATAGTATATAGATTTGATAGATACTTTTGCTATTAAATCCGATAAGAGTATCTACCTTTGCTCTTAGAGCGAGTTTATTACTTTAAGTTCGCTTTTCTTTCTTAATTAGCATATAGATATAATAGCCTAGTACTTAAAGATGCTTAATTAAGGGAGTATAAGGCTTATTAGGCTTAATATTATCCTAAAAGACCTTATATAGAGTCTTACCACTTAGAATATTAGAGGCAGTAAGATTGGTAATATATATTACTAAAAGAAGAAGGTAAGGCTAGAGAAAGAAGGAGATATTTTAATTAATTATAGCTATTTGCAACTTTTCCATTAGTATACGAATTGATTATTCCGATCTGCCGTCTTATTCTAGCGTATATAAAGTAGATTCTTTTAAAATTATACTAAGGTTTTCTATAAGTATTCGCATTTATATAAGAGAGTACTCCTTACCTCTATTAGTTCTCTACTATTTGATTATGCGATTATACTAAGTTTATAAAAGGCTAATCATCTTCTTATTTACCTTAAAGGCATTAGATTTATTTATATAAGTCTATCCTTATCTAGCTATTATAGTTAAGTAAGTGAAGATAAAGGCGTATTTATAACTATTAAGGCTAATTGGCTTTAGATGAACTATATCGACGTATAGCTTGTAAAGTGCCTTTATAGGTCGAGGGCAAGTTGAACGTTTATTAACATATTAGAGAGGTCTGCCTTTTTCATAAGGAGCGCAGATTCGCATCTTCTTTGATTTTATTTCCTTAATTTGCATATTAGTAATAGCAGATTAGGTCTTTCTGACTATTTATAGGCCAGCGTAGCTTAATCGACGGTGCTAGAGCTTAATATTAAGAGGTCCATTCTCAATAGCAGCTAGAAGAGCATATCTACTTATGTAATTAGAGGAGTTAGTAAAAGACTATTCCTTATTAATATATATATTATTATCAATAGTATAAATTTCCTTCTTATTAGATAGGAATAGCTTGCTATTTTGATAGAAGCCTTTGATTTTATTAAGTTTGCTACTTAAGTATAAGTAGATAGGTAATTGAGGTATATAGAGAGTATTAATTAACTTAAGAATATACACCTTTCTATTAGATTTGAGCGCATTAACTTTATAAGTGCTAACGCTAAGAGGTTGAATAGATCTATTAACTATACTTAAGGAGGGTAGATTATCTTAAGCAGTATAGGTAGTAAACTTAAAGAGATTATTAAAGATGTGCTTATTAGTACTTATATTATATAGCTAATAATTCCTTAATTTTAATAAGAAGCAGGAGGTAGAAGAACTAACTCATGGTCCTGGCCCGCGAGTGGAAATTGGCCTTAGGGAGGAGTTGGAATTGACTCCTAAGGAGGAGTCGGAATTGACTCCTAGGCCCGGCTCGCAAGTGAGAATTGGCCCTAGGGTTAATAATAGCATAGTATGCCTAAAGAGGTCATTATCTGACTCTTCGTCTTCCTTCTGAATCTTTTTAAAAGGCTTCTTGCCTTTTAGTAATAATAGCAAGGACTTATTATCCTTACCTTTAAGGTGATAAAATATATACTTCTTCTTTAAATCCTTCTCTTAGGCCTCTCTTTTCAATTTATTAATTGTAAAGCAATCTTCTGCCTTATAGTATAGCTCTAGTTGCTTATAATAAGGATAAGGGGAGTTAGGAGAAGAGGTAGTATTCCTAGAGGTGCTCTTTTTTAAGTCTTTAAAACCTCCTTTATTTTCTGACTTCTTATTAGAGGAATACAGCTTACTAGCTGATTTATTACTATATAAGACGGTTCTATTCATTTTTAAACTTTATAAGGCTTGAGCTTTATTAGTAATATCTTTAATAAGAGCTTTAAGTATGATCTCTGATTTTTATCCAACTACTATAGCTAAGCGAAGGTTAAAGCGTTATTAATCTGCTTAAATAGGCTATCTATTAAAATAGCTAGTAATAAATATAATAGGGTGCTAGTAAGAGGGAGGGGCAGAGTTAAGAGCTTCTAATTTAATGATTAAAAGCCTAAAGGCGATGATATAAGCTTTGAGTGAGTTAAAGTTATTATATTTAATAGTAACGTAGGTCTATATAGTATTATATTTAAGCACTATTCTAGATCCTTTGTACTATTTTTAAAGAGCTTCCTATATATCTAAGGCAGATTTATCGCCTTTTATATAAGCTAGTAGGCCTAGTTTACAATTAAGTGTAATAGTAAGCTTTATCTGAGATTCTTTAGCTTCCTATCTAATCTAATTATCCCTTTCCTTAAGTATAATAGAACGGTCTTATAAGTCAACCTTAAGTAGAGTATATATTCTAGCTTTTATATGGAGATATATAATTAAGGCGTTTGACTTTGCAAGGTTTAAAACCTTATTCCTCTATTAGCTATAGTCCTTTGCGCCTTTAAGCTTTTAAGACTTAGGGAGGCTAAGGGCAGCTAAAGATAATAATAATATCTTATTTATATATATATATAAGGAGTTATCGAAAGGAGGAGAAGTAGGAGGAGGAGGAGATGAACTATTAAATTCGAGTTTAAGGTACTATATATTAGTCCTTATAAGATTAGGTGAATTAGGCAGTAGAGTACTTTTAGCAATTAAGCTAATAATCTTAGCTATTAGTCCTAATGATTTAGCTATAGTAATAAATCTTGCGTAAGCTTAGATTATTATATAGCGCTCTAGAAGGGGAGTAGCTACTATTTTATTATTGAAATAACGCTATTATACATTATTAGTTAAGTAAAACTCAAAAATATCAATCAGCCTTTTTATTTATAAGAGAGACTCTAATCGATAGAATTTGTCGAATGCTATTTATAGGCATATAGGGCTTATAACCTATAGTAAGGAGGTTCTCTAATAGTAAACTTGATAGTAAATTAAAAGAGGGTACGAAGAAGTATAAGGTGTAAACGACGATATTAGGTGTCTTGATTTATAAGAGCTCTTTAACTACAAGCTATTTAATAAGGGCTGTCATTAAGTCATATGGCAAGTTATATAATATATCATATGTATGATATGTCATATGACAGATCATATGACAAATATGTGACGGGCATACTTGCAATAATTTTTTTGATTATTCCCTTTGTATATAACTTTCTGACGCTCACCTTTGAAATGTCGACCTCACCTTTGACAATTGTCATTTACCAATTATAGGTCCTTGTATGCGTCATACCCTACTTTTGTTCCCACTTCTAGCCTCTTTATGCCTACTTTTCCTTTGTATACTAGTGCGACTCCAAATTCTATAAATAAGCCTCTCTTTATATTACGATTTTACTTTTTTTACTTCTCTTTTCAATCCTACTAGACCTATAATATCAGTACTACTACTATTGTCTTTCTATTATCAATCTTTTCAAATATAAGCCTACTATATTATTAATCTTTCTTAAATAATTATCTCTTTATTTAAAGCTACCTCCTTTGCTAAATAATTCATTATAGTACTACTAACTATAAGTAAAAAGGCCATACCTAAGAAGAATATATCGGTTATTGCCTTAGGCAGCAAGTCCTTAAGTATTACTAATAATGAACTAATATTAGAAGGAGGATTCTTATAGGATAGCAAGTTATTAAGATTATTAAAAGATATAGTAAGTACTTATAAGATGTTAGGTAAGACTAAATAGTAGGTATTTCTAAATTCATCTATTAAAGTGCTTAACTATAGAATTTCTACTATTAAAGAAGGATTCTTAGGTTTTAATGATTTCTTAGATAAGGAACTCTAAGGTAAAGGTATTAATTATAAAAAGTTTTTATAAAAGTATTAAAGGTATGCTAATTTAATTAATTTATTTCGGAAGAACTGAGATAAGAAAAATGAGTATATAAAAAGATTAATACAATTTACAAACAGCACTTATAGTACACTTTTCCGGACCTACTTTATAACCGATATTACTGCTAATAACGCCCTATAGAGGCTTAGTAAAATTTTTAAAATATACTAACCTATAGCAAGGGCTATATAGGTTTTAAACTATTTCACTATTTAAAAAGGTATAAAGAAGTTATAAGGAAATAGTATTTAAGGTAGAAGATTTATTAGATTCTCAAGCACTATTATACACTCTACTATTCAGACTATAAAAGATAGCCCCACCTAGTATAATAATTTTACACTCTTTAACTAAATAGTTTTAGATACGCTTAATTTATAATAATTATAATATAGTCTACTTATTATAAAAGAAAAGATAATTTATCTTACTAAGTATACTATAAACTACTTTAATAATAAAATAAAGAGATAGGAATTTGTTATCCCTACTGCTACAAAGCTATTACTACTTATAGCCGAATTAGCAAACGAGCCCGACTTGACTTATAGGCCAGGCCCACGAGTAGAAGAAGCATATAATAAAGAAGTCCTTAAGCATAAGGTACTTATAATACCTAAAGCTTAAGCAGAATACTAACCTAACCACCTATCTTCCGACTTAGACGAGTTTGAATCACTATCTCTAGAAGTGCCTTAAATACCTTAAATACTAGTAGTAAATAAATTAAGTCGCAGGCCCGGCCTATAGGTTAGCGCACGTAATAATATAAACTTAGAAGAAGATTTATCAGATAAAGAAGGAAGTACTATCACTAACGTCTTAGAAATTTTTAATAATACTAAGAAGGATATTGCAGATATTATACAATCTTTCCTTAAGGACTTACAAAAGTTGGTTCTTAAATTTTATAAGTTAATAATGAAATGTTTAAAGAAGGAAGGCTAAGGAGAAGTTTTATTAATATAAGAAGGAACGGCAAGAGCTATTAAATAGATTATAAAACTGCAATAAGACGAATTCTCTATAGATAATATTATATAGTTCTTTATCAATTATAAGAAATCGAAAGGCGACTACTATATACTTAAGGCGAAGCTAGAAGATACTATGATAATGATCTCTATAGAATATTATTAAGTCCCCTTTAATATTAAGATAATACTATAGTATAGTAATAGATTCAAAGTCATAGTAACCTTAGAAATGAAGACACACTTAAGTAAATTTGTAATAGGGATATTTAGAGACTACTATTTTAAGAAATTTTATATACTCTATAAACGATAATATACACTATACTACAAACTAGTATTAATAGGCATTACTAATAAAAAGGTATTATCTAATATCTATAAATTTTATACTACTCCTAATCTGAAACTATTCTTATTATACTTTGGAAACTATGCAATTATAGCCACTGGCAATAGAATAGCTAATTAGGTTAAGAAAGATATATTATTAGGTTTTTCCAAGTTCTAAGTAGTACCTAAGGCCCTTAAATTGTTTTATAATATCGCTTGGACTCCTGCTTAATATAAGACTATACTAACTAATGATACCTTAATATTACTTTATAGTAAAGGCTTTTTAAATATGCCTAAGCTGCTTAGCTATACCTTTTTAAGCGCTATGCGCATATATAGCTTTAGCTATTATAGAAAGAATTCATTTTTAATATTAGTATAAGAGGAATTGGAAATATACTAGTATCATTTTCGGAATTCTAATAAAAAACTTTCGCCCCCCTTTGCATTTCTTTATAATATGATATATAGCTTAATATAATAGACTCTGAGAATGTACTATAGGCTATATCTTAGTATACTATTGACTTATTATAAGTCTTTATATAAGTTGGTGATATATCCTAAGCTTATATAGTTTATAGGTATTAACTACTATTTGAGAATTGTTACTATTAAGATTAACGCTAACTTGCGATTTATTAAATCGACTCTTAGGCCTAGCTCGTAGGTCAATTCCTTTAATAATAGAACTATTGACTATTATATGATTCCTATTATAAAACAATCGACTAGAGAATTTGCTATATAGGAAAAGTCTTATAAGTCATTTATACTTATATCCTATTATCTTAAGAACTCTTAATAGATCTTATTAAATCTAATGCAAAGCGCTATATAATAAAAAGAGCTGAATACTAAGGAGAAAATTGTCTTAAAGGAATACATTTCAAATGATACTACTCTATTCTTAGTATTTATAAGATAAGGTACATTTATTGATCTCGATTTGGAATAAGAACCTAAAAAGGGCGGTTTTTTAACTATTAGCAATAACTATATAAAATTTATTAGTAATAATTTACTTAAGAATGGTACTAACTTAGAAGATTTTCTTATTAACTTACTTAGTATAAAGAGACTAAGTATAGTAAGATAGGGTGCAGTAGGAGAATCTTTTGCAAAGTTCTATATAACCCTTAGGATGATAAAAGGCAGTCTATTATCAAAGGCCCTTATAGGTAGAAGATTATAGAATAACTTATTAGTAGTAATAGGTATAAAGGAGTTATTCTTAAAGGATATAATACAATTGATAATATATTTAAAGAAATATAAGTAAGAACTTTTTAAAGATTTTACTAATACTTAAAAGCTAGTGTAATAACTAGAACTATAGTTATATAGCGATAAATCCTAGGCTAAGATGAAAGGCACTAATAATAATATTAAAGCTAATAATATAATTAATAAGACAATTCTTCTTAAGAAATATAGTACTAAGAAACCCTATGCTAAAACTCCTGATACGACTCCTGGGCCCGGCCCGCAATTCAATTTGAATAAAGGCAAGGGCAAGGAAGTATTGACTAAGAAGCTGCCTACCTTATCCCCCTCCTTAGTAGAAGACTCTTTAGAGGATAATAATAATAATAAAGAGGATAATAATAATAATGCTATAATATAAGTCTCCCTTCCTATTAATAGAAGCCGTCAAACTATACTAGTATCTATATAAAATACTAAAGCTCTTGCAATACTAAGACCGGACTCTTCTAATACTAATAGTAAACTATTAAAAAGAAGTAGGCGCTTTATAAAGAGAGTATTATCTAGTAATAGTTCTCCCTATCCCTTAAAGAGAATTAAGGAAAATTGACATCTAGGTTAGTACTATTTTTAATTGTTTTTACGACTCTATAGCTTGTTTGTTTATTTTACTAGTTTCGTTTTCTAATTCCTAGGCCCGGCCTATAGGTGAAAAGCGTATA
>JAENRP010000007.1:88808-158394 GCA_024741835.1 Diplocarpon mali
AAAAAACTCTTTTTTTTCTTTTTACCCTTTAATAAGGATATAGCCCTAGTTTAGGCCTTTTAATATATTAGTTTTCTCGCACTTAAGGTTTGCTAGTAATTGATATACTATTGCCTTAACCTATATTATTTTATATTCTTTACTAATAGTAGTAAGGACTACTACTTTTATTATTTAAGATATATATAAAGACCTAAGATAGATAGGTCTTATAATATATATTATATAATCGGCGTAGGACGGTAGGAGGATAAAAGGGCCATCTTCTATATATAAAGATAGCGCGCGTTGCTATAAGTACTAAATATACCCTATACTTAGGACTTGTTCCTAATATCTTATCTAAGAGAGCCCGCTTATGGTGCTTCCTCCTTTGGTTTTTAGGCCTTCCCTTAGGCCTATTCTTGTGTTGTCTCCCCTCTGTTTTTATAATATAGAATAGGTATATAAAGGAGGCAGATCGGTAGCAAATAATCAAATGGCAATAAAGAATAAAATAGCAAAGATAAATAGCTTAATAGCAAAGGTAGGTATAATAGGTGATAAGGACAGTATATAGGAAGTAGAATAGCAAAGATAAAGGTAAATAGCAAAGAGGGAAAGGAAAGGTGTCCAAGTGATAGAAGCAATCTTTATTTAAGCCTTATAGTAGTGCGATTATAGTCCGGTTGCGTTCTGGTAGGTTCAAGACTCTTTATTAAAGAGTCATCTAGAGTTATAATCCACTATGGCTATAAATTATAATAATTTGTAGAAGGGAAAAAGAGGGGCCTTTGAGAAGGTATATATATCAAGCTTCCTTCCTCCTTTGATCTCTCAACTCCAACTCCCACTTCTTATAAGTAGGTCGATTCCCCCTTTTGCTTTTAAGTTAATTAACCTTATAGTAGATCTTATCTTATCCTATTAATACTATTATTATAAAACTGAAGGGGAGACAACATAAGAATAGGCCTAAGGGAAGACCTAAAAACAAGAGGAGGAAGCACCATAAGCGGGCTCTCTTAGACAAGATATTGGGAATAAGTCCCAAGTATAGGGTATATTCAGTACTATAGCGACACGCGCTATCTCTATATATAGAAGATGGCCCTTTTATCCTCCTACTATCCTACGTCAATTATATAATATATATCATAAGACCTATCTATCTCAGGTCTTTATATATATCCTAAACAACAAAAGTAGTAGCCTCTACTACTATTAGCAAAGAATACAGAATAATACAAGTCAAGGCAATAGCATATCAATCATTAGCAAACCCTAAGTGCAAGAAAACTAATATATTAAAAGGCCTAAACTAGGGCTATATTATTATTAAAGGTAAAAGAAAAAAAGGAGAGTTTTTTTTTTTTTTTTATATATGCGCTTTTCACCTATAGGCCGGGCTCGGGAGTTAGAAAAAGAAACTAGTAAAACAAACAAATAAGCTATAGAATCGCAAAAAAAAACAATTAAAATAGAACCAACCCAAGCGTCAGTTTTCCTTAATTCTCTTTAAAGGATAGGAAGAACCATTACTAAACAATACTCTCTTCGCTGAACAACCACTTCTTCTTATAGCATTGCTATTAGTATCTGACGAAGCAGGTCTTAGTATGGCAGGAGCTTCTATGCTCCTTGCGGATGCCAATATAGTATAACAGCTTCTGCCGATAGGAAGAGAGACTTATATAATAGCGTTATCGTTATCATTATTATCATTATCCTTAAAGGAATTATCAATAATAGAGGAGGGAGAAGTAAGAGATTCTACAAATACTACTTCCTTAGCCTTGCCCTTTGATAGATCAAGTTGCAAACCGGGCCTAGGAGTCATATCAAGTGTCTTTACATAAGGCTTCTTAGTGCTATACTTTTTAAGGAGTATTGTCTTATTAATCATATTATTAGCTTTAATATTATTATCTATATCCTTAGTCTTTATCTAAGACTTATTACTATACAACTATAGCTTTAGTTATTAAACCAGCTTCTAAGTACTAGCAAAATCTTTAAAAAGTTCTTATTTATACTTCTTCAGATATACTATTAGCTAAGACACGTCTTTTACAAATAAATCCTTTATAGTCATCACTACTAATAGATCACTCTATAATCGTCTTCCTATAAGAGCATCTAATAGTAGACCACCTTTTATCATACTAAGCGTTATATAAAACTTAGCTAAGGCTTCTTTAGCAATACTCTATCTCGCTATACTTAGTTTCTTTATACAGATAGAATCGATAATAAATTCTTCTAAGTCAGCGCTATTCTTAAGTGATTCATTACTAATAACTTCTATATAGTTATTACTAATAGTAAGAAAACCACCCTTTTTAAGTTCTCTATCAAAATCCAGGTTAACAAAAGTGCCTTATCTTATAAACACTAAGAATAGAGTAGTCTTATTAAAGATATACTCCTTTAGAATTATTCTATCCTTAATATTTAATTCTTTCTATTAAGCTGCGCTCTATACCAAATTCAATAAGATCTACTAAAAGTTCTTAAGGCGATAAGATATAAGTGTAGATAACTTATAAGACTTTTCCTATATAGCAAATTCTCTAATCGATTGTTTGGCTACCAGAATCACATAGTAGTTAATAGTTCTATTATTAGGTGGATTGACCCGCAAGCTAGGCCTAGGAGTCAATCTTACGAATCTTATATTAATATTAATCTTAATAGAAATAATTCGCAAATAGTAGTCAATGCCTATAAACTATACAAGCTTAGGATACGCTATTAGCTTATATGAAGAATTATAATAAGTTAATAAAGCACTAAGATATAGACTATAGTACATCCTTAAGGTCTGCTATATTAAGCTATAAGTCATATTATAAAGAAAGGCAAAGGGGGAGCTTGGCTTCTTATCTAAAGTCCGGAAATAGTATCAGTACATTTCTAGCTCCTCTTATACTATTATTAAAAATGAATTCTTTCTATAATTACTATAATTATACATGCGTATAGTACTTAGGAAAGCGCAGCTAAACAATTTAAGCATATTCAAAAAACCTTTGCTGCAAAGTAATATCAGGTTATTACTAATCAGTATAGTACTATACTAAGCAGGAGTCCAGGCGATATTATAAAATAATTTCAAAGCTTCAGGCTCTACCTTAAACTTAGCGAAACCTAATAATATATCTTTCTTAACCTAGCTTGCTATTCTATTGCTAATGGCCATAATTGTATAATTCCTTAAGTATAGTAAAAACAACTTTAAGTTAAGTGTAATACAAAATTTATATATATTAAAGGAAACTTACTCATTAGTTAAAGATACTATTATCAGCCTATAATATTATGCATATTATCGTTTATATAAAGTACAAAATTTTTCGAAACTAAAGTCCTTAAACATCCCTATTACAAATTTGCTTAATTGTATCTTTATCTCTAATATTACTACAATCTTAAATCTATCGCTATATTAAAGTATTATCTTAATATTAAAAGGAACTTTACAGCACTCTATAGATATAATTATCGTACTATTTTCTGGCTTTTCTTTAAGGATATAATAGTCGCCCTTCGATTTCTTATACTTGATAAAGAAATGCATAATGTTGTCTATAGAAAATTCGTCTTATTATAGCTTTATGATTTATTTAATAGCTCTTGCTATCGCTTCTTATACTAGTAAAACTTCTCCTTAACCTTCCTTTTTCAAACGCTTTATTATTAACTTATAGAATTTTAAAACAAATTTTTATAGGTCTTCGGAAAAGGTTTGCATAATATCAGCTATATCCTTCTTAATATTATTAAAAATTTCTATTACGTTAGTAATAGGGTTATTCTCTTCGTCTATCAGATCATCTTCAAAGTCTATATTATTATATATTCTAACCTATAGGCCGGGCTTATAAGTCAACTTCTTTGCTACTAGTATTCTAAGTGTTCGAAGCATCTCTAAGGATAATGAATCAAACTCGTTTAAGTCTAATAATTAATAATCGCAATAGTTAGCTATTTGAGTTCTAGGTATTATAAGCACCTCTGGCTTAGGAACATCCTCCTTATATAGTACTTCTACCTATAGGCTAGGCCTATAAGTCAAATTTTGCTTATCAGTTGAATCTTCCGAGGGTAGTAGCATTTTCTAAGCAATAGGTATAATAAACTCCTATCTTTCTATCTTATTATCGAAGTAGTTTATAGTATACTCAGTTAGATAGATCATCTTTTCCTTTATAATAAATAAACTATATTATAACTATTGCAAACCAAGGGTATCTAGAACTATTTAGTCTAGCAATATAATATTATTATACTAAGAGGGGCTATCCTTTATAGTTTAAATAGCAGAGTGGACAATAGTACTTGAAAAACCTATAAATTTTCTACCTCGCGCACTATTTCCCTGCAGCTTTTTCATACCCTCTTAAATAGTGAAATAATTTAATACCTATATAGCCTTTGCCACTAGTTGGTATATCTTAAAAATTTTACCAAGCCCCTATAGGGTATTATTAATAGTAATATCAGTTATAAAGTATATTTGAAAAAGTATACTATAGGTACTACTTATAAACTGCAACAACCTTTTTATATATTTATTTTTCTTATCTCAATTCTTCCAAAATAGATCGACTGAATTAGCATACCCCTAATATTCCTATAAGAATTTTTCACAATCAATTCCCTTTATCTTAAGCTTATTCTTAAGAAAATCATCAAAGCCTAAAAATCCTTCTTTAACCGCAGAGATTCTATAGTTTAATACTTCAATAGATAAGTTTAAGAATACCTATTGTTCTATTTTACCTAACGTTTTATAAGTGCTTACTATATCTTCTAATGATCTTAGTAACTTACCCTCTTATAAAAAGCCACCCTTTAATATTAGCTTATTACTAGTAGTATTCATTGACTTACTACCTAAGGCAACGACTGACATATTCTTTTTAAGTGTGGCTTTCTTATTTGAGCTTAATAGTACTATAATGAATTAGTCGGCAGAAGGGGTAGCTTTAAACAAAGAGATAATTATTTAAGAAAGATTAACAATATAAGAGGCCTATACTAGAAAAGATTGATAATAGAAAGATAATAGTAGTAGTACTAGTATTATAGGTCTAATAGGGTTATAGAGAAAGTAAAAAAGTAAAATCGTTATGTAAGAAGAGGCTTATTTATAAAGTTTGGAATCGCGCTAGTGCATAAAGGAAAAGTAGGCATAATAAGCTTAGAAGTAGGAACAAAAGTAGGGTGTGATACATATAAGGACTTATAATTAGTAAATGATAATTCTTTAAAAGTAAGGATAATATTTCAAAGGTAAGCGTTAGAAAGTTGTATATAAAGGAAATAATCAAAGAGTGGATTATATAAAGAATAAAGTAGAGTAAAGAATATATATAGAATAGAATAATAAATAAAGAATAAAGAGGTATAAGTATATAGAAAGTAGATAATCTTAAAAAAATTCAATATCTAATTTGCAATTTCTCTAAATGGTTTTCAAAAGGGAGGTAGACTATAATTCTCTAGATCGAATCGACTCAATTGTCAGTTCTATTATCACTTTAGAGTCTTCTTCTCTTATATTAGTTCTTATTTCTCAGCGATTTCTCAGCTTTAAGGACCTCTTTTAAAGGATCTTCTATTAGTACCTTTAGATTTAGTAACTAAGGTTCATCCGAACCTTCTTATAGGCTTAAGCCAGCCAAGTCCAACCTTACTTGCAGGCCAGGCTCGCGAGTCAGTCTTAGCGTTTCTAAACTTAAAGGTAAAAATAGGAGATTAGTTCCTAAATTAGGGTCTAATACTATACTAGCATCTCAGTTCGTCTCTTTTCCGAATTTTCTTATAATAATGCCTTTATCAATTAGTATATCAGGCTCTTAAATAGCATTTACTTTATTGCATTATCCTTAAGACTTAAGTTTATAAAGAAGCGACTTAGTATTTGTAATATTCGTCTAAGCCTTAATAAGGGTATTAAAGAGCTTCTAATTATATTTTATAAAGTGGATTTTCAATTTGTCTTTATTAAAAAGAAATAACTCTTATACTTTAATCATAACCGATAGATCCGTTTAAAAGCATCGACTAATAATAGCTTTAAAAAGGCTACCGCAGTTCTTAAGATAAAAAGCTACCTTAAAAGGTGCAGTAGTCCTACTTATATTAATCTATCGAAGTACTAAAGGTTGCTTTAAAGTAGAGATTGAAAAGATAAGGTCGGAGATTTAAGTCTTATTTTCTAAGGTATTCTTATTGCAAATAGCTATATAATTATTGCAAAAGGCTATAAAACTACTAGTCTTATAAGGATTGTCCGAAAGCATTTTAAAAAGGTATCCCTATTTTATTATTACTATAATTAGATTGCTATTATTAATAATAGGTCGCAAGATCTCCTTTCGCTTCAATTTTGCGATTATTCGAGCTAGTTGAGATTTTAAACCAAGTGCTTAGGAAGTCTATCGACTTATCTTCTTTACAAATAGAGTGAGTTTCACATTCGACTAAGAGCCGACCTACCTATTAAGGCTTTTAAAAGCTAGCCCTTATCCAATCGGTAGGATCTAATAATCTAAGACTTGCTTTCTAATAAAATTAACTCGCAGGCTAGGACTGCAAGTGAAAATCGGAATTTCTTTATTAGTAGCACTTGCATCTCTCTTTATTAAAACGACTTAATTATAAAGACCAAGGCTAATTAATTAAAAGGGTTTAAGATAGGCCATAAGCTAATAGGTTCCTTTACTTTTTGCTATTATAACTAAGAGGTAGAGTCTATAGTACATTCGAAGGACTTATTAAGTAAGACTAAATATCATATTATAGAGAAAATAAGAAGGTATAAAGGTTGCGCTATCTATAGGGCGGAAGTAATAAAGATACATCTTTGCTTCTTATCTTATAATAGAAAGGAATATACCTATAAAAGCACTATTATCAGTAGTAAAATTATCGATTAGGAAGCGGCATCCGAAGGGTTCAGGCATCACAATTGACCCTTCTTCCTCTATTTCCTCCTACTATTTATTATTTAGCAATATCAATAAGAAAGAATTGTCTTATTTAATTAGCTCTAATGCCTTTAAGGCTTTAGGATCAGCCTTGAATTTTACAGCCCCTAGAGATACCTCTATTATTAATAAGTTGGATTTGCATATCCTTAAAAAGATAAAGAATTGATTATTAAGGTAGATTAGAAAAAGATCAATATCTTCTACTATATAAAGAAGTTTAAGGTATTTAATGATTTTATTAATATCAAATCCTTTATAATTAAGACTATAGTAAACTGAAAGAGAGCGAATATAAAGGTCGCAAAGTCTTCTTCCTTTGATTCCTACGCTAAGAAGATACTATTAAAAGCGAGTTTTTATTATAAAGGATACTTGAATATTATATCATTCTCTAAGTTTAAAGTTAAGAATAACCGATTGAGGCATATTGCTATAATTACAAATGTCTTAATTAATAAATTCCTCTTTGCGTTCTCTTTCTTATAAGATAAAATAGTCCTGCTTGGCATCTAAGAGACTAGGTTCTTGACTTTTGCAATTATTAAAGAATTAAATAATATCTATAAGAGCAAACTTATCTAAGATAAGCTATTGAATTTATTTAATAGCTCTCCTAGTTGTCTTTAAAGTAAGAGGAATAGGGTCTTCCCTTATATTATCATTTCTAAATCAGTTATATATAGATATAAAGAAGTCAAGAACTAGCTCCTTTAAGTTATTAAAGAAGGAGTTTAAGTAAGCGCGTAATCCTTTAATTTTAAATTGCAAATCAGCTAAGGTAGCTATCAAATGATCTATCCTTTTTAAAGGTTAAGCTAAAATTGGTCGTTTAACTAAAGAAGAGTCCTTTAAAGATTCTGAAAATTCTAAAGAGGCTACGCTAAGCGTTCGAGTAATCTATTCGGCAGCGGTTTTTAGAATCATTTTAGTAAGAGGCAGGTTAGGTCTAGTTTTAAAATTCTTATTTCTAACTCTTAGTCTAGGACCGCGAGTTAAATCATATAGTTTAGCGCTTATTATATCTTTAGGCTAAGAGGCGAATTTCAAAGCAGGCTTAATTATAAATAACCAATTCTCTTCTTTATTATTAAAGAAATCTTATCTAAACTCTAGTATAAGAGTCCAGTTTTCTTTTAAAATAAGCAACTTATAAGCAGAAGCGCAAAGCCTTAGCATATTAATAATAGTGCTATTAAGTAAAGTAATATCTATAGCCTAATTTGATCTTTTTATAGCTCTATTAGCTACTATAAGTACTATATTAGATAGGCCTATAAATCTGCGACTGCGAATTCGATTGCCTTAGAATTTTACTACTCCTTCTTAAATAATAAAGAAATTGAGAATTTGAATAGCTCTGGCTATAAGAGTATTTTCCTTAAGAATTTTTAATAATACTTGCCTTCTATTATTAGAATTAATATTTATTAGGAAATGTAAACGAAATAGGAGTCCTTTCTTATTAGTAGCTAAATTATCCAATTATTAAATAGATTCTTCCCTTTTATCTCGGTCTATTCTAAAAGTATCGGCTAAGGTTATGTATTAATTTATATTAGCTAAGAATTCCTTTTTAAAGATTCCCTTTAATCTTAATTCTTCAGTTAGGAAGTTATCAAATTAGAGAATTCTAAGGGCTACTTAGGTTAAAAGGTTACTAATAGCATTTGCATAAGCTAAAAGGAGTTTTTATTACTCTATATCTCCTAAGGCTATATAGGTCGATTTGAAGCTCTCTAACAATGCAATAGCTCTACCGTCTTAAGAGAAGTTTATAACTAGTGCTTATTTATCTCCTATCGCAATAGACAAAACCATTTATAAGTTCTTTAAAGGCATATTACTTATAAAAGATAGGAAATATAAATAAGAGAGTTCAATAGGGTATAAGAATTAAAAGGGCATATAAGCTATAATAGGTTTATTATATATATATTAAGGAAATTGGACTTTTTTATTTATTATTTAAAGAAAGTAATAGGAATATTATAATTAAAGGCTAATATTAAGAATATAAAATAAGTTAGAGTAAGTAAGAATTTAAAGTGATCCTAAAAGATCTATATCTTAAATAATAAAAGAGGCAACCTTGCCGAAAATATAAAAATAAGGATTAGAAGAAGGTAAGACAATTAATAGGCTAGGAAATCGTTTAGTATTCCTACTTGCATTCTTTAGATATTTTAGGAATAATAACTTAAAGTCGCGATTAGTTAGGTATTTTAATATTCTTTACCTATAGGACTGGCTTATAAGTCAAATTAGAAAAATCTTAGTCTTTATCCAAGGGTTCAAAATTGCTTATATTGCTATCAGTTCCTATAGAAGATTTGGAGGTTATATCAATTTCTAATTCATCTTTTAAAGGGAATAAGGTCTAGTTGCATCAATAAAAGCGCTTTAGTTAGTTGGCTGCAAAGGTTCCTTTAATATCGACTCTATTAAATTCCTAAAGAGAATAGTATCCCTTTTCTTCCTACTTAGACTTAACCTTAAATAGATTAAGCTATCGATAGTTAAGTTTAGTATTTGCAGATATATTAATACTTCTTATAATATTATAGACTAGGATAAGATTATCTTTTCGAATAGGATGCGTTTTAAGTACTTTGAAAGCAGCCTACGCTTCCTTAGCTTTTTCCTAATATCGTTTCTTTTATAAAATGATTTCCTTTATATCTATATCTTAGAGCTTAAGTTATTAGCATCTTATTATAAGTAAATTAGAATAGTTTTAAATTTAACTATAGTCGAATAATCTCTAAATAGGCTATTAGGATTTAAAAGGGAGCTATACCTCTCTATTATAAATAAGGAAGAATAGTATAACTCTAGTCGGTTTATAGATTATCGTTCGATAAGTAAAGAGTATTTTATAAAAGTGTTTTATCTAATCCTTAAATCCTTTGCAAGTAACTTTAGATAGACTATTAAGAATGTTATAGTATCCTTATTCTACTACTCTATTAGCTTTCGAGTTGTATACTGAGATTTAAACCTATTTAATACTATATTTTTATAAGAAAGCTTTAACTACTCCTTTATTTTCAAGGCTTCTATTAATAGTTAATCTGCTAAAAAGTCTATAGCAATAGACTACGTCTTCTTAAAGGAACTTTGCAATAGATTCAAAGTTAGCAGATCTTAAAGGTCGTCCTTTAGGCCATCCTAATAGGTCTTCCTTTACTAAAATAAAATATATTATCCTATTCTTAATAGTTGGTACTTATATAATATTAAGGCTAACTTTATAAAAAAGGCCTAATAGCTAAGTTAAGAATAAGGGATTTTCCTTACAATTAGGTTTTCGTTTCTAATAAGGGATGCAACTCTTTATAAAAGCTTTGCAATCTTTAAAAGAGCCTTTTTAAAAGAATTTTCTTAAGAGTTAGTAGTAAGTAGACTTAGCTCTTTAGTAGCCAGTTTCCTTATAAATATCTTAAATAGCCTTAGCCCTTAGTTTTTCATTATTTAAGCAGAGTTATATAGGGAATAAGTTATCGCTTCTTTTAAATAATCGTCTTCCTTATATTAAATAAATCAAAGCTTTAGCTTTGAATTTCTAAAAATCCTTAAAAGCAACCGTCTTTAGTCGTTTAAGTATAATTAAAAACTTTGCGATTTCTTTAGAGTCACCTAAGTAGTTAGGTAATAAAATTCTCTTATTTGACTCGCAGGCTAGGCTTGCGAGTCGAGTCCCTTTAAGGCGATATATTAATAGATAACCAACTTCATTTTCTACTTACTTATTAATATCTATTTTATCTTCTTTAATTAAATCAAAGGGGTAGGGCCGAGTTCTTTTTAAAAGGCCGTCTGCGGTAGTATTTTTCATTCTTAGAATATATTTGACTTTAAAGTCTATTAGTCTTATTTAAGCAATCTATTTTATTAGCAAGGCTTTAAGTAAGTCGTTTGCAGCTCTATTCAGTTGTTCTACTAGTACTTTAGTATTAGTTTTAAAGATGAAGTAAGTGCTATAGAGGTCGCTTCTTATCTTTTTTATTGCTTTTAAGGCTCTTTTGCATTCCTATTTAATAGCATTATACTTTATTTCTACTAGATTCTAAAGACCACTTTTAAAGTAAGCTAGATGTCTTTTCTATTAGCTATTAGCTTATTAAAGGATGGCACCCCATCTGATTAAGCTTGCGTTAACTATTAGTATTATTAGCCTAGCGTCGGCTCTATAATCTATTTTAATCAGATATGGTGCTTTAAGCAACGCTTGCTTTAATTATTTTATAGCCTTTATTTAGGGTTCCTCCTATTGAAACTCAGCCCCTTTCCGAAATAAGGCGTAAATAAGCGCTGCCTTTTTAGCAAAATCCTTAATCTAAATGCAATAGTATACTATAATGCTAATAAATGCGCGAGCTTTTGCTATATTATTATACCTCTTCTATTTGTCGATTTTGAGTACTTTAGCCTTTTAAGGACTTCGGCCATTGGAATTAGTAATAAAACTAATAATTTCCATTGATAGAAGATAGTATTATAACTTCGGACCAACTGTTGCTTCTGCCCTTTCGAATCGTATAAGTACCTAATCTAGGTTTTAAATATATTCTATTATAAATTGTTATATACTAAAAAGAACTTCTTTATAATTATAGAATGATCTTAATCCTTTTACTCTTATATCGTCTATATAAGGGAGCGTAATATTAGGTATACAATCTACTAGTATCTTATAAATTACTTAAACAAATTAAGCGATCGAATTTATAGCCCTTTAAGGTAATCTTATTATCTGAAGTAGCTTAAAAGGGGTTTGAATTACTATTATATCTCTTGATTTAATATTAAGAATAAATTAGTTATATCTAAAGAAGAAGTTAATAAGAGAGCTGCAAGTTAATCTTATAAATTCATTTAAGAACTCATCCACATTCGGAGGAACGTTAGCGTCCTTAATAATTATTTAATTCATCTCTACTACCGCTATTATTAGTCTGTAAATTCCCTTCTCTTTCTTAGTAACTAAGAACCATTTGTTCCTATAAGGGCTATTATAGAACTTAAGAACTCTTTACTTTAGCCTATCCTTTAACATTTCGATTACCTTTTCTTAAAGAGCTTTAAGGACCTTAAATGTTTTCTCTTACTAGGCTTTATAAGGTATTATCTTAATCTTAATATAAGGCGTAACCTCTTCTTAAATCTAGCCAAGTTGTTGCGCCATGAGGAGCCTCAGGCACTGAGGCATCTGAGGACTGGCTTATGTAATGTACCCCTGAAGTGGCCACGGAGCACTTCTATAAAGGGAGCTCAGATATACAGTTAGAGTAGAATTTTACAAGCTTTTGCCACCATTGAGAATCCACCTTAAAATACAGCACAACAGTTATCAGCACCATTCGCGACTCTTAGGAGCAAACGATTAAAAATCTACTATGTTTAAAGACTTCTTAAAGAGGTTTTACTACTATTTTTCATCTATTCTCCCTCGCCTATACGCGTTATACGACCTGACTCGACGTTCCAACGCTCTCAGCTAACCAATAGACCTATACTCCCTACCAACCCAATCAATATAAGCGAGTACTAGTAAAAAGAAGCTTAGGAGCTTAGCTCTAGTAGAGTTATGCTTTAAGATAGGAAGTCATAGCGCATTTGGTACGCTAAGCTAGAGTTTCAAGCTGAATTTCTACGCCTTTAGAAGCATATAAAGAAGCCAAGACAGGTTAATAACCTTAAACTGTATGCTATAGAGACGGGAAACCAAACTCCGCTTTATAAGAACGAAGCTCCACATCTGCTAGATCTAGAAATAGAACTGCTGCAGCTTGAAAAAATTGTGGAAGGATAGGACTAGAGAGTATTGCAAAGCTACTACAAGTTGTACTAATAGTAGGAAGCTACTAATTAATAAACGCCAGCTCTACTACTACCTGCGAAGATAATAGCTAAAGACATAGAGCTGGAGTATAAAATGGCAGTAATACAATACAATCTTATAATAGAAACGTGGAAAAGGAATAGGAGCTCCTATACTCAGTTATACCGTTGGATTACTAAGACAGTACACCCTATATTGCTTCGAGCAGTACAATATAATTGCAAGGAAGCAGGGAAACTGTCAATTCAATAGATCGTAAAGCACCTGCGCAAGGAACTAGCCCCCTCTGAGGTTAGCATAATAGAGTCAATTCGGGAAGACTATAATAATAAGCTCTCTAAAATAAGGAGCAGCAAAGTAGAACTAAAGACCTGGCTTGCTAGCTTTAGGGAGATCTACTAAGAAGCACGAACGTATAGAATCCTAGAGGTTTAAGGCTCCCTTGCGATTACGAAGTTTCTATAGTCGGTTTACTGCTAGGCTCCCACTTAGTCTTAGCAGATCTAGGCAGAGCTTATTAAAGATAATAAGCTAGGTCTGGAGCACGGAAAAGACATAGTCTATTACGTCAATTGGTTCTTAAGCTTAATAAAGCGAAGCCTCGCAAGCTCCTTATCAAAGGTAACCCTTAGAGTATACGCCTTGCTTAAAGGAGTAGGCGATTATACTAATCTAAGAGCATTAAGTAAAGGCAAGGTAAAGAAGACTCTTAAAGGGAGCGTTAAAAAGTGCCCTTGCCCTTAGGTTAAAAATCACTTCTAGAACCTAGAGGAGTATAATAGGCTGAAATATGCCTTAACTAGCGCTAAGGAAGGTACGCTTCGAAACCTCCCCAGCTATAATAAGGTTAAAAGAACGCGTGAAAACCTTGCTTCCTCAGAATGGAAAGAGCTTTGAGCTAAGCTCTCCTATTTCAAACACGCTCCTATAGATCAATTTAAGGAAAGAATATCTGCCAAAGCTTTAGGGAGCAGCAAATCCAAGATCATAGCCGCCCTCCTAGATCCAACTCTCTTTAAAGACTTTACCCTAGGAATATACTCCACCTTTAGAGCTCCCTACGCTCTCTCAAATACAACCCTACTTAACAACTGCGCTGCGATGCACCTTGTTAATTAAGAGGAGCTTTTAGTTCTTAAATTATTGAAAATCGCATATCCTTAAGACTATATAAAGGCGGGGAGCTTAAGTCTGCTAATAAGGAGGAGGGGTATACGTTTGATAAAAGGGGTTCTTGCTAATGGAGGAGACTTAGAGCTTAGGAATATAGCGCTCATAGATAGGTTTAATATTAATATTATCTTAGAGCCTCTTTTAAAGAAGGCTAGAGTATAGTATATAGGCCTAGACGCAATGCTCCGAAGGGGTATAGCAGATAATAACGTAGTTATAAAGCAGCTAAAGCGTAGGTCGAATATCATAGTGTTTGAATATAAGCCTATCAACTTTTATAACACTGCTAACTCGCTATGCTGTGCTTAACCAACCTGCCTAGCCTTCCCTACTTTATAATAGCGTCTGCGAAGCTAATATAAACCCCTAAGGAGCAGCGTATTCCTAAGAGCTAGGAACGATTCAGCAGATATTTGGCACCTTCGATCAGGCCATCTAAGAGCTAAGGCGCTTGAGAAGCTTGTATTAAACGCAAAGGGGGTGAAGATTAAGGGGAAGCTATAAATCAATTGTAAAGCTTACGCTTAGGCAAAAGCTAAGCAAAAGCCTTCTAAGAGAGAGTCAGATTTCAAGGCTCTAAGACCATTCTTTAAGTGCTCCTAGGACCTATTTGACTATAGTACATTAAGCCTCTCTTTAGAAAGCTGGCTTCTCCTAATTAAGGATGAATTTAGTAGGAAGTTATTTAGATATACTCTGCTCCATAAGTCCTTAACGCTAGTTCTAGGAGCTCTTTAATCTTTTGAAGCATAAGTAAAGCGCTGTTATAGCCTCTCCTTATATATTCTAAGGAGCGATAATAATACCTTAGTATTCCCCTTATAAGGAGCATCGAAATATAAAGAGTGGTGCAAAGCTAAAGGCATAAAGGTAGAAGTCACTCTATCTTATACTTATAAACTAAATAGAGCTTCCGAGAGAGCGGGAGTAGAGATCATTAAAAAGGCACTTACTATACTAATCTCTGCTAACCTCTTAGAGCACCTATAGCCTAAAGCCGTACTAGCTGTAATATACCTTTATAATATCGGCCTATTAAAGCGTAGGAGATGGAAGAGTCCAAATAAGGTGCTCTAACTCTAGTTTAAATAATACTTTAAGTAGTATAATCCGCAGATTACTATAAAGCTTACTACTAATTTAAGACCAGAATAGGGAGGTATAAAAGCGTATAGAGTGCGCGCGTACCTATTAGCAAAGGAGAGGGAAGCTCTAAAGAATAAAAGAGCTTTTAAAACTATACTATAAGGGCATATTAGATACCTAGTTAGTTACTGCGCTACTAATATATATAGGATCTAAGTGCCTAAGCTCTAAAAGGTTATAATCTCTTAAAATGTCGAATTCGATAAGTCCAAATTCTACTCTAAGGAGTATAAAAAGGTGGCTAGCCACCTGCTTCTAATTATTAAGGAGATTGTGCAAATGATTAAGGAGGAGGAGGAGGAAGCTTAAGACGCTGAGTTAATCGTCGAGAACGTAGAAGGAGCTTTGGACAAGTAGCCTGCGGATAACCTAGTAAGGGGTGAGCCTATTAATCTTTTACCGATAGAAGCTCCGAGCTCAGATCTATCAAAGGCTCTTATCCCCTATAAGGCTACTTATAGCGTTTCTACTCTAGCTACTTAAGAGCAGCTGCCTAGTAGCGAAGGGTTAGACGCTTTAAGATAACTATTAATAGTTAAGAGGAGCGTTAAAAGCGATATTATAAATGCTAGTTCCGCCGGGGAGCGCAATACCAGGCCTTTAGTTGCTATACGGATTGAGTAATCGCAAAGGCAGGAGCAGGCCCCTTAATTACTAGAAGCTCTATTATAGGCAACTAGTGAAGAAGCACGCCAGCTCTTATTAGAAGCACCGATCGATTGGGAGCTACGCTAGGATATGGAAGCTCTTAAGGGTAATACCGAAAGAGGGAGCTCTCTGAAACTAATAGAAGCTTAGCTTGAAGTACTTGATATAAGGGCCTTTCGAAAACGCAAGAAGCCTGATAAGGAGCAGGAAATAGTACCTATACCGCTCCGCAGGTTAAAAAGGAGAAGAGGGAGCGGGAATACTATATACGCAACGTGCGTTAAGGATCTCCTACTAGCCCTTAAAGAACCTAAAACATATCAGTTGGAGTAGGTAAATAGCTTTATATCGACTTTCTAGCCAAGTTAGAAGCCTATGAGAACTGATAAAGAAGAGTATAAAGCGGTATACTACGTCATTACCGCGGCGACTCAATCTAGAAGCTTTAGAGGAAACTCTACCCTTCCAATTCCACCTTAAGACAAGCTTCCTAAAGCGCTAACTCACTAGAAGGAGCTTGCAAATCACCCTTTCGGAGAGCAATTTAAAGAGAGAGCTAAAACTGAGATTAAGAACCTAAAAGCGCGCAATTGCTAAAGAGTGATCGATAGAAGCAAGGCTACTATAAGGCCTATACCACTAAAGTGGGTCTTTAATTATAAGCTAAACTCCTCTAGGGAGATTAGCCGCTTTAGGTCAAGAATAGTAGTAAAGGGAGATCTTTAGGAGGAAGCTTCTATTTTCTCTACCTACGCTACGACGCTCGCATCGAGATCTTTTAGGGTTATAATAGCGATCGCCGCTAAATTCGATATAGAGCTCCGACAGTTCGATGTTATTAACGCCTTTATAAATGCTAAGAGAGACCCTTAGAGCGCGCTAGTTGTTTGCTTCTTACCAGATGGTTAGAAGTAGAAAGATAAGGTAGTAGAGCTCGATCGCGCCTTATACGGCCTTCGAGACTCCCTAGCGCTCTAGTACAAGGATTTCACTAGTACTCTTAAGTCTCTAAAGCTTACCCCTCTTAATAAGGAGCCTTGCATATTCATTAATAAGGATAGGACTGTGTTTATAGCCTTTTACATTAATAATATACAAGTAATATACCACTCCTCCTATATAGAAGAAGCTTAGAAGACTATAGAGGGACTGCGCGAAGCATACGAATTAATAGCTATAGGAGATATTGAGTAGTTCTTAAGGGTGAGAGTCTCTTAAGATAGGAAGCAGGGTATAATTACTCTGCTCTATAACGCCTATATTGAGAAGATGGCAAAGAGGTTTAGCCTTAATATAAGGCGTTTCCCTAGTACGCCGCTCCCCTACTTCGAACTTAAAAAGAACTACGAAACAGCTCCCTACTCGAGAATTAAGGAGTTCCAGGAAAAAGTAGGCTCTGCCTTATATATAGCTATTATACTACGCCTAGATATAGCTTTTGCAGTCGCCTAGCTATCTCATTTCTATATAAACCCAAGCTCCGAATACCTTAAAGCTATTAATTGGACAATTCGCTACCTTTTTAATATACGCTTCCTAAGAATCACTTATAGTCGATTTAGTAGATCAAATAACCTAATAGTATCGTCAGATGCTTCTTTTGCAGATGATCCAGAGATAAGGCGCTCCTCTTATAGTTTTATTATATTCCTATTTAAAGGAGCAATCATTTGGAAAGCCTCGAAGCAACCGATAGTTACTACTTCTACTATAGAGGCTGAGCTCTTAGGAGTAGCGCATATAGCAAAGGAGATAATAGCTTTAAAGAGGTTCTTTAAGGAAATAGAGCTTGAGGTGAAAGCTCTATAGTCCATATTTTACGATAATCAATAGATAATATGGCTTATTATAAGAGACTCTTAAAGGATTTTTATAAAGCTCTAATACGTTGATATACATAATATATGGCTACGATAGGAGTATTAAAAAGGGAGCTTTCAAGTGGCCTATCTCCCTACTAAGGATATGCACGCAGATGGCCTTACTAAAAACCTTCTTCGACAAAAGTTCAAGAGCTTCATTAAGCTTTTGAACCTCTAAGACGTAAGAGGTCTAGTTGAGAAGCTAGCATTTTAAATGCTCCATAATCCTTTCACATCTCCTTTATAATAGCGAGTGGGAAGGAAGCGTAAGACAGGGTTCAATTTTCGTATACTAATACATAGGGAGGCTTCAAACCAACTCCCTTAGATAATCAGAACCTCTAACAGCTCCGCGAACAATATAAGGGCGCGTCCCCGCCGAGAAGCAACCGACTCCTCCGGTGGCGCAGCCCTAGGAGCCGCCTGGGGAGCAACGCCGGGAGCAACGCCGGGAGCAATAACAAGAGCAGCCGCAGGAGCCTCAAAAGCCTCTGCGAAGCGGGCAGCGAGGCCAAGAGGTACTATAATCAGCGGCAGCAGGAGCTCCTAAGCTATTGGTTCTAGGAAGCTATTAGCTACGGTATAAGAAAGCTTATAATAACTTACCCTCTAACGATACTACCTCCTCTATCTCTCTCCAGCGCGCCTTTCGAAGCTCCTCTCTTACCTTCCTCTTAGTAGCAGCAAGGCCCTAAACTACTTATTAATGGCAAACCACCTAGAGGGAGCTTAAGAATATACCGCGGTATCACTATCATTCTCTTCTAATAAGAATACATAGTCTTCCTACGCCTTTAAGGCGCCGACAGGAAGCTCTTAGCACGCGTGGCCTCCCTTTGCATAACGAAAGCAGCGTACTCCCACTATACTATTAAAGCATACGCCAGCCGACTTCCTAGCTAGGAAGCTCCAAACGCACCCCTTATATAGTATATTCCTTATTAGCCCCTACTCCAGCTTGCGATAGAAGGAGGGAGCTGCGGAAGGGACCGCCGGTATTCTAAGAACCACGGCCTAAGGGGTGGCAGGGAGGGGAGGAGGCGCGCTCCCTCTTAGAGGTATCACTATATCAAACGTCTTAGGCGCGTTATCATCCTCCTGCTATCTGCCGCGCTAAAAAGCTCCAAGCTGTGTTCGAGTACAACAACTTCGCTATAAGTCTTTAGCAAGAGTAAGGGAGCACAATCAGGAAGCTTATAGTAGTAGCCCCAGTAGGGCGCTCCTCAGAGTTATTATTACTATTCTCCATTTTAAAGTGATTATTTAAAGAAGTATAAGGAAGGAAAGCTTTATAAGGGAAAAACGCGTACTTTTATAGGCGCGCTGCCTTTGTTAACTTTCCTTTATCACCTGATTTAGCTTCCATTCTATAGAGGAAGCACCTAGAACACGCTCTCTCTTTCATTTATTACAGCTTTGTTAAGCAATTTTCATTATTCTAAAAGCTAGGGAGCATAATAAGGGAGTCTTATATACTAGATCTAGCGCTAGTTATAGCTAAGCCTAGCTAGGAGCTGCTTCTCACCTAGGGGGTGTATTGCGCCATAAGGAGCCTCAGGCACTAAGGCATCTGAGGACTGGCTTATATAATGTACCCTTAAAGTGGCCACGGAGCACTTCTATAAAGGGAGCTCAGATATACAATTAGAGTAGAATTTTACAAGCTTCTGCTACCACTGAGAATCCACCTCAAAATACAGCACGACACAAGTTCTATTTAATCAAAAGCTAAGGCGTCCTTTCGATTTATTAAGGTTTTATAAAGTAGTTCGCGTTCTTATTCTATTAAGTCATCTCTAATTTTTAGTATATTAAAATATTCTTTTATTAGCTAATATCTAATAGGTTTATTAGAAAATCTGCCTATAATAAACTTATCGAATTTGCCACCTAGCTTCAAAGGTTAAGGCTTCTTGTCTTATTTAAACCAATCGTCCAGTCCTTTAGGCTTTAAGCCGTTAGAGATTCCCTAATCCACCGGTCGTACTTTATTAGCCTTACTTTTATATATAGTTCAAATATTAGCTAGTACTATACTTCTTTACTTCTTTCCTTTTTTATCAAATCTTATAAAATAGTCCGAATTTTCCTTTTTAAAAATAAATAAAAGATTTTCTAAGTTGTCAATTTGAAGTATATAAATAGAAATGTTATTAGTAATTTTATTGTTTTTCACTTGTAGGTCCGGCCTATAAGTGGTTTTTAGGTTTTTTAAAATAATTAATAAATTATCGAAATTTATAAAACGAACTCTCTTTTCTACCTTATTTTTCTTTTTTCTTAATTATTAAGCCGATAAAACGCCGATTGTACTATTTTTCAAAATTCCAGATTTGACTCCTAGTCTAAGACCGCGAGTTAAATCACTATTATTTAAAATCGGCAAACTCACCTTTCTTTTACTATAACTCCTTACTAAGTGCCTTCCTTTACTAGTATTAAGCCTAGCCCTTATACTAGCTAATCGTTTCCTAAAACCTTATTCTAAAATTCGGCTATATCTCTTATAATAACTATTTATCCTTCTAAGGATCGATCTATATTCTAAAGGCTAGCTTTTATAAGCCTATCTTTAAAATAGTTAAATATTAGCTAAGATTCTAAAATAAAAGGCATTCTTAAAAGAATATCATTTAAGGAATTCTCTATTATTAGAAAGTCAATATAATTAATAATTCCTCTAACTCTAACCTTTACATTTTTCACTTATTTATTAAAATTGTATTTCGATCTAAAGACAGTCGAATAAATAAGGAGTCGATTGCTAACAATTATTAATTAAGCTATTTCTACTACTTTTCTAATTATTATATTAACTTTTAAACTATAATTGATTAGAGCCTTTGCTTTAATTGATTCTTCTATAAAATAAATAATAATAAGGCTTTTTATCGCAATTGCTAAACAATTTCAATTGATATTCTAAGATATTAAAGCTATTACTATAATATTATAGTACCTTTAGGTTCCTTTGTCTTTTGCAATCTAAAGACATTTGATTAAAGCTAAGTGCTTCTTAAAGTTCTTTTGTATTACAATTTCCATTTCCTTATTATTATTCAAATCTTTAAAAGCAATTGGGATATGCTTTCTTAGCACTTTATTAAAGCGTTTAATCAAACTAAATAGGTCTTTAAATATAAGGTTAATTTGCTAAGCTATGATATTCTCTATAGCTTTCTTTATTATAATTGAACTAGCGTATTTGTTAACGAATTTCTCCTATTTTAATATCTGTCTCTTTCGCTTAAGGTCAAGGGTCTGCGCAATAACTTCAACTTCTTAATCTTTAAGCTTAAAGCTATCTTCATCTATTATATCTCTAATCAATTCGTCTACTATATCGGCTTTATCTTTATCTACTATAGTTCTAAACTATTAAGTGTCTTTTAGCGTTTGGACTTTATATTAAGATTCCTAAGTTGCATATGCTGATTTCTGGACTTTGGCTAGTTTTATTAGTATTAATAGAGTAGAAGATCTAGAAGGACGCTAAGAATTCTAAGGGTTCTTAAATATAGAAGTAGCATTAATATCAGCTGAAATATTATTATTAACCTATCTTAAGATAGAAATGCCTCTAACTTCTATAGCTATTTAATCAAAAGCTAGGTCCTTAAGAACTCCCTTAAGTAGATTGCTAATTAGACCTATATATATATAAGTTGGAATTTTAGCATTTATATTTATAATACGCTATCATTTGACCAAATTCTTATCCTATTTTATACTATATATTATTGTTCGAATAGTCTATAACCATAAGCGATTCTAGTGCTTTTTAATAGGGATAGCTTCTGGCCTAGGATCCCTAATGCAAAGCATCCTATACTTATTAATATATATAACCCTAGTATTAATAAAATAAAGGAAAAGAGGGCAATTATTGCAATACTTATATAAAGTGCAGTTAGGTTCTTTATTATTGCAAAAGTTGCAAGTTAATCGTCTTCTATTGCTATTCCCTTAGTACCCTATAGTATTAATATTAGCAGAGTGCTAGTTAGGATTAATTTCTCCTTCTTTAATCAACTATTAAGTTCTTATATTAGCAGGTTATTCCGAATGATAAGAAGTAGGAGTCTAGTAATAGGAACTACTATATTAGCTTATAGTAGCCGAGTTTTACTTATTACTAAATTAAGGAATATGCTATTTTTCTTATAAGAGATTATTAATCTTAGTTTCTAAGCTCTAGATTCGGAGTTCTGCAAATTAGGTCTTAAGTTCCTTAATTCTAAGGTTGGATTTCACTCCTAAGTCAGGCTTATAAGTGAAAGGTATAACTACTAGGTTCTTCTTTACCTCTTCTATAACTTCTAGAGCCTTTGAGTATTCTTAGACCAAGCTCTTAAGGTCTTTAGTATAAGAGGGAGTAAGGGCTTTTTCCTACTTTATAGTATTAATAGTTCTCTTACTAAGATCTGATTTCAAAGCAAAGGCTATGAATTCCTTAAATAAGGCGAAGGTTATAAGGTCTTACTTATTAATCTTAAAATGCTTAATAATCTTATTTCAAAGTCCAGTAAGTAATCTAAGTAAGAAAAGGCGGCCTCTTTCAACTTTATTAAGTATTTTCTAGCTAATTAAGGTATTTGACATATAAGTAAAAGTCCGATAGTAGTTCTTAAGTTCCTTAGGAGTATAAGTGACTAGAACAAATTCCTTTAAGAAAGCTAGGGTATTATAAATCTACTATCTATTAAATTCGCGAAATTCAGATTTAAAGGCCTTAATAAGGAGTTCTTATAAACTATAAGTTTTCCATTTAAGGAGGGACTTGATAATATCCTTACTTATATAATTATAGTAGTAAAGAAGTCGAGAAATCATATCCTCTTATATAATATTAAAATTGTAATAAGTTTCCTTATATTGCTTAAGGAAATTAGTAATATTAGCGCCTATAAAGTAAGGAGCGCCAGGGGAATTAAGAAGGGGAAAGTGATTAGTAATAGCCTTAAATGCGGCTATTATCGTTTTATACTAACCGTCTAGGTTGATAGAATCTATAGAAGGCAAAGGGGAAGCTTTAATATTGCGAGATTAATTGCTAAGAGGAGTACTTCGAAATTCAAAAGGGCTTAAAGAATATTCAAAATCTAAGTCAATCTTAGAGTAATTAGGACAAGTTTAAAAAGATTTAAATAAAGGGTTAATGAAAAGTTTAAAATTATTATTATTTTTAGTATTTTCTAATATCGATATTGAAAAAGTAGGTAATAGTCTTAAGTTGTTTAAGGATGTCTTTTTATCCTCTTACTTATAGGCTAAGCTTAGGAGTAGAATTCCGGATTCTGCTAAAAGTTTAATCCGAGTTTGCTAAAAGATTCTAAGTAAGTACTAAATAGCCAATAGGAGTATTGCAATTAATTGCAATAAGATAAGGTTTACCTAATCAAAGACCAATTTCTAAGATAAGGTTTATATTTAAGATTTTTCTTAGCCTTTAGGCCAATTCCTATTAGTCCTTAGAATAAAAGGGTCTCTAGAGACAATTCCAAGGCAATTTTTAAAGTTCTATTAAGCTAAAGCAGCTGAATTATCGGATTCGGATTTCTAAAGATTCTAAGGAAGCACTTCCGATTGGAGTTTACGCTTAGTATTACTCAAGTACTTAAAACTACCGCTATTTAAGATTGCTATTATAAGGTTTGCTAAACTTTTCATACTAGGAAGCTAAAAATTCCGAAAATCTCGAAGTTAAGAAAGAAAATAAGGGTTTTTAAAGCAAAGCCGAAAAGGGAAAATCTAAGGTTATTAATAGTTGCTAAACGAAAATCGATAGTTCTAAGTAATTAGGCAATTAAGGATAAGGGTTTTAAAGTCGATCAAAATGCTATAAGTGTTTCAAAGACGTATTCTTCGAAAGGCCGGTCTCTTATCTGCGAACTAAGAGATTAATAAGGTCGTATAAGGACGGAAATCTTAAGAAATCAGTCCCTGCGTAGGTCACTAATATAAAACTAAAGGGGAGATAATATAAGAATAGGCCTAAGGGAAGACCTAAAAACAAAAGGAGGAAGCACTATAAGCGGGCTCTCTTAAATAAGATATTAGGAATAAGTCCTAAGTATAGGGTATATTCAGTACTATAGCGATACGCGCTATCTCTATATATAGAAGATGGCCCTTTTATCCTCCTACTATCCTACGTCGATCATATGATATATATCATAAGACCTATCTATCTTAGGTCTCTATATTATTATTATTAGTAAGTGCTCTAATTATTAGCCGACCCCCTTTAATATATATATCGCTAACTTAGATAGTACTTAAATGCAATCCTAAGGACCTGCCTAAGGCCTTTTAGGTGCTATACGTATATTATATGCGTATAATATTAAGAAAGGAGGCTAGTAAGAATAATACTAGCTATATATGCGTATTTAATACTCTTACTTTTAAGAAGTATAATTACTACATTGCGCAATAGGTAAAGTATATCTTAGTAAGTGCCCTTTAATATCCTCTTACTTTAATAACCTTTAATAGATATCCGTTTTAAATACTTATTTAAGCTTAAGATAAGTATATTATCCTTTAAGATACTTAGGTTAGCGGCGATATTAAAGCGATCTAAGAAGCGGCCTAAATCCTATTTAAAGAGACTTAGATATAAATCTTTATAGTCCTAAAGACTTAAGATACCCTTTAGTTAGCTTAGCTAAACGAAGCTTATACTTTCTACTATAGTATCGACCTTGCGAACACTTAGCAAGCTATAAGTGCCTTTAAATCTATTTAATATCGATAACTAACTATTTATAAGATCTATTGCGCGCTATCTAAGGCGGTAATACTACCTTTAGGCATCTTAAAACTTAAGGCACTAAGGTACTTAGCTCCCTTTAATATATAAAGGGGCTATTTAATTCAATTAAAGGCCGTTCTTAGGCTCCTTTTAATAATATCTACTATTAAAAAGGCAAGGGTAGATAAGTCCCTTCTAAAGGCTTTCTAAAGGGTAGGGATTTGGATCTTAATAATTTGGATAAACCGAATCTAAAGGAGATCGCGGCCGCTCTTACTTAAGTGCAAGCTTAAGAGGAGCAGGCCAACTTGGTCGCTATTTCGGATAGTAAGGCCTTTAGGACTTAAGGGGCTAGGGATCTATGCCTTAGAAATCCTAGTGCTTAGGATAGGTGCTTATTAAAGGTAGAATCGTTAGTAAATTGTTATCTTTAGTAATATAATAATCGCTGCTTTACTATAACCTCCTTCTTAAGTACTACTTAAGTGATAAAAAAATGCAAGTACGCGCAGATAAGTAAGAAAAGATAAAAAGAAGGTAGTAATAGCAAGTATAGGGATATAGTAAGAAAAGATAAAAAAGAAGGTAGTAATAGTAAGTGTAGGAATATATCTTATAGTAAAATAAAAAAATAAATAAAAAAAATTGCCAATAGCTTATAATTAAAAATATCAGATATTATTAATCTAAGACCTTTTTAAGTCTAGTTATGCCCTAATAGGCCTTTGTATCTATCCCTCCTTCTTAATAGTTATCGAATTAATATCTACCAGTTGCTAAAAGGCCTAATTTAAATTGGCTTTTATTATAGCATCGGCAGGGTTGCTAGCACTATCGATCTAATGTATCTCTATAAGCTCCCTATTCTTATACAATTATCAAATAGCTATTATATTAATTATTAATCGCTTCTCCTTTATAATACCCAATTTGATAATACACTTATATAAGGAAAGGGAATCTATATATATAATAGTAAGGAGGCGGGGTAGACTTAGCTTAGCTATTACTATATCGATTGTTATAGCTATAGAAACTAGTATATTAATACCTACTACTATTATATATAGTTCAGAGGCTAGTATAGCTTTTATTACTCTCTTATACTTCATTAAGCTATAGTATAGAATATTGCCTTTTAAAGTAAACTGCGATTCTCTTTCCTCTTTAGTAGCTAGTACGATAATATAGCCGATCTATAAGCTTAAATCCTTATTATTAGTAAAAGATCTATCGATAAATGCAAATAGCTTAGCGTTTTGCAAATTAATAGCAAGGTAGGTTAAGCCTCTTTTAAGGTTATTTCAGATCTAATTAAGTCGCTTATTCAAATTCTCTATATCTTAAACTATCGGATCCTAGTATTAGGCTATAGCTAATAAATCGAAGGAAGCTTCTAGCTGGCAGATTATAGCTAAATAAGCTCCTCTTGCTCTTTGCTTTAAGTATTATTACTTATAGCCCTCTTAAGAAGTGTCGACTAATTCCAGCCTTTAGCCTTAGCCCTTTTGTCATATATATACTATATCCCCTTCTTAGGAAATAATATACCTATTAAAAGCTAGTGATTCGGTGCTTAATAGGTATTGTATTAGCTTTATAAGGAATCCTACCCTTTTAATCTCGTCCTCCTCCTTTTTTAAGAAGTCTGCTTCTCTAAGTATCAAAGTATCGTCCGTTTGTATTCCTATTATACCGAAAAAGGGGGAAGTGCTTAAGGTTAATAATAGATAGGGGTTATAAGTTGAGTTAGCTATATCAAGATTGCTGCGATAGTACTTATAGTAGGTACTAAACTAATAATTTCCTAATTCGGGAATGCTATAAAGCGGCAGTACCACTTTAAAGACCGTACCTGCAAGGAATAGCTTAGCGATATCTTATAAGGGAAATACAAATATATCGCATAGTAGCTTCGAAGCTGCCTGGGTATATGCTTATATAATATCCTATAGGCCGAGAATGCCCTTCTTATAACAGCCGCACCCTCAACCGGTGCAATTACCTAGGAGTACGGCGTTTTAAGGTTTTGCAATCTCGATTCGATGCAGGGTTATTTCGAATCGACCCTAAAGGTGCAAAAGGATATTCTTATATAATATTACGTAAATAGGCAAAGAGCCTTAAGCTGCTTATGTATATAAGGGAGAAGGGCTCTCCTATAGGAAGGGCTCTCCAACTTCTTCG
The DNA here is from genome assembly GCA_024741835.1 of Diplocarpon mali. Taxonomy (NCBI): domain Eukaryota; kingdom Fungi; phylum Ascomycota; class Leotiomycetes; order Helotiales; family Drepanopezizaceae; genus Diplocarpon; species Diplocarpon mali. The sequence continues at coordinate 115,404 of JAENRP010000007.1, forward strand.
TTTCTTTCGTATTAGACCTATAGAATACGCCTTTTGCACCACTTCTTGCTACCATACTTGATCTCGCACTTCGGCGGTTCTGTGTCGTTACACTTCTTGCCCTATTCTTTAAAGTATTCCCGGATTAATGCCAAAAGTGATACTAAAAGGCGTTAGCTTACTTATTGGATAGTTAGGGATTAAGTGATTATACCTTCCTCCTTTTTACTAGTATTAATCTAGGCCTATACAACTAGGCGTGATTTCTTAAATAGGTGATCTATCTCCTTCCCCTTTATCTTATCAACCATTCTCGATTTGAAGATCCTCTTACCTTTTATAGTAGGGTCATTTTTATTTATCGGCACAAATACCCTCCTATTCATTAGCCTTTAGTATTCCTTTAGGCGAGATTACTAAAAAGGGCGCCTAAGAGTGGTAATCTTGCCTTCTGCCTATAGCTTCTGCGACAGTTCTTAGTCCCTATTCTCCTTCTCTATTAGGAATACCTCCGATTTGGCTATATATAGCTTATCGTCTACTTTAAAGGATATCTATATCTTAGTATTATAGTTATTATTAATTATAAGAAAGCTAGAAATAGGCTTAATAAAGGGAACTTCTACTCTTAGCGATTACTTATAGCTATTAAGTTGCGGCTTAATTAAGCGAGAGGGCTCTACTTCTTTATTAACGTTAGTTATATTCTACTCCCTTTCGATAGTCGTTCGATCCTTAGGTTTAGTTCCTTTAGTTTCCTTTAAGTAGTTTTCTTTATTATTGATTTTAAATAAGCGTACGCTTATTAACCTAAAGTGCTTTATTCTACTGCTAATATTAACTATATAGGTTTCGTTCTTTAAGCCTAGGAACTCGAATAGGCCTATCTATCCTCCTTTCTCTTAATATACTAATACCAAGTCTTTTAGCCTTAAATTATAGATATAAGTGGTTCTAAGGCCATTCCTTATGCTTAAAGTGTTATTGACCTTACGAGTAGTATAGATCTTTCTAACTTCCTTTATAGCCTTTTTAATAGTTGCTATCCTCTATTCTACTAATAGATTCGGTAGATCTAGTTCAATTAGCCTTAGATATGCCTTAAAAATAAGCAAGGTAAGAATTATCCTATTAAGCCCTGCTATATTATTAACTGCTTTAATAGCCATTTGCAGCCTCTTATTATTGCTTAATCAGAGGTATTTAGCTATTATTATCTCAAAGGCATATCTTAAAAGGCGATAATACTATTCGACCTTGCTAATAGAATAGTACGCTTTTATAAGAACTAGCTTAAGGATTATTCCTATAGATCTTAAAGAGCTTTTGAACTCTGCTGAGTTAAAGTTAATGCTATAGTTATATACTATAAAATTAAGAGGTCTAATATACGTATCCAGCTAAGCTAATTTAAGGGCTTGAAATACTGCATCAGCCGAATATGCTTCTATTCCCTTTTATAAGAACCTTATAGCTTTAAATCCTATCGCTTTATTAACTATATAAAGGGCGTTCCTTCTATCGAACTAAGCAATATCAATATATATAGTATAATTAAAGTCAATATCATCTTATAGCTTAAATCGGAATCTATAAGAGGCATTAGCGTAGAGTTAATAATAGCAGTATATTTCCCTTACTCTTACTATAATGCTAAAGTCTATATTATAACCAGCCTAGTTTAAAAGGTATTTAAGGCGTTTTACTAAAAGATGTCTGAATCTTTTATATAGCTTTTAGATCTCTATTTCTATTAAGTAGCATATATTGATTATACCTTCTAAAGTTATTAAAAGTTGCTCTATTATATTAAGTAAGAGCTATAAGTGCTTATATTTTCTAATAATTAAGTGTTTCTCCTTACCAATTATAAGCAAATTACGCAGATTATTGTATTTAGCTCCTATTTTATCGAGTTATTATAAGCAGATTAAAAACGGTATATCTACCTCTATAATTAAGAACTCTATAGGGCCTGCCGGTATTTAAACAATTGTCTTACCAATTGCATTTCGCAAACCTACCCTAAAGGTAATTTTATACTTTTCAACGCTGAGTAGAGCTAGAACTGCATCTTATATATTTTGCAAAGCTTTAAATTAGTTAATTCTTCTTACATTTTTATTTAAAGTGCCTATATCGATTAGGAATCCTTAAAAGAACTAATCCGTCTACTAAGTTGTAAATACCTTAAGGTCCGTTTGTATAGGTTTATTAACCCTTATTATTAAAAGGTATTTAGCCTTCTACTTTTTAAGCTAGTCAAGCATAGTTCTTAAGTTATATTCCTTCTTAAAAGCTAGGAATACTATAATAAAGTTGATATTACTATCCTTAGGATTACTAATTACTTAGTCCTCTTCTTCTAAAGAGGTTTCCTATTTATCCTTATCAGTCCTATTACCCTTTAAATATACTCCGTTTTCTTCTTATAAGAGGTATACCTTATATATTTTATCTATTGGCTTATACCCTTTGGCTTATTAGCTTACTATATAGTAAGACTTTTAAGCGGCTCTTTCTTCTTCTAAGTGCTTACTACTATAGCAGTTCTTTTTCTAATATATAATACACCTTATATAGCTTGGTTTTAGTTAAAAGGTTATTCCTCTCTTATTACCTTAGGCAAACTTTATCTTTCTATTTGAAAAGTGCGCTATAGATTGCCTTTACTCTTTAGCTAAATAATATTAGGATTTATTAGTAGTTGAACTAAGGTGCTAGGGTTTAGATAGTCTATCTTAAGCAACTACTCTTACGCAAGCCTATAAGCTATTTAATAGAGCTAGGAATGTCGCTAGTAGCTTAAAAAGTGCTATTTGAAATAGCCGATTCTTAAAAATACCTTATATAAGTCTATCTCTAATAGATCGATTATTCCTTATACTAGTATATAAACCTAATTGCAAGTTTTATAGCTCTTTAATATAGTTCTTAAGTTGGGTTAGGATCGGTTTTCCCTTTTAATAGTCTTCTTATTAGAATAGGTCAAATGTCAGCCGAAACCACCTCCTTAGGAATCTGCTACTTCTCTTTTCAGTCTTATAATTAGCCCAAATGGCCTCTACTAGCTTAGCGAACTTAAAGTTCTTATTTTATAAGTATTAATAGTAGTACGTTGAGGCCGAGTCTTATAGTATAGATAGAAAGGCTTTATATTATATACTCTAGTTTATAGAAGCTCTTTAGTATAAATCGGCGAATATATAAAGCTTTTTATTAAAGTGATCTTTCTTACTTAAGTATTAAGTTTCTTTAATATATATCTTACTTAGATTTATAAAAGTTTTAGCCTAATTTAAAGTCAAAGGTTTTATAATATATTAGGATAATTAAGCATCGCTCTGATTTAGGTTTAAAAGCGCTCTTAAATCCCTCCTTATAGCAAAGGGTAGCAATAATCTATCTCTTAATTAGATCGGCGGTATTAGTATCAGATTCAGGATCTTTAAGTATTATATAATTAAGGTTTATCCTAATTAAAGTTAATAAAGTATTCTTTTAAAGTTGTATTATTCGATTATTTATTTTAAAGTATCTGCTTTATATAGGTTATCTTATAAAGTATTATTATTATATCTAAGGTATCTTTACTAAAGCGAGTCTTAGCGTATTATCTCCTATTTAACTATAGTAACCCTTTAAGCAAGTGGCTCGCTTATTTGTATAGATTCGGCAAATTCTAAAGTAGATCTTATTCTATATCTTAGAGATTATATTATAACTAAGTTTAATACTTTTTAAGTCTATAACTTTAGTTAATCTTCTAGCTACTTATTTCCTTCTTAGTATACTATATTAAAAAGTGCCTAGCCGATCGAAACGCCCTTCTTATATTAAACGTATACTCTATAGTATTAAAGGTTGTCCTTTAAGTATTATCGAATGTCCTTATCTAGCGATTTAAAATCGCTAACTATCTAATCTTAGAATTCCTTTTAAAAGTCCTTAGTAAAGTATAACCCTCTCCTTTTACTATCTTATAGTATCTTTCGAAAGTTCTTTATATATTAGTCTTTTAATCTAAGGGCCTTTTCGCTAGGTTGATCCTCTTAAGGTCTTATATCTCTTTTAAAGTCCTTTAATATCTAGGGTTATTTTAGATTAAGCGGTATTAATAGTCCTCCTTTAGTTATTTCCTAATATTATCTGGATATTGCTCTATGCTCTAATAAGGTCCGAAAGAAGTCTGATATAATTGTATTTTATATATTATTATACTATTATCTAATTATAATTGGGATACCGATTGCACTCCAGTTTTACCCTAATTATAATATATAATAGAACGTAGGTAAAAGAGGATAGTATCTACCTTTAAAGTAACAACTCTAGCTTAATTCGCATACCTTTCGCCTTTTCCCCTCTAGTAGTAACTGATATTACTTCGTACGTTTAAGTTAGTATTTAAGGTAAGCTAGAAATACAATTAAATACTCTTTAAAATTAAAAAAGAATTCTTTAATTTAATAACCTTACTATTTATAGTAAAGGTGCTACTACTAATTAGTATAGGTTCTATACTAATAATCGATATTTATATAAATATAATTAAGTACTTATTATTAAAAAGAATCTATTATAATATCTATCTATCTCTATATAACTAAGATAGTACCTTTATACTTATAAATATCCTCCTTCTTATAGTCCCTTTTAGCCGCATATGGATATCCTTCTAAAGTCCTTCGGCTGAACAGCCGTCCGAAATATATACGAAACTCCTTATATCGCATATAGTACAGCTGTATAAGATGACCCTAGGAACGAGGGCAGCTTGCCTCCTGCATAGGAATCTGCGTACTAACAATATAACTAATTGCAAAAGCGTACTAACGCCTTTTGCCAATAGCTATAAAGTTCATATAGTCAAATTTAAAGGCCAAGCCACTCTATAGGAAGTAAAGCTATATTAAAAGATCTGCGGTTCTCTATAGTACCTTACGCACTATACGCATTAGGATATACTATACCACTGCTCTATTCTTAGCAAATTCCTTATTAACCCTTCGCTATAATATATAGCAGCTTTAAAATAAGTTTTATAATACTTATAAGGAACGCAATTCTATTATACTACATTTAGAAGCAAAAGAACTAACCTAGAGCTTTAGAAATTGCATAGCTATTGCGATTCTGATTAAGCAGGCGATAAAGGAACTAGAGCCTCCTATTCTAAGGCCGTCTTCTTCCTTAATAATAGCGTAATTACCGCCTCCTTTAAGCGATAGACTATTATCGCTCTTTTATCTATAGAAGTAGAGTATATCGCTATATATAGGTTCTATACTAGTAATCGATATTCACGTAAATATAGTTGAGTACTTATTATTAAAAAGAATCTATTATAATATCTGCCTATCTCTATATAACTGAGATAGTACCTTTATACCTATGAATATCCTCCCTCCTATAGTCCCTCCTAGCCGCATATAAATATCCTTCCGAAGTCCTCCGGCTAAACAGCCGTCCGAAATACATACGAAACCCCTTATATCGCATATGGTATAGCTATGTAGGATGACCCTAGGAATAAGGGCAGCTTGCCTCCTGCATAGGAATCTGCGTACCAATACTATATGCAAATTCGCATAAGAAGCCTCTTAGATACGCCAGGTACTTAAGGAAATAGGCTATAGCAGCAATAACGCTACTAAAGTCGAGATAATCTGCAACAACTAAAGAGCCCTTTATCTCATCGAAAACCCCGAATATCACTAGAGAATAAAGCATATTAATATCAAGTTCTATTATATTCGGCAAGAGCTTTAGAAAGGCTATTTGGACCTCTAGTATACGAATACTAAAGATAACGCCGCCGATAGACTCACTAAGAGCTTAAATAGCTCTAACTACGCCGCCTTTATCAAATTGTTAAATATAAAGGTTCTATACTTTAATTAAAGGGTGATTTTTTTTTATACCTCTATTATAAGGTGATTTTTTTTTGCACTTCTATTAAAGGGTGATTTTTTACTCCCGGGCCAGGCCCGCGAGTTGATTTTAATTTACTAAGGGGTGGATTTCCTACTCTAAAGTAAAGCGCGCTAGCGAACTCTACTCTATTTCCTATATCTGCAGGTTGATTTTTCATACGAAACTGTAAATTATAATAAAAGTTATAATATTATATATATTACTAGCGAGTACCTTTAAAGGTCTCCCTAAAGGGGTATATTGCAAGTATGCCTATCATATATTTGTCATATGATCTATTATATAATATATCATACATATAATATATTATATAACTTGCTATATGACTTAGTGGCAGCCCTTGTTAAATAGCTCGTAGTTAAAGAGCTCTTATGAATCAAGACACCCAATATCATCGTTTGCACCTCATACTTCTTCGTGCCCTCTTCTAGTTTACTATCAAGTTCACTATAAAAGAACCTCCTTGCTACAGCTTTGAAAAAAATCAAAGTCGCAAATTAACTACGCTTGGTAACATTTGAAGTCCCTCCCCCCCCCTTTTAACGTGCTGTATTAGTTCTTAACCATATAGCATGAGCGGAAAACGCTGTGGTCGGATTTACGTACAAGGAGTTACAAGCCCAAAAACTCCTTGTGTCTTCACTATTCAGCCCATGGTACCCGGGATTCCCAATTCCTTAGATAAGAGTCTAACCCGTACCTCAATCGACAGTTATTCCCTCCAGGTCTCGGGCGAGTACATTCTCGGAAGGTGCCTTGACAAACAGAGTCGCCTCAGGCTCTCTATAAACATTTGAAGTCTTCCAATAGAGATATGGAATTAATGCCGTAAATTAGCTTACCCTCTGCAAACAAGTCCCTACACTCTACAAGGTTTAGCGAAAGTCTCAACTACGTAAGGTGAAGTTCAGCTGATCTAATTAGCCCGTTGGGTCACCGAATTCGTAGGCACCATGCTGACTCGTAAGATATTATAGACCCTTGCATACAGAGTAGTATCGTGGAACTAGTACGAGTCAGGCCAGTTCTCGTGAAATAGATATACAAAGCTGGTAGTTGATACTATACTTAGCGCCGAATCGGTCCTAACGCCACGAGTCACATCCTCAGACATTTTTTGGAGCCATGATTATGAATTACCGTACGAGCCCTAGCTTGATGGAAACATATCTAGCGCGAGCCTAGAATGGAATCGGGAGGATCCGTCAGCCCGAGGAGCAGCAACAGGTAGAGCCGTGGTGGAATCGGAGCTACTACGGAAAGTCTTCGGAGTAAACCCCCTTTTAAAGAGGTGGAAATCAATGCCGACGATGGGGGTGGCCAGCGGAGGGTGGCCTCGCTTACCCCAGATCCTGTTTACCGAACCTTGTCAGGTATGCCCGGCTTTGCTTGCCCTCTCCTGCTGCGAAAAATCCCTGCGGATGTCTCTGGTGAGCATCTATAGCCGACATCCCTGATGATCGAGTCTTTGCAAGTAGAAGGGTTTGGAGCGCTGTTGCACTTCGTGCGCAAAAGGACAAACATCGAGGGGTTGCGGGAGAGGCCGTGCTGGCACCGGCAGGATTAATATGGCGCGCCCGATCTCCCCCCCCCCCCCTCTTTTCTTTCTTGAGTTTGACGAGAACGGGTGCGGGGGGATCAAGTAAGACCCACCGCATACGTACGATCGTGGCATGCACTACGGGGAAAGAAAATAGACTTGGAGAATCGCATGCCAAAAGCTCAAAAGCTACCCAGAAAGCTGTGCCCGTGCTCTCAGGGGTACATACCATCTCCGTGGAAAACTACCAGCCTATCAACCTATGAAATTATAAATATACAGATCTCCAGAGGCATCCTTTTACCAAGTACTGAGGTTTTATTTACCCAGGTAGGTATTAAGCTTAATCGTGAGTCATGTACCTGCGAAGAGGGGGTGGTGGGACGGCCGGGGGATGTGACTGACAATTGAGAATCTTCGGGTCTTCTATTCAAACTCTATATGCGCCCCTGGTTTACTGTTTTCCGAGAATCCTGGTTTGCTGTAAATGCTCCTTCGTACGCGGAATGCCTTTGCCACCGCCTAGAAGTCAATATTGACACCAGGGAATGTGCAGTTGTCGGTCATAACAACTGTAATACTTTCTCAACTCCAGATCAACGTCGCGGATCCGAGGCATCTTTTCCTTCAGGAACTCATCAAGGTATCTGTAGCCGTAGGTAGCTTGCTGTCTTCTCTGGCCGACTCCCATCTCCATCTCGTGATCCTCCTCGGTATTTCATCGAGTCCTCTTGTGCTTGGCGCGAGGAAACGCTCGCCCGGATCCAAACCCAATCGGCTAAACTTCAACCCCAACTCCGACCTCCACTCCACTCCACTCCACTCCACCTCACCTCACTCCACTTCACCTCCACTTTTACCGCCACTTCACTTCACTCTATTCTTTCGTCTCCTCTTCGCCCATTACCAAAGGGAATCAATCTCCCCGCCTCCACTGCACGGAGCGCAATCTACTCGTTTAACTTCGTGACATCGACCTCCGCCTGTCGACCGAGGAAGACCCCCGCCAACTCCCAGATTCCGGATGAGGTCTACCCCGTACATACGTTCTAGATTGCTGGGATCACGAAGGTCCGGCATGAGGACTATTCCCTCTCTCGGGACTTGTGCACATTCGATGGGGAAGAACGGAATTGCCCGAGAGCAGGGTGAGGTGGACATTCATGGGTACCTACGAACATAGGTACAGGTCACGTACCTTGCCTATAAATCGTGCCAGCGGGCGGACGGAAAAATGCTGGAAGTCTCGGGGATATCGTTTTAATGGTCAGATGATCTCGCCCGGGCAATGATTTATCCTCCTCTCTTTCGCCGTCTGCTTTGGCTTTTCCTTCTACGTCGGTGTCATTTGTGTCAAGGCTCTCGCTGCCCGGTCCCTTCTCTGCATCGGTACTTAAAAAGTGCCTACCTACCTACCCACCCAAGGTACTCTTTCTGTACCTAGGTGCACCGAAGCTATCTACCTGCTTCAGGTTCCCGTTACCCAGTACCCAGCATGCGCTGCCTCGCCTTCTCTGTCCTCCTCGCAGGCCTTGTCAACGGAGCTACCCTCGCGAAGCCCAAGCTCTCCTGCGCCCAGTTCGGCTCGGAACTTGTCATTCCAAACGTCACGGTCAACTTCGCGACGCATGTCCCAGCCGGCACCAATCTCACGCTTTCGCAGGACTACGACCTGGCGTCTTGCGGAAGGGCGAGCCAGGTGGTTGATGTGGACATGTGCCGGCTGGCCCTGTATGTGGCGACGAGCAGTCGTAGCGGGATCACACTTGAGGCCTGGCTGCCCATGAACTGGACAGGGCGATTCTTGAGCACAGGGAACGGTGGTGTGAGTGGATGCATTCAGTACGAGGACCTAGCGTATGGTACTGGCTTCGGTTTTGCTACGGTTGGTATGTGATTCATGACCGATATCCGAGCCTGGGTGGCGAAAGCTACACGTGTTTGAAGAGGGTTGACCTTCTCCCAAGGGGCCAATAATGGACACAACGGAACGAGAGGTATTGTAGGTCTACGGCTCATATCGGATCGTTGATGCTGGTAGGGCCACAGCTGATGGACAGCAGGCGTTTGAAGGAAACAAAGATGTGGTGCGCGACTTTGCCGATCGAAGCATGCATACAGGTGTCCTCGTCGGAAAACAGCTCACCGAGAGATTCTATGGCAACGCGCACAGTAAGTCGTACTACCTCGGCTGCAGCACCGGCGGTCGCCAGGGCTTCAAAGCCGTACAGACCTATCCTGAGGACTTCGATGGCGTCGTGGTCACAGCCCCTGCATTGAAATTCCCCTCGCTGATAAGCTGGAGTGCGCGTTTCTACACAATACTCGGGAATGTGGGAGACCCTACTTTCGTGCCTCCTGCCACTTGGAGAGGGCTTATTCGCACGGAAATCCTGAGCCAGTGTGATGGGATCGACGGCGCGGTAGACGGTATCATCGAGGATCCATCATTGTGTCATTTCAGACCAGAGGCGCTGCTGTGTCCATCTGGAAGCCCAGATGCCACGTCTTGTCTAACATCAATTCAAGTTGGCGCTGTACGAAAGGTGTATGATGATTATTACGGAGTTGATGGGCAGCTGATCTATCCGGGCTTGCAGCCAGGAGCGGAGCAAGTTGCCGCGTCCGTATTGTTCAGCGGGGAGCCTTTCCCATATTCTGAGGATTGGTTCAAATATGTGGTCTACGGTGAGTCTGAACCCGATGTCATTGCGAGCTCTGCCAAGATGGCAGTTGAAGGGAAGTAGAGATGAACGCTGATGATGTGATGTGTAGATGATCCGAACTGGGATGCGGCTGCATATTCGATTCAAGATGCAAAAGTAGCGATTGACCAGAACCCGTTCAACATCGATACCTGGAATGGAAACCTCTCTGCTTTTGAGAGCAAGGGCGGTAAGATTCGTAAGTCTACGACCTCCCTGCTCAGGCCTTAGGCCCCGGACAGGTATTGATATCGCATACAGTACATCAACACGGTCAAGAAGACGCCATCATTACATCCGGCATCAGCCCTCTATACTACGATCACGTGTCCAGAACGATGGGAAAGACGTCTGCACAACTTGATCAGTTCTACCGGTTCTTCCGAGTCTCAGGCATGGGTGAGACACTCATCTTACTCTTTCATCGCACCCCCTTTTCTTTAGTCTCTTGATGCTAATTATACTCAGGCCATTGTAGCGGCGGTGACGGCGCTCATTTCATCGGAAACCAAGCCGAGTCATTCTCGACCGCAGATCCTCAAAACAACGTGTTACTGCGAATGGTGGACTGGGTCGAGAATGGCAATGCGCCTGAAACCATCACAGGGACGAGATATTTCAACGTAAGGCTTTCCATCAAAGGAATAAAATCAATCTCGTACTGATGATGACTTTAGAATGATAAGTCTCAGGGCGTTGAGCTCGTAAGAAATCATTGCAAGTACCCGAAGAGAAATACCTGCATCGATCCGGCGAACCACCAGAAAGCTGAGGCGTGGAAGTGCGTCTAAATAGGAATCTGGCGATTTCGAGCAATTATGAAATGTACTATAGAGAAGATAATATCCAGATAGTCCCTGGCCTTCTGAGTAAGAAATGTATATACTGGGCCAGTCATCCTTGGTATTGTCAAGAGTCGCACGAAGCGCAAGTCTTGCCTGATTCAGTGCTTGTGTAAGAAGAAGTACGCGGATCCCTCTGTATCGCGTGCGATTCACTTATTACGTAGAGACAGGATAGCAGAAGGGGAGCGGGACGCTAGGCGATCTCTGATTGTTGACTTCGCTTATAATTCTTATATTCGCCTATTGGGTTTAAAGGCTAGATGACGAACCCTTCCTTAATGCCCGTTCCTTGAAGTAAATGCCAAGCCCGCCTATCTAGACCTACAATACCCGTGAACAATTCAAAGGTATCGCAAGTGACTGGAGGAGTTGAGGTTAGCAGCGGGACTGACAATAGGGTTCAACGCAGAGGCGATCCGGTTGCTTACGAATTCTGGTAAAGAGCAGAAAGGCTAAAGCATTTCCTCCAGTGCTAAAATACGACTTGTTTGAGACTTGGGAAAGCGCGTGATACTGCATAAGCCAGCCTTGCGTATCAGTTCCGTGCTAGGCAGCACTCGATTTCAATGAAGTCGATCTACGCAGTAATTGTCTGTCACGTGTCGATTGGTGCCTTGTGCTTGCGTCAGGCTCATAGATTTTGCGGGCCAAGCTCGCGTGTCATCTCCAGCTTCAACGCGTCAAAATCCGGACAGCTCCGCGACCTGCAGTACCCTGATTTGACCACAACGTAAGGAAGCAGAACCGAATCGTCTCTACTTACCAGTCGCCTAACAACCAGCAACGGCCTCCTTTGCTTGTTCGGCTGCGACAAGCCCAATTGACGATGCCTGCATTCAAGGATGACCACATTCTCATCATCGCGCCAGGCTCGCAAACAACTCTCGCCCAACTTGGCCTTCCCGAATCGTTTACCCCCGCTTCGCATAGATTCCCCACGAGGGTTTTCGAAGCGCCGGACGGCAAGACCTTTGAACCATACAAGATTCGTGCGCGGAAGAAGGAGGCTGTTCTCAATGGGGATGTTGAGATGGGCGGAGTGGATGGCGAGGAAGAGGAGTTTGTTGAGGAGCCGGAGGAAGACGAGGGAGCCATCTGGCCACTAAAGGGTTCGTGGGTATCACTGAGTAATGAGACGTGTCGGGCAAATGCTAATAGCGAGAAGAGGGCCGGATCATTAACATGCCGGCTTTTTATGCCTTTCTAGAACACATCAAGCTTACCTTCAACGCCCCTCTGCATACACCTATCATGTTGATTGCCCAGCCATGTTGGACGGCGAAGAACCACGAGGATCTCACCCAATTCATCTTCGAAAAGTTCAAGACTCCTGCTCTGTGCATCATGGACAGCGCTCTGGCTACCTCGTATGCCTTCGCCCTGCAAAATACCACGATCATCGATGTTGGCTTTGAGAAAGTGGACGTGACGGCTGTGGCTGACTTTCAAATTGCGGGGAGAGGCGCCGTCCGCGAGTCTGGGGGAGAGGCTATGACACGCCAATTGATGGAGTTGCTGAAGACGAAGGACTTTACGAGGAGCATGGCTGAGCAGTTGAAGAAGAGTGCGATCTGTGAGATTCTCCCTCCGGGGACGCCGTTGCCAGGAACGGATGCGGATGTGCCGATGGAGGGTGATAGTAACCCTGCTGCTGCTGCAACCACTGGAGCTTCCCCTTCGGGGCCAAATGTCAGGATCACAGATCCACCTCGAGTCCCTCTACTCGATGAAGTTGACGAGGACTACGGTGTTGGAGATGACAAGGCGGTGGAGGACGATGGTGTGTTGGATGTTGCGAGTATCGTGACCAGCGGCAAGACTCAAGAGTTCTTGGCGAAGAAACAGAAGGAAAAGGAGGAGAGAGCAGCGTTGCGCAAGGCAAATCGTGAGGCCGAGAAAGAGGCTGCCGCATTGGCTGCCGCAAGACCTGTGCGATTGCCCAACTCGAAACGGCTACGAGCCACTTTCCACTACGAAGAGGTTCTTAAGGATACACATGCTGCCAAGAGACAGAAGACCCCTGAACCGAGCACGACGACTCACGAGCCGCCTCCTGCTGATGAGCCCAAGGATGATGATGAGGCACCATCTGCAGATGGGGCTTCAGCTCCGGCTGTGAGCGAGGCTACTCAACGAGAAGCAAGCAAAGCTGCTAAGAAGGAAGAGAAGCGAAAGGAGAGAGAAGAGGCAAACCCCGGTCGCATCCGCAAGGACATTGAAGTTGGGACCGAGCGTTTCCAGGCCGCGAGCGAGGATTACTTAGATACGATAGCCGATACAGTCTACCGCACTGTGCTGTCTGTTGACGATATATCCAAAAGACAGAGCGCGTGGGACTCTTTGGTCATTTGTGGATCTGGCTCGAAGGTCAGAGGGTTCAAGGATGCATTGATTACTACTCTCCATAAGCGCTACCTAGTATCACCCAGCTCGGCAACCATGTTCATGAGTGAACTCCCCTCCAACCTTGCGACACCCAGCGGTACGGGTGCTCAAACCCCAAACGCCTCTTTCTCATCGACACCACATACTGCTCCCTCCGCCAGTGCCGTCAATCCTCTCCTACTCGCCGCAACTACCGCCTCTCACCCAGCTCTCAACCCCAATGTATCCATGGCTTCTTTCAACGACCCGCATTCCCACTCCTCGCACTCCCAATCGCCGACTAGTATCAAGGTCGCCAGTCCGCCAACATATTTCCCAGAGTGGAAGAACTTCGACGAAGCGGTGTTCCTTGGTGCCCAGGTTGCATCGAAGGTCATCTTTGTCGTGGACCAAGGTGCTTCAAAGGGCTTCCTCTCTCGAGTGGAATTCAATGATGAGGGTCCTACTGCTATTCATCAGATGTAAGATCGCTCTCATTGTTTTCGTATTGCGCACATACTGACTTGGGCAGTGGACTGTTATATTAAAGGCTTCATAGGGCGTTACTGGATCGAGGTGTATGATAGGAATGCTACTAGAATAAGTGTCGCATGTAATGATCAAAGTATACCCTTTTCGTAGAGTCATAAAATTTGCGCTTATGCCATTTTCGCCAGTTCTCGATAAACCTCGCTGCCTGTAATAATAGTTGACCATTTCTCCAACAAACTTACAGGGGAGTCGCAACATGTTGGTTGTGTCGCTGATGAATCTCACCTCAATCGCCCCAAGCAAGTGCTATGTATTGATGGTTCGATTGTTTTTACTGCTCTTTTGTATTGCTAGATAGTAACGGTAAAGCCCGAATCTTCTGCTAGTAGTAAAGGGCTTTCAGACAGGCTTGAGCCACTTTGCCAGTCGGAATCATTAAGACTGGCACAGACATACTTTATGCTCTAAGCCAAGAAGCTGCCCCTTTATCAAATTCAGTAGACTTATATAAAGTTAACTATGTGCTACGCAGACTGTCTGAGGGCATTCTTATACACTGCAAGGATAGGCAATTGATGCCAGACTGAGGTCAATAGAATAGGGCCTTCAACTATTTTGATTCATTCACTCTGGAGTATATGTGAGGTGGAACTCTACTAACTGCCTAGCAGTCCTTTTTTGTCCCTGGAGGTGTCTCCCCGCCAACGCCAACTTCATTTTCCCTCTTTCCTCCACATCACCTTTGACTGCTTTCGGGGCGTCCACTACCCACCAATATTAAAACTACTGTCAACGCCAGCAGCCACATGGTAAGATCTTCCTATTGCTAGTGTCACATGCGCTAGCTGAATGTTTATGTCTTCTTTGAAAAGGGCTGCTCCTGTTCGCCTTTGCCTTTCGGTGCAAATATATTTCCCTCATAGCAACCCCAAAACCGAAACAACACCGTCGAATCACCGCTCACGATGCGTCTCACACGGCTAAGGACCGGCAAGCTCCCTGCGCGTGTTGTCCGTGAGGATGTAGTCTCCGATTTTGAGGATAACGAGCCCTTACCTAGCCTCTCCGCCTCGATGAGCCCTGTCTCAGCCGACCAGGTTGAAACCCTCCCCATCCTTGAGTCTATACTCCCCAAGGAGCCGAAAAACATCTTCCAGGTCGTCAGAGTCAACAAGAAGCTCGAGGATGGGCTGTGCCTTGTACGCGCTCTTGGTCACGGAAGATATGAGCTCGTCAACCTCAAGAATGTCAACCATGATGAAATTAGCTCCGAGGAGACCGGAGTCATGATCAAGGCCGATGAACAGCGATTGAATGCTTTCAAGCTGGACAAGAAGGAATGGGACGCCGCTGCGTTCAAGTGTCACATGGCGGTTGGCAGTGCTAGTAAGGTGCCCTCTATCTACTTCATATCTTGAAGGTCGAGCAGAGAAGCGTTGGTTCTGATGCGGGCTTGGAGTCTTGAACGCCACACGAGTAGTGCATGGCGATACTTCGCTCCAAGGCTTGAGAGCTAACGTTACGCAGACAAAGCGATCTTCCGATTCCGCAGCCTGCCACTTGAGTTGCGTTACCGGGTCTATGACTTTGCCATCGTGGGCGTGAAGGCTCTTTACCGTGTCTCAGGCGCAACTCAGAAGACACTCGCGCTGGCCTTGAGAGGAACTTGTAAACAATTCTATGGAGAGACCGAGTCCTTCTTTTACAAAAACAGCTTCCGTGTGGATGCCGAGAATATCCGTGGTGAGTTTAAATGCCAGAGGAGGCTTGTTGGCCTCGCTAACGCATGTCCTCTAGACATGCAAATCCCCCCCAAGATCCAAGACAACTTGAAGGAGGTCACGTTCCAATGGTGGGGATGGACTCGGAAGGATAGGAGTGCGCTCAATCTACTCCGCAGCTTCAAGAATGTGAAGATACTTAACCTCATTGTAACCGAATGGATTTTCCTATCTGGCACCCATCTTGCCGAGCCCGCAAGCGGAGATCTGTTGGCCAAATTCCGGCAGAGTCGAGGTTTTATGGATATCTGTGATCTGAGGGGTTTCGAGACCGTCCGTGTCAGCAACGAGGGAGTCCGCAAGGCGCAGGATGCACATGTAAGAGTCGATTGTCCACATCGTTTCCCCACATCTAGACAGCAACTGCTAATTCACCCCACCAAGATCACTCCCGCTGAGCTCAAGGCCTTCGAGGATCATCTGAATGAGCAGTTGACCAAAGCTAGATGGGTCCCTCCACCTCCTGCAAGTTCTGGCCCAGCACTACGGATGTGATTATGACTAATCGCTATGCAGAAGTCAGTTGCCGTCAAGAAGGCCAGAGCCCTCAAGATCTCCAGAGCGGCTGCAGCCGAGGCCAAGGCTAAGAAGTCGAAGAGAGCCAACTGGGACGAGGATTCTGAGTACGACGAGTAAAGAGGCGCGTGGGTTCGAGAGTCGATAATCTGCCTTGGTTTACTTGGGCAAAGCGCAGGGCTTTCTTGTGGCAGATGTCTCACGGGAAGATTCTCTCTGGACCAACACCTTCGCTCTCTGCCCTGATGGAAGAGGCGCTGGGATGTATTCTCTCCTTGCGCATGTGCTACGGCGGTTGGGGAGTTTCTAGCCCCGCGGATTTCGGGACTCGTTTCACGAGCTTTAGGTTGTTTGTCAAGGCACTGGGAACCAAGGATTTCACTGCTGTAGTGGTATTTGCAATCTCTCAACGATCTCAAGGATCCTATGGCCCTGCGATTCTTCGTGATGGCTGGGAGGTCAAGGACTATTTTCTAGCTGGCAGGGATTCTACCTCGCAAGCCGATGGCGTTATTCAGAGTGCCTGTCGTACTACAATGCTTGATGTTTCGAAAGCAGCTCTCTCATTTGGTAAACCCTGATATCCTATCAATCTCAACCCACGCCGATTACATACTCGCTCCGCGTTCAAACCAGTTCGTCCTCTCCAAAGCATGCAATCATAAAATTAGGGGTATCGATCTCGTTCATCGTCATCAACGCTCCAATCACCTGCCCTCCTAACTGACATCCTCATCCATCTCCCCCCTCTTGCTCTTTACATAACCACGGTCGCATTCTGGCCCCCTCTGTCCACGGCGTTGCTCCCGGTCTCTTTCGCGCTCGCTGCTCGAAGGTCGGCATTTTGGTCGCTACTAGAGTGGTTCTCATTATGAGTGTGCGATAGGCCCGGGCGGCTGTTGCTCGACTCCCCGCTGGGAAGCATCGGGTCGTCGTCTAGTTCCGTGATGCGACCTTCACTGTCGACCCTGGCTTCCTTCTCCAAGCGCACCTCACGGCCGCGTTTGTGACAATACCAGAACACGAAAAGAAGGACTAGATATGCATGTCAGCTAATGTGGTGGAGACGAGGGTAATTTTGGGGCTAGCGGTGCTTACCAAACAGCCCGAGACTGAGGAGCACATTTGTACCCATGAAGGCTGGCCACCGTAGCTTCAGGGCATTCATGATAGCTTTCAACATTGATACCACGGCGCCCGGCTTTGTCACCAAGTCCTTCAGGCTCGTGGGCTTGAGGAACTTCATAGCAGCAGCTCCCAGGCCGGCAGTGCCTCCTACACCTTCTGCGCCTGCGCCAGAAGCTGCTGCAGTGGTGTTGAAAGCTTGTGCTTCCGTTGCCACGGCCAGTAATTCTGGCGCCAAGTTCTTGGTCAACTTGTCTGGGAGAGTTTTGATCAACTTCTGCAGGAAACTTGGCAGGTGGTCATAGCTCTTTGCCAGGGTCCCTTGAGAATCGTCAAGGAGGTGCGTAAGGTCATCGTACGCGGTCGGCACGCCGTTTATGAGGTCTTTGAGGATGACTGTGAATTTCTGGAGGATTTGCTGGGACTCGTCGGAGATGGAGAACGCGCGGTTGTTTACGGCGGAGAGGTTGAGATCTTCGAGGACCTTGTTGATGTCGTTCTCTTCGGAATCCCCTTCATTGGGAGTGATGACTGTCGAGTCTGCTTTGAGACCATCTTTGTTCTGTGGAATTGTAAGCGTCAGCTTGAGCAAGCTCCGATAATAGTTGGGGGTACGTACCTTTTTGGTTCCACTTCTATGGAGGAATGAGAATCTCCCGGGCTTCTTCGCATCCTTTCCTGCACTCGTCTCAGTCTCATTCTCCTTGCTCTTGCCTTTGTCCTTCGAGCGTCGACGCTGCCCCTCCTCAGCGGTTATATTCCTATCATGAACCACCACCTGCGCCGCATTGCCTGTCGAGTCTCCAGCTTCCGCTCCTAATTCAAGCGGACGCTGCGGTAGCGGCGGTGGCGTCCCTTCTGCCGATACGATCCGTTCAAGGAAATTCTCATCTTCGGCATTGAGGAGGGGCGACTGCAAGCCTGCTTGGGCTTTTTTCTCTGCTTGGTGCTTTTTGATCTTCTTGTATGTGAAATATTCCATCATCTTGGCTGAAGTTGCCTTTCTCGCGCTGTTCTGGGTGCAAACTGGGGATTTTTTGCGGAGAAATCTGGACGTGGACGACTTTGTTGTAGGTTGGATGTCTCTGATGTCTTTGATACAAACTCAGCCACACAAGTTGTCAGACGCCACACCTTCGTCATTGCCCAGATGTCAAGCTGACATGTGGCTCGAGTCCATGTGGCTCATCTCGCCCAATCATATCGGTCCAACGGCTATCTCCGAAACTCCATCTTTTCGCTTGTTACCCTTTTCCCAGTGTTTACCTCTCCAGTCGCTTTAGCGAGCCAGGTGTCTGATTCTAGAGCTGCGGCGCTGCAGAGCCTCCAGTTCCCAAACCTGGTGTGATTCTATTAGAATTCTGATCATGCTACATTGTCCCAGCGCTTTTTTCCAATTTCCAAGCTGAAGGTCAGAGTTGGTTGTAAAGAGTCTTACGGCATCCCCTCGTTGGAATACAGGGAAATGGCGCAACCGCAGCCCAATGACTGTAACATGCCGTTTTTCTTTCGTTCCACGAACTCAGCTCTGCAGTTTTGAGTGCTATTTAACATGAAATTCGGGTTCCAATCTCCCTGTTGATATCGCGATACCCAATAGCTCTGTCGGGTTTGCAAGCAAGGGTGGCACTGGTGGGCGAGGCACAATCTCCCTCAACAGGAGCTGTCTAACAGCATGTCAACATGGTTTGTTTGCCTACCTGTGTGCTATTACCACCTGGAAAATTTCCGCCTCCAAAGAATCGGATCTGGAAAGAAATCTAAGACAGAGGGTTTTTATGGGGGGTAGAGCTCTCGCACCAGAATTCGTGGCGGTAATTTCTCAGACGCAGAAAAACAACGCAGCCGAGCGCTTAAAAGCCGCTACCAGACATTCGGAACTCATACGGATAACTGGAATGTCCGCCGAACACGGAATGGACTTTAACCCCCAGCTTTTACTGTATTATATCGGGCTCCACCATAATCCCTCCGGCTCCTGAAGTCTCAACGAGATCATTTCAAGTCAGCGGCACGCAGCCTCTGGGGCTATATCGAGAGGTTCGCATCAAGTTTTCGTCTACGTTACTCGCAGAACTTTGCGTAAATCAAACACTTACTACTTCCCAAGAGAAATCGCCTGGTCCAAGTATTCTGGTTCTTCGTTTGATGTATCAGACACTATGCACAAATTTACCTAAATCAACGCGAAAGATGACAACAACAGCATAGATCCTTTTTATAAACCCGTATCATCTCCTGTAGTGGTTGATGTCATATAATGCTGCGGCAGGAACGCCGCTGAAGATCATAAATTGGCCACAAGGCACCCGAATAAGACATGAAGCAGCGAGCTTTGAGGAAAGCTATGCGTTCCATCTCAAGTAAAACCTGGTCGAATACCCGCGCGTTCTCAACTCCTCCGAGATACAGCAGGAGAGAAAGTCCGGCTGCCGTCGTCTGCAACACAGTATAGTGGAGTCTATATTTCCCAGTAATATTCTCATATAATCTAATGAGAAGCTGTTTTCAGTTGTGTGTATGTTCTCTAACGATATATTTTGAAAGTCTTGTTTTGCCAAAATTCATCCCTAGCTTGCAAAAATGGGTCTACGTTAGGCAGAAGAAAAATATCCTTTCCCACATGCCGATTGCACAATAGTAAGCAAACAAGATAAAGAGATCGTGAAAAGCATGGTCATTGGCAACATAGCTCCTGTCCGAAGAAATCTAGGCTTTTGCAAAGTATTTGGATTCTTCTACTTTAAAGAGTGGAGAAGTAGGATCTCCACGGTAGAGGACAATGCTATAGTCTTTAGTTGTTTGAGATGCTAGCTCTGAACAAATTCCGTTCTTCTTCTTGACCCGTCATCAATATCTCAGGCCTCAAAAGCCTCCATCCCGAATCTGCAGTTACTGGGACCGAATTTCTCAACTGTCTGCTAATACCCTTCGCGATCAGTCTCTGGAGTTCTATATATTCACTTTCGGACTTTTTCACCCACAGACGCAAACCACCCTGCGCAACATCGACATCAAACAGCATGTAAGTATCAGATCCTGGGGTATCTCCTGCGGCTATCATGGGCTTCCCCCACGCATCAATGTACGTCTTCATAGCAGCCAACTTTCCTGCATACCAAGTCGTTGGTGACCAAAGGTAGCTTGTGAGTTGCAAGTCTAGATTGGCGGTCTGGTTGTAATAGCCGGCCGCTATCTGCTTCCGCGAGGTGGTAAGTTCTCCAGTTTCCGAGTTCTTCATCAATACCGAGACTCCGATGACGTTCTCGGGCTTGATGTCGTACCCGTACTTGGGATCCGAGACGACCATACGAACAAGTTCCTCGTTTGAAGCGGTCACGATGTAGGTTTCGATATGATCTCTTCTCAAATCCTTCAACGTGACGGTCATGAAGGGGTAAATCTTGGGTGGTTCGACCCTCTTGGGAACAATAATTTCCCCTTTCCAGTAAGAAGTTGGAATGTCCTCTTTGAGATCGAAAATTTCATCGACGTAGACTTTCAGATCGCGCAGAATGAGCCCAGAAAAGACTTGTGCAGCCCAAGCGTAGCAGACATTGTTGTCGATCGTACAGAGGCGCCGGTAGTAACTGTACAAGGTCTCGGTGTAATTGGCATTGTCTTTGAATGCAATTAACTTCAAGGAGTCGTCGAGCTTGTCGCGACTGATGACGCCTTTGTTCTCGAGGTAGGGAATGGCAGCCTCCGTAAGATCGTTTTTCCAGATGGTTTGATCAGCATCGAATACACCGTAGGAGCCTGATACGAGATTGTCATCGCGAGCTGCCAACTTCCTGCTATGAGATTTCTTCCTGTGGTTAGCTAACATGTCGTTGATCGCTTTGCGTGTTTCAGCCGCCGAGGACTCGAGTGGAGTTTGGTCCGATGAGGATGACGCCGCCAGGGCTACCACAGCGAGCAAAGCCGCGGTGATTGAGATGGTACACTTCATGATGGGTTCAGAGACTTTTTGTTACGAAGTAATAGATAAGTTAATACTCGTTCAGAGAAAGGACTGGCTGAAGTAAGGGAAAGCACCAAAAGGTCTGGCTGAACCGATGAATGAACGGGTTCGTAATGAGCGTACTGGTGATTGAGCGTACTGGTGATCGGAAGGTCTGGCCTTACATTTATACTCAAACCAGGCTGTCCCTAGTATGAATAATATCAATACCTGGTATCCTCGCTTACCTGCGAAATTAATCAATAAAAAATTAATCCTTTTTATTTTTGCGTACCTTGGCCACTTGAGAAAATTTGAGACAGTTATAAATACCTTACATTCGGCTCCTCTGTTAGAAAACCAATACGGCGTCACAGGCGAATCGAGGCCTGCCTGTATAAAGTAGGCAGAACTTTGCATATTAGTTCTAAAGCCGCCTGGCGCGCCCCCTTCCCTCTTCTCTGCGAGGACATCAATATGGACTCTGTTTTGCCTCTGAAAAGGTGATAATAAACTTGGATACTGACACTAAGCAAAAGCCTAGAGAGTAGGCGTTTTCTTGCCTCATGAGTTTATTTATCCTTGGATGCTCTCTTATCAACTTTAAAAGCTTCTTAGTGTTCTTAGATAGCTTTTTTTTTTAAAAAAAAAGTCAAGTAGAAAGAAATTTCTGCAGGCAATATTCCTATGCATTTTTTTACGTAGGGAAAAAGTGTGGCGAATATTTTCGTAACAAAGGAGCTGGAGAGGTAGTTCAGCAACGATATGCAAGCAAGGATATCGATTCGCCGAAAATCCTCATCTTTTAACGAGCATGATTTCTGTAAACATTAGAGATACTCATGCTGGTAGGAGCATCTTGAAGATTCTGATTACAGTAAGAATTTGTGTAGAAAGAAATCTTCACAGTTCGCCAGGCGCATTCACCATTCCAAGAACCCTGTAACTTGATATCGCCATATCTTTCCACGGGCCTCCCCGAGTGGCCTCTCCTGGCTGTCAGGGTTTCAATCCTTATTTTGAAAAGCCGGTCTGGCGGGTATACCGATGGAATCCGACTGTCCAAGCGTGCCGGGATTCTATATAAGTTGATAAGGTTTTACGCATATGCTCGAACTTATATCGAACATGTTCGGAGATCGTTACACTTCCGCTCCAAATCTACCTTTTCCGCAGAAGCTTGAGCGGAAACGATCCATGGGAGTTTGAAAAGTTAAATCGAGCCACCCGCCCGCGTGGAGTATGATCGTAGCTACTGTGGTATTAGTTCAAGTCACTGCCACGTTTGTTCCCCAGTCTTCAACGTAAGCATCACCAACGAAGCTTTTCTCAGGTAATCTTTCTTCATTGTTCATTTTTCTCATAACGTTACCGACTCCAGCATTGGATCTACCAATAGTTTATTTAGCACTTTTTTTCATGCTTTCTCAGAGTATGCTACTGCTTATATCTCGCCTTGTAAAAACGTCGCCCCAATTTAAAAATAATATTCCAACTATGGCAACTCGAAAACAAATTTAAAATGTATAAAAAACCCACCCGCTGCTATAACACAAAATTCCCAGAGAAGATGCCAAGAAACCACGCCGCAAGGATCTCCCGGAGGCTTAAACTGGTCTTCGGCGCCGGCGCCTCCGTCGCTCTCGGCCACCTCTCGTTCCTCCATATCTCAGCAACCTCAATTTTCGCTCCGGCAATTCCTTTTACTCCTGTCGCTTCTCCGTTGGAATGCGCTAACCTATATTGTTACTCAGCTTTCCTTAATATTACGTTCTGATACGGTTTCAAGAAGACTCCCGTACGGGGAATTCCCAACATGGCCCCAGCATCGCATTCCAGTTCGGTTGCTGCTACGATCGCACATCCTAGGCTCACGTTCTGCCAGGGCCTCGTTCTGGATTCTAGTTCTATTGTCCTCGCCATCCGCCCTTCGATAATTTAATTGGACCTAGTTCTGGGATTTACAGAGCCCCTCATCGCTGCTGGCTTCTCCAGTTGTTGGTTCTAAGTTATGTGCTCGGGAAATACTTGATTCTGTCATGTACAGCTTGCGAGCTTTGTGTTATGGTAAAGCTAGCTCTTCCCTCCCTTAACTATATGCAAGGGGGAATATAGCTTCACAGTCCTGTATAGTCCTCTGGAACATGGAGGTACAGTGGTGAAGTATTATACCCAATTTTTTCAAATAACATACTCCTTCCAAATCGACTATAGCAAGGAGATAAGGTTGCGAAATCCATAACCACTGGATTGAGGTACCTTCAGAGATTATTCTAGTTCTTTTTCAGTAATACTTATCCTAACTCCCTAGACTCGCATCATATAGAAGTACAGATGCCAAAGGACTCCTTGTCGATAGAGTGTGCTATTTCACCGCGATGTACCCATTCACCTCATATTCTTGCAACCGCATTTTCCTAAAATACTCATTCTGAAACTCGCTATACTATGACGCAAACCATCGCCATCTAAATCAACTTATCTAACAACAAGCTCAATATTCGTTTACAATCAAACTCATCTAATATTTGAGGATTTATAGGTGGTCTTAATTTTGGGGGGCCAAAATCGCTCCCGTATCGAGAGGCAAGAAAAGCAGCGTCCACCAATCTGTTTAAACGACAAAACTGCGAATAATAAAATTGAGTAGAAACTACAAGAATCACTGCGTCCAAACTCCTCGACGTCGTATTCGATTGAGCCAAGCGTCCTACCCCAGTTAACTGGCTACAATACTTGACCGCTGTGCCAATGCGCTGACGTGGTGTTTGGTTAGCCTATGACAAGTATAACGGGATTCAGAAGAAACGTAAAATCCTACGCTCACTTGGAGAAAGCGAGGCCGCAAAGAGGTTTGTGTATGCGTATCTCTACGTGAGTGTTGCTACAGTCAACAGCTGTAAAGTAACTGCAAACTGACTTGTATGTGCATCGTTGATGCAATCACTGTAACATGTATGATAGATTTACAGTTACTGAATGTATGAGTGAGCCCTATTTTTCGTGTGGGTGATGATGTCTTGTAGTTAGCTTATTTTCGCTGATTTAACCGATAAGTAATTCTGATAACTACTTTTAACTAAGCACAGTAGAAGATTTCGCCCTCATGATACTACATTCGCAAGAGGTGTCGAGCAGAGTGAGGTGTCACACTCAACTTGGTAGTGAAAGGTGTTAAATAAAGTGAGATGTCGAATCGAAGGGAACCGAACCAAGGCATATATCGAATTATAGAAAATATAAAGTTCAAGGTATTTAATCGAATTCAACGAGAAGGGGTCGAAGAGAATATTAAGTCTGAAGAAGCGTTGTATTGGAATATGTGCTTTGTCAACAGACGTATCTTATGAATTGAGATTGTTTTGAGTAACATGGCATGAAAATGACTCTATCACTCTCTCTAACCTGAGTACTATCCCTCTCTGGGATTAAAACTGCGACGCTGGATATTGATTCCAGATAAACTTACAGAACAGTCAGACTTATCTTTTTATATCAGCATTACTCACATTAGATCATCTATTCATTCCGTAAGAGTCAAGATTGAGTTTATTTATTTTAGCAGTCAAGGGAGAATCCTTGAACTACTAAGAATGAAGCCCATTTGGCATTTTCAGCTTAGTCCTACGACATTTGCACCTACTACTCGCTTATAGGTATCAATTTCAAAAGGGAGATGGATAATAGCCGTCTTACTAACAAGCGTAAACCAAAGGTTCTTATCTTGCAATCAGCAGGGACGTCGTACAGTCGCCGCCAAATGACATGAGTCAAATGGCAGTTTTATACTAAAACAGTATTTTTACTTGGGTATGGTGTAACATTAATAAGACATTTATGATGTAGGAACCAATAGTTATTTTAAGAATAGTAAGAAATTATCGTAAGTATATTCTCAGATTATTCTAAATCTTATAGAATATTGACATCTTACCGCTAAATAAGTAGAATCCGACTCTGCACGTGGATTCGAAAAATGTGAACCGATACAAACATAGTATTCTGTATAAAACCTCAATATAACATGCCCAATCATAGGAATAATATCAGTCTAGAGAATCAATTAAATTAAAAAAACAGTATACTTGCTAGGAAAGTACAGCCCCGCAATTGACTAGTATCAGTGTGCTAGTGCTGTATATAGAACAGGCCCAAATCGAAGCATTACCAAAGTATATTACAGTTTTCACTGCGTCAACCTTGTATAAGACCAACGTATATTCAGGCATGTATAGTTGAATGCAAAAGACGCTGCAGGAGGAGGAGGCAGGTGGGATCAGAGTCACCGGAACAGTAGCAGATGGATAAATCTCGATCCGAGAAACCGATGTCGTTGAATTGGCACCACTGGGTTTAAGGTAAAGGATAGTTATCCTCGCACCTGCACCAAGTCAAGTCGCCATTTCAACACGTTCCTGTAAGACGCCTCGCCAGTCTGTCGTAGCCCGGCCCTCACTTGGCTCGTTCGCATCCTCCACACCGAACACAACAGACGCAGGTAGCAGGCCAACTCTATGTGTCGATGGCCACTAATACCTGCTTCTTTGACAGGCTCCAAACTCACCTGGTACTTCAAGGGGTCAACAGACGTGCACCGGGAAATACCCCATTCGAAACTTGAGATAAGTTGACGTGTCTCTCTGAAGCTTTTAGTGTGGTTTCTTACTTCGAATACTACTTCGTACACGGCCGAAATAATGTACAATTCAGACCGTGCACTCTAGATACTTGGCAAAGCTACTTGTATCTTCATAATAAAGGGTCAGGCGAGTTATCAAAGCGTACTACACTTGACGTCGAGTAAGGTTCAACTGAAGAGTGTTTTAATCTGGAGTCCAACCGGCGTTACAGTAAAGGGTTTGACAGCGTAATCGTTCATCGTAGAGGTCTGTTTTATCAGGGTCTTTGGCGTAGGTATACTTAAGAAGGATTCCATATTAAAAAGTCTTGATTTCTAGCTTGAAAAGCGGTGAGTTGATACAAACTTATCTTTAGGTATTACCCTTGCAAAGATCCCCTTGCGATAGAAACCTTTGGAATAGCGCTTAGACTGCGAATGTACATTATTTCGGGCATTTACTAAGTATACTTTTTCAAGATACCTCGTAGCTTTAGAAAGATGAGACCCATGTATTTGCTGATTAGCCCTTTTCAAGTTTAATTGTTGTTATACTAGGATAAAGTACATCAAGACTAATTTAATTGTAATATGTAGGATAAGACTTATTTTTCGGCCTTGATATATCTTTACATTGTTATCTAAGTGGTAGAGTCTCTTTGCAGTGGAGAAGCTGATTAGTATATCTTATATTGGGTTTGTAGCCTGTAAAAAAGCGAGTAATTCCTCAAATGTTCACAGCAAGGTGCTTACTTATGAAAGGTTCTGCTGCTTTCAGTTGACGGAAAAGAGTCACATGAAAAAATGAGAGTTGCAAGCAGTCACTTATCTATTCTCGTTTGGGTCACAAAGAGATGTCCAACGCGATTGTCTAGTGGGACCCCGACTTGCATTAGAATTATCCTAAACATATGCAATTCCTAGCGTCAAGCTCTGAAGCCTACCTAGGTACCAACAAGTGATATATACCACAATCGCAACTAGATTGTTTCATCCTGTTACTTCCAAAAAGACACGCCACACTATTCCTGCAACAAGATACTGTTTTCGTCCTTCGAATTTACCCAAACATACTCTACGCATCGAGGATCTACCTTCCGATCATTCAGCGTCACAGCCAGGAGATTGACCTCTAACCACACCGGTCTCATACCAAACCCCTCAAGCCTCTCCCACCACTTCGTAAAGCGATCAAAGTTGACGTGCTGGTCGTCCATAAGATGTAACTCGATCATAATCTGCCCTACGGGCATGATGCCGGTTGTATCGCACTCGTCCATGAACGCATCTAGCGCTTGGTACTCTGCGCCCTCGACATCAATCTTGAGAATATCTATGTACTTGTGTTTATTCTGCTCCATGAGGGTGGCGAGCGTGAAGAATTGCGGGTTCTTTTTAGGCTGGTCGAAACCGCCGAGACCCAGTTTTTGAAAATGTACTCGTGCCGAGTGCGAAGCCGGGATCTGAGATCCGATTCTCTCGACAGAATAATCATAGGCGTAGATCTGGGCGGATGGTATGCGAGATAGCATCTCCGCTTCAAACGTACTCTCATCGTTGATGCCAAAGCTGTAGATGATTGTTGCTGGCCTGCTGGGTAATTTTGTGTTTGACACTGCGGCGTGCGGCTTGTTCTCGTAGAGCGACATGCCACATACCCATTTTCCTCCATCCCCGAGTCTACCAACGCGTTGGATATCGTGGGGACAAGTCCATGTCGCTGGGAAGAAATCCCAGAGCGTGTAAGGTGTCTTGCCGAAATCTTCCAACTTCTGAGCAGGGAAGAGAGGGATTCGCGGGTTCGAGGGGTGGGCGGTAGCCATTTGGTGGCGGAGGGAGACGGATGAGCGCCATGCTGATTCAGAACGAGCCATTCGCTGTCGAGTCGTGAGGCCAAGGACTCTTGGTGATGAGTTCTGCAGACCTTGCGCGGAAGAGGACGACATCTGGAACAGGGCATTGGACTGCTGCATAACTACCACGACAAAGAATATGAATGCTACCCAGAACCAGAGACCGCACACTGAAGAGAGGTTAGATTCTCGCTTCAGAAGGGGACAGTCTCCCGACCTTGGACTATTCGGACGGCCATGTTGAAGGCTATCCGGGAAGAGGCAACAAAAAGGGATATAATTCGGAGGTGTCTTCGCAGAGATGTGGAGCATACAAGCAGACAGACGACCCGAAAGGCTCTTCCAGAGAGACAGAACCTGCTGTTCGTCAAATGAATCGATGCCGAAAGTACAGAAGACGTGCAAAGGGAGCAATCCAAGGCGAGAAGGGGCCAGAACGATGTTTTTGAAGGGGGTTAGAAATAAAACACATCGTTGGTAGGTAGGGCAGGGGAGAGGATAGGCTATTCGAATCAAACCCTCACTTGCAGCGTTTCACTAAGTCGCCTGCACTGACAAATGAGAAATCACGGCCTCGGACCAGACGAGGGAGATGGGATGGAAGTAAGAGCCTGCACAGGCTGCACAAGCTGTGCAGGAAGGGTACAGGACTCATCGCAAGGATAATGGGCTTCTTGTCATTGACAGCTCGCTGTCAAGGAGCTGATCAAACTTGACACATTCTGAACGAAGTAAATCACAGAGTGTGAAGTGATCCAGTGCTGGATTTCATTCTGTGGTTGCGAATGGCGGATACGGGTTGAGTGTGCATGGAGGGTAGAGCCAGATGAAGATCCTGGAGCATCATGGTACGGAGGTTGAAGTTTCATGATAGGTAAGGGTGTAGGTCAGGTTAAGGTTGGTGAGGTTATCTTAGGTAAGCTACGTTAGTCAGTCGCAGGCAATTGGCGCGAGGATGAAATGGGTCTTTTGGCTCTTGGCGTGTTGGCGCTAATCTACTCGTAGATAGGTATGTGTAAGATGAAAAGGTACACAGTACAAGATCCTGTAGCGGGGCTGGCGCTTATGTCGAACTTCGACATCTCCGACCCCTCGAACATCGTGGGGAATAGAGCATACTGTGCAGTGCTGTGCAGTGCTGTTCAGTTCGGGGTAGAGTAGAGGGACATTTACCCAGTCCAGGGGTATCTAACCGAGTGCTTCGTGCTCCGGCTTCGAGCAAGTCAGCATCTGTCTTACGGGTCCACGGTATTGTCTCATACACGTAGAGAGCGCGGATAGACAAACAAAGTCCTGACCTGAAATCCGTGTCTAAGGTATTTTCTACCTTGAGTCTCGTGCTTCTTCTGACGGCTGTCCCGATGCGACTCGAATCGCGGGACGTAGGCTCACAAGCACCTACCTGGCTTGACATCAGCTAGAGCATTGCTGTGATGCTACATAGCCACTTGGTACTCAGAACGGGTCGAGATAGGCAAGACACCCAGTTTCTGCTCATTCTCGTTTGCTTCCCAACAGATGCATCAGACTACCGTGGGCCCAGATATTACCGCTATGCAACGCAACGCCAACAATGCACCCACTTCCTCCCAAGCCATCTCATGCACATACACTTGCAGATAGGTAGATCACGTATCGTATCAACCAGGCCAGCCGCCGTACCCCGTCACTCACAAAAAGAAGGAGAAAAAGGCTCCCCCCCTCCAACAGGTTCGTTCCATTCATCTGTATCCTGGCGAGTCAACACTCCATCCAGTTCTGTCGTCAAAATCCGGGGCCGAAGCAGAGTTTATTACCACTCGCGTGGCAGTGCAGACATGACAGTGCCCTATTCCTCATCCTCCTCCTCCACCAAGGCAGGTGTCCGGCGTTCGTTTCTCCGCTTCGGGCGTCTGTGTCGGGAGCTGCTAATATTGCTCGCGGAATCGTCGGGGGCCAATTCGCTCATCAACTCCGATTCGGGTTCCCAATCACTCTCACTCAGAATTTCACTTCCATCTCCCCAGTTTTGTCTTTCGTAGCCTGGCCCTAGTCCTGAAGGCGGGAAACCAGGTGTGCTTGCGTTGATGATGTCTGGAGCCGGTTGTCTGGACTGCAGCGATATTGAGAGCCCCGCTCCGCGTTCTCGGAGAGCCCGGCGGACCATTTCAGCCTTGCGATGCAGACCTTCGAATGCATCCTCCAGCGCTTCCATGCTGAGATAGATCTCACGCTCAACTTCTGCCAGAACGGCAATCTCAGTCTCCTCGTCATTAGAGACGGGTTGCCGAAGATGAGCCAATGGCGTGGGTCCCCGAGACTGGGACCCGCCGATTGACGAGAAAGTCTGACCGCGTGTGGGCGAGAAAGGCGTGTTGTTCCGCGATGGGTTGGCCTGTCGCGTAGCAGGAGATATCGGGCCCCGGAACGGTATTCCATTAGACGGTGTAGGCCCTCGAGAGTGGGGGTTTGTTGAGTCATCAGCTCCAGACCACAAGAAGCCATCAAAACGACCAGAAGTCAGGATCTCCCACTCTGAAGGATTGATGCTCGACAACGTCGCCAAAAGGTTGTGGAGGCTGGGGTGCTTCAACAAGTAGATCGCAGCCTCGGGGTCGCGAGGCGGATTCGGAAGTCTGTAGAGTCTCTGAATTGAATGCACAGTCTTCACCATGAACTCGGATCGAGGTTTAGATTGGGGTGCTCGAGACACAGGTTGCAGAGCCGTAAGGCCAGATACCAATGCATTGAAAATCGGCCGATCTTGGTGATCTAAATGAGTGAGGATAGCAAAAGACAAGGTCTCATCGTCGACTTCCTGTGGGGGAGTAGCTGCGGTTTGAGGGCAGCTGGAAAGCCACTTATCCACGGCGTGCTTGGTCTTCTTGGTCTGCTGAAGGTAATGCTCGCGGAACTGCTCGTCGATGTCGGGATCCATTTTGACGGGGGATCTAGGTCTCTCAGGTCCACCTTCCCCGGATATGCCAAGACCGCTTGGCAGATCCTCACCAGCTCGAACGCCTAGTGTAGCGAAGTCGAAAGCCGGCCATACAGGAAGCTCTCGTCGGCCACTGACCCACTCCAAGACTTCGCCCCAACCCAGGCCTCGGCTACCTTCATGTGTGGCCAGGTCGGGATGCCGGCACATGACACAAATACATCCCTCAGATGAGAGATCCCGATTGAAGACATTCTCCAGTCGATCAAGCAATCTTCTCGCGACTGATCGGTATCCGGTAGCAACAGCCATCGATCCATTCTTGTTCAAGACAGCTTCGTATTGATCTAGAATGCCATAGAAAGGTCCGAAGATCCTCTCGATCTCAGAGGGAATTGGGGTGGCTTGTCGCGAGCCGCTTTGTTGGGTATGGAGTGGCGGACCAGCAGCCAGCAGTGTTTTTGGAACCGGGCGTGGTAGTCCGCCATTCTGCATCAAGTAGTCGACTCGAGGAACGTTGATTGGTACGTTCGGAGCTGGCGGTGGAGGGGGAGGCTGAGGCGACTCGTACGCGCTAGACACGGTATCCTGACCTTCCAGGTGGATGAACGGAGACGACATTGGCTTGATACTGGCTGCAGCTGGCGGAGGAAATTGAGGAGTCTGGGTCGGAGTTTCCGGAGACGAGTCGTGGGCTGAGTCTGGCGAAGAATCCGTATCCAGGACTGGGGGCCGCTTGCTAGAACCTCCCGATTCCCTCTTCGCCTGGTCTCGTTTCGGCGCAACGGACGTGATGTTTGAATCCACCCCGGAGCCGATGCCAGAATCCCGCACACGCAGGTGCTCGGTGGACGCTCCGCCCTTCATCCTTGGCGATTTGATAGCTGTGCTGGCCTGGGAGCTCTTAGACTTCATAGAGACCTTCGACCTAGTCGTCGTCTCCTTGATTTGTTCCTTTCCTGCCATTTTGCCGAACCAAGAAGTACTCGAACCTGGTCTGCATTCATCCTCCACATCCTCTGGTACTTTCGACATTCGACTCGAGGCAGATCTTCTCTGTTGCGAGAATTCGGTTTCAGGAGGACTTGGGGGCCGGCCATCTTTCGAGATGTTTCCAGGCTTCGAAGGAGCAATGTTCTCCGAGGATTTAGCTCCGCCCTTGCCATCCAAACCCAGATCGGTCGATTCTGGCGTGTAAGGACTCGTCTGTTTAGCAGCAGGCAGCCGCACGTCGTCTCTGCTGTTGACCGCCTCCTTGCTATAGGTCTTGTTGAAGCTCGGGTATGGCAGACTGCTCCTCGACGTCGCAGCGGAAGCAGAAGCCGTCCGGGAGAGTTCGGGTACAAGCTCT
This sequence comes from Diplocarpon mali, assembly GCA_024741835.1. Classification (NCBI taxonomy): domain Eukaryota; kingdom Fungi; phylum Ascomycota; class Leotiomycetes; order Helotiales; family Drepanopezizaceae; genus Diplocarpon; species Diplocarpon mali. The sequence goes on from JAENRP010000007.1 coordinate 147,370, forward strand.
GCCATGGAAGAAGATGGTTCAGAGCCTCTTTCGCTCCCCCTCTCCGAATCTTTGTCCTTCCGGCGTCGGTGGGACGACTTGATGACCTCGCCAGTCTCGGGGTCGATGACCTTTGGTCTGGTCTTCCGGGGTCGATTCGGGTCTCTCTCACTCTTGGATCTATGCCTTCTCTCACTTGGTCTCTCCTCGACATCCTTCTCCTTCTCCTTGTGGCCCATAGCTGAGGGTCTGCCAGCTGAGATCGTGCTGGCGCTTAGCGGATCAAGCTGGGTGGTCGACGATCCACACCTAGCAGTGGGAGCAGCCTTTGCAGCGGTATGCTAAGCTCGTGCGGGAGCTACCTTCGCAGAGGTGTCTCGAGGTGCGCATAGGTTATATGAAGAGCGGAAAGCAGAGGGAGGCAAGGTGATCGCTGTCGAGGCAAGCCAGGTAGTAGTGGGGTCGAGGACGGGGTCGATGTGTTGGGCGGCTCTGATTCGTGGTTGGTGTTGTAGAACGAGGCCCGTATTACTGTAGCGACGTGAGGCTGCAGGTTGCCAATCAAAGAGGCTGCGCGGCGCGTCGGTGATGGGGAGACCGGACCGGACCCGGGGAAAATCATGAGAATGATCAAGTGAACGAGAGAAAGAAAAGAAAGCAGACGCGGACGAAGAAGGGGTTCGCACTTTTTTGACTGATGGCTGTACGTGCGGAAGTATCTGCAAAAGAGGTGGGCAGGTAGAGGAGAGACCGTCTCGTCTGTACCTGAGCCGGACAAGAATCGTGCGGGTGCGGTGCGGGTGGGCGGGAGGACTACTCTATTTGGGGGTGGGCGCGGACACGGCGTCACCGTTACCTGACGGAAGTGTGCCTTGGCTGTCAGGCGCCCAGATGGGTTCACATGGGCGGAGAGGCGGAGGGGAAGGTTGGGACTACACATCGCATCATCAATAGCCTCATGAGCCGTCGCAAGGGGTATATGAAGGCACGGCTATTATCGGCGACATGGGTCTCGGCAAAAGGCAACAACAACATCAATGACCAGAATTAATCAAGGGACTCGAGCGCTTGCGTGTTCGTCTTTTATGTACATCCAAGGTTTGCAGCTTCGTGTCAACCCCGCGTTTGGCGCGGCGGGGAGTGCCCGGGGGTGAGACAAGTGGGGAGGGGTCGGCGATTCCATGCCACAATCCTAGTTGGATATCACCTCGCGCTCGAACATGCGTCCAATCGTGCGCCGGGGGAAAACGAATCTCGAGTTTGGGGATATAACATCCAACGATCAATCGACCAGGACAAGGAGAACCGATCAATGGACCTGGGCAAGGAGAATCGATCAATGGACCTGGGCAAGGAGAATCGATCAATGGACCTAGACAAGGAGAATCGATCAATGGACCTGGACAAGGAGAATCGATCAATGGACCTGGACAAGGAGACTATCCACCGCCGTACCAGCGACTTCTCCGTGTCTCGCGCAATTAATCCAGCATATTTTGCCCTGCCCCCTTGAGGACTCTCTTCGACCATCACCGGGTTCCTGGCAACTATTGATAGTAGCAGTACTCGTCAAAGCACGCCGTGCAGGCACCTGGCAACGCCTGGCCGGATTTCATCATCACAGCACACCCCAGACAAGTTGCCCAGCCAGAATCCCCCCCTTGGGTAGCGATCTGTTGGCCATTAGCAATCATCGAGTCGGTCTCCGCTTCCGAATATACAAACTGAGCCGTCGAGGTTCCCGAGGCATAGGTGTAATTTGTGTTGGGGAGATACACGATGGTGATTTTCTCAACATCGTGGCACCCGAAGAAAGTGGCTTTCGTATTCAGGCCTGCCGAGAGAAAAGTCTCGATTGAGGGGATGAAAGGCATGCGGGTGAGACCAGCATTCAGAGACTGCACGTAAGTCGTCAGGATCTCGCTCCCGTTTGGGTAATTGGTGCTCAGGTCGGCGGAATTGTCGTTGACCAAGATGACGGACACGTTGCGGTCTGGCTGGAGCAGTGGGAATATGGGGTTGTTCTGCAGACTTTCGCCCCCATCGACCAAGCTCAAGTGATCCTGTGCCGAGACATTGTTGGCGACGTTCGGGGTGGCGGTCGGGGATATGTAGTTATAGAAAGGCTTTGATGTACAGTTAGCCTGGTCTCTTCCAATTCTTGGGGGGGGGGTTCATGAATTTCGTAACGAGGCGTCGCTCTCCCGCCAATGCCTCCTAGGATAGTGAGACGAAGACAGCACAAATTAGAACGTACATTTCGGTAGATGGCGTAAAGATCATCACTGCTCTGCTCGTGAGCATCGGTCTCCAAGAGATCGGCCAGGGCCTTGGCTAGATCCGTGGTCGAGTTTCCTGCTTTAGGCCGAGCAGAACATAGCTCGTTGAACAGGCTGGACGAAGTCCCGAGAATGTAACCCAAGTTATCATAATTCGTGGTGCACGTGCCATTCGGCCTCCCCCCTCTCATGGTTGTCCCCAGGTACTTGGTCGGGGTGAAGGCCGACACGTCCTTGTCCCAGCTACCGAACTCGTAGGGACTGAATTCATACGTGGTGGCGTTTGGCCCGGGTGCGCAGAGGCCTTCCCAGACCTTTGTCCCGAGCGCGGTAATCAAGGGAAAAGGTACGGCGTGGGAGGTGAAGTTCGACAACTCGGTGATGGAAGACAGAGTCGTCTCCAACCCACCAAACGGCCCTTGGAGGAGTTGGTAGGACAGGAGTCTTCCCCATGGGTCGGTGAGGGTCGTGTTGAATCCGGCCGACTCCTTGCCCCGGAGACTGGTCTTGATCTCGGAGTATGCGACGGCGACAAAAAGATTTGCCGGGACGAACAGGGAATGCTCGAGGGCTTGCTTCCAAAGCTTCTCTCGCAGGTCGCTGATCGTTGGGTAGTTGTTCCCGGCCATCGACGACAGTAGCCACGCACCTCCTGAAAGGCCGGCATGATAGGTGAGGGCCTGGTACAGACCACTGGTGCTGACCGCGCCGTCTCGTCCATCGAGAGCTTGGACAACTCCCGCGCCCGAGAGGAGAGATCTGTAGCCCCCGCCGCTGGTCGTGAGAGCGACCTGGTCACCGTGAGCAGCTCATCCGACAACAAACTCGTGTGCGGGACTTGCCGTGGGTAGCTCCGCCGTCCCGAAAGCCGGATTGATCCTTGCCAACCACGACTTCAGAGCTTCATCCGCAACCTCTTTCCTGGCGACTCGGAAGGTCTCTTCATTCTCCGAAAGCCCATCGGCCGCTCGCACGAGAGACGTCGTCGGGCAGGTCGCCACTTGGGGAGTATATCCAACATCCGCGTGGACCCGGGCTGCGACCAGGAGCGACAGGAGGTGAGAGACGAGCATGATTGTCTCTCAGCTGGCTGCACTCTCGAGAGATGTACAGAGGCAGAGCCAGAAAAGGGGGGGGGGAGATACATAGAGCCGTATATAAACATATCAACATATAAATATATATCTCTTTCCTCGTACAGCGAGTAAGACGGACCGATTACCCCCCTCCGACGGATAGACATCCTCCATACCTACCTTACGTCCCTTACTTGCCACTCTGGCGCAGACGATGGGGCAACAGATCGACTCGTCAATTTTCCCGGGCATCTCCAACACGATGTTGTGTCCCGACCTGCCCCAAGCGACGAGTCGACCACCTCGTCTCCGTATATTCCGCCATGGCCCTCAACCGGCAAGTCGCGCCAAAACAGTCCGGCAGCGTCCGATCTCACCACATTCCCGGCTGCTGTCGGGACAGCGCGTATGCAGACACCGACTGCACGCCTGTCAAGCTGCACAGAATCCGCACGTGTGCGGAGAACGCTGGAGAAGTTGGGAGCTTGCGCTGCGTGGGGCTCTTCGACCTGACTGACTGAGCTAGCCTCTTACTCCACAGCTGTCTCGATGTTCACATCCCTTGTCATTTGTAGCTAGGGATGTATGTCCAGGTACCGGAGGAAGAAGGCAGCTACTGATGATCAGGGAAAAGATTTCCCGCGCGTCGCTCCGCGTCAATATGAGGTAGAAGGGAGGGAATGCTGTTATGCGTCCACTTGGGATCGGTTTAACAATGCTCTTATATATACTCTACGCACTGGGTAAGTGCGATAGGCCGAGGCATGGTAGTATTGGGGATTCTCTACATGTCACAAAAACCCCCTTTTCCTGAGAGAGACCTTTTTCGAGGGAAAAGACTTTGTTTTTTTCCCGAGCCCCGTCAACCCCCCCTGTTCCGATCATAGACTCCAGTAGGTTGAGTCAAGTGAACCACGTGGCGTGCTATAGCCTACAGAGAGGTGGATGCTGTTGCTGCGCTTATCCCGGCCTCGAAGATCTTAAATCATTCGAGAAACAGGTCTTCCGCCTAAACAGTTGGACGCCCTCCTATGGAATTTTCCGTGTTTGCTGGTGTTTGGAGGAAATATTCGAGAGCGACGCATTTGCCGCTTCTCGGCTTCCGACCATTCCTACTGATCTTTTTTTTTCCAGGTGGGAACAGGGAGGGGGACGACGACCTAACACCTGTACCCGCTATCTCCGACGAGCCTGCAGATTCTTTTAATCAGTCTGCAAGGCGGAGAGTGAGTCCCCTCGACTGCGAAACACTAAAACCCCGGTGGAGTAATGCTAGAACTTCTCAAAAGCTTCGAATTGATAAATATTCATACTAAACTCTCTTACAAATACCGTCTTCTTTCGACCTCTACTTATATACTCTAGCATTATTTACATATAACCCTATCATTAAGCGAAATGCCTGATAATGAATACAGTAGGGATTAAGGCGGGCTATGATATATAAGGCAAAGAGAGGAGAGGACATGTTTTAAAGCCTTGCAGCTTCGTAAAATTTCAATAAAAGCTTAAGTTCGTAAGAAGGATTATGAATAATAGCCGCTGCTACTTAGTTCGACTCTTAATCTGAGTGAATCAATACTCGCTATTGGCTAGGCGGCCTCATCCTAGGATAAGGAGCCTCAGACGGCTATACCTGTTGAAGCACCTCTTTAAGAATATACTTGCCCAAGACCATCACAGAGTAACTATTATGTAAGTTATAAGTTAGACTCCTACCTAAAGAGTAAGGGTCCTTTAATACCATAACAGACGAAACACTAAATTCAAGGGGTTTTTATACTAGTTCCTCCTTATGCTTGATACGACTAGAGCGTTTTCCGCTCGTGCAACATAGTCTTGAACTGATATAGCGTATTGAAAGTAGGGGGGGAAAAGGAAGGTAGCTATGGTACCTTACCTCGCTATCTATATATAATTCTCCTCGCATATTCAGTCAATCGTATTGTCGCATAATTTCATGCACTTTAGATGTTTTGGCCTGCTACGCCCCATTGGCGTGAGAGTCCGGCGTTCTAATTCGTATAGTGAACTAACTGACTCTCCCGAAGATGTTTCCAGGCACTGTCTGCATTTCCTGTCTCGACAATGGTACAGTCTGTGCAGTGGACTATTTGCAGATCTACTGTATCTGCTTTATGGACCGGGAGGATGAGGCGCTGGTGAAGCCAGACCGGCGTAGAGTTAATGGGGCGATGGACATAGTCTTGGCAGATGGCCTTGGACGCGAAGGCCGGTGCTGCGGCTTGGACCATTGATATCCTGACATCTGATTAGAGATTTTCACCAAGGTGGAGTAGGGTCTTTTTAATTTTAGTCCTGGGGTGCTGGCAATTTAGGAGCGGGCTGAGATGTATGAGGAGGTTAGTGGGTCAAGGTCGATGTTGTCAGGCAAGATGATCTGGAGCATCTTGAGACTGGCTTGGAGAGATCGAGAAAGGAGGAGGTTGTCATGAAGAATCACAAGTATATATCAGAGGCTGCCATATTGTTCAGTGCGAAATGAAGTTGGAAGAGCAGTGATTTGCATCATTCGAAGCTGTCGGTATCACAGGGGGGTGAGGCACATTACAAATAGGGGTTCCCGTATGTGTATTCAGTTGTGTCTAATCTACTAGGAGAATGGCCTGAAGGGCCACTATATGCTACTCGCCAAGGCTAATGCTAAGGCTAAACTACCTACATCATGTACCCACGTGACTTCACTGGTATATGCATTCATTCCTACAGAAGCAGTTCCAGAAGGGAAAGCATTTTAGAGCCGAGAAGTAGAAATCTTGTGACTCGGAAGACGCATTCATCGTTGGCATACGTCTCTTGTGCTTGAAAGTTTGGTAATAGAAAATTTTCATTATATGCGTTCAACTGGGTTGGTACCAGTTCTCATGTGCGATTGCACAAAACTCGTCCCTTGCAGGCCGGCAATAATAGAAGAAATTCAGGACACCGACGAGTACATCTTGAAGAAAAAGGAAAAGAGAAGGAAAGAAGAAGAAAAGAAAACGTCGTCTCCATCCCTTGCTGTGCTTTATGGAAGCCATAGGAGTGATTCAGACCATACTATATGCCTAGTAGTGCGATGCCAAGGGCAGTTCGCCAGCGGCGTAGAGTTCAGGAGGTCTCGCTAATTTTGTAGGGGCTGGAACTGATAAATGTGTTTTATCGGCCTTTACTGCTCTGAATGTATAAATAAAGCTAATTAGGCTGCGGAAAATTTGAATGTTATATGTTTTTACCAATTGCAATTACGTAGAAGCATACAAAAGCACAAAGCACTGGATCAAGTGCTTGCCTTTCCGAGTTTTACTTCAATTGCTTCGCAGACAGCATCCGCCACTTCAATGGTAGTAGCCGAGCCACCAAGGTCTTGAATCATGATTCCCTTCTCGCAAACACCCTCAACGATATCCTCAAGATTGTCTGCAGCTTCTTTCTCGCCGAGCCAAGCCAACATCCCACAAGCAGTCCAGAAAGTGACTACTGGGTTAGCTGGTAAGTATCAGTGCATGGCTCATTTATTTGGCGTCAGATGTGATGTTACCGATTCCTAATCCTGTAATATCAAACGCAGAACCATGAATTGGCTCACTTTTTAAGATGCTTTATTCAGTATCACCTCTCAAAGAATGATACCAAGCGCTAAGAATCGCCCTGGAGATAGCACGTATTTCTGAGGATTACATCGTGCCTCGAACCTCTTTGAGCGAGCTTGAAAGAAAAATAGAAACTTGAGCAACACCCACAACATAGATGGGTTATCGCGAGTAGGGTCGAGGTTATTTGTTGGCGCGATACCAAGGGACCTTGCTAGCGCCGCCGCAAGATGCGAAAGAATATCTGCATAAGGTATCCGCTGCCAACACATTTTTGCTGGTTTCCATATGTTCAATAGGGTAACATGACTTGCCAAATAGGTGCAACAATCGCATCCAGCGATTCCGGCTTCAGAGTCATCCGCACAGTCATAGCGTCCACCACTACATCACCGGGAGGCCAGTCAGTACTTATCACATAGGTCAAGACTAGTATCGAGGAGCTAATACTTGTGAATCATTGCAGCCGGGGAGAATGGCTAATTCTTGGCAATACTTACGCATTTTATCAACTTCCACACCTGGGAAATCCTTTGCCACATCCGCGGCGATCGAGTCCCGCATAACCATGCCGTTCCTCTGGGCATTGCTCTTCGTCAGCACCGTCAGATGCTTCTTCGGCCTCCCTCTCGCAATCTCAAGTGCGAATCTGATGATCCTCTCTACGCCGTGGCGATTAAATATCGAGACTTCGGTTGCGACTTCGTAAGATTGATTGGAATGCGAGCGCCCCCCGTGCCCAGCGTATTCGCCCTCGCTATTTTCGCGGAGGATTATCCAGTCCAGCTCACCGGGTTCATAATTGCAAAAACGGGATTGTGTACCCGGGATTGTGTAACCTTAAGACTATCGTGGGGCGTACATTAGCATATTGCTGGAGGGGCTGGCAAATCGCTAGCCGGAGTTGCCAGAGCGAGATGTGATCCGTGACATCTAAATAACGTTGATACAACACCTTGCTTGTGAAGCTGCGGAGATACGAAACGTGCAAGGGGCTCCAACAGCACCAAGAAATATCACATCAAATTTCTTTAGGGTCGTCAAGCCATCGTCGGGCATGTACTTCCCCCAGTTTGCTTGTAGGAATCACTGTTCCAGTCGAAATTCGTAAACTCGAGATCAGAGGTCTTGAGTGTTGCAGCGAGTTAATTTAATACAGTGATGCCGGCTCCGATGGCTTCTGGGCCAATGCCGTCCGCTGGAATAGTGGCTATACGGTAAGTCGGTTGGTTTTTGAGAAGTGAGGGGCTCATTTTTGGGGATGTTGTGGTGAGGGAAGGCAAGCGAGAATCATTTAGCTGGATCAGATCTGAGACTAATGTACTCAGCTTATGAGACGTATATTGAGGGTTTGAAGCTTTTGTATGGTCCCGATTGTATTGGTATTGATGAGGTATTGTGGCGAGCGGGTTCTGGCGGGTTTCGCTTGTCTGATGGCGAAGGTTGGGGGCGGGAGCGACTGTTAGTCCCCAGCCGGTCCAACAACAGGAAACTTGTCTACATCCTCGCAGCCATGGAGCTGGTCGTGTCCGACAGGCGTTGAGAATTGCATGTTGCAGCATAGCTCACAGGAGGAATCTTCAAGTCAACCAGGCGACAACACGTAATAAGCCGACCAAGAAAGCTGCATTTTATCTCCTCGGTATATCGAAGCAGCTGTGGATTTAGGGTATCATGAAGACAGCATTTTCTAAACAAATTGCCCAAGACACAAAAGAAGGTAAGGGGAAGAAATGAGAAGGCATACTTGTTATATGCTCTACCCCTGAATTGGCGGCGTGGCGCTAAACCGCTAAGCGAGGTCAGCGCCACACGACAGCGGCAGTACGTCACTCGAATAGAAAGCTTGGCCTGGTGGCCATCCTTTCCTTCGAGGGGCTGGACCAGACATACTCCAGGTCATCACCACAAACCTGGACCCTTTGACCTCAGCATTTGTTCGAATACTGCTCCATACACCAGTACCTAGAGAATCACTCGCACAAACATGTCGAGCACTTTGGACAAGGCGCAAGCCAAGGCGAAGGAGGTTGCGTGAGTTGCCGTGGTCTGTTGATTTTGTTGACGAGATCTGACGAGGCCTGTGCAGCGTCGAGGACTTCAACAAGGCAAAGGCTTTGGCGCAATCAGCTGCTAAGTCTGGAGCTTACATCTATCCCATCAAGGTATGGCTCGCCCTGACAAGTGGTTTGGTGACATTGCTAACACGCGCAGGGTGTCTTCTACTTCGTCAGCCACCGCTCGCTATGGAAGCCCCTCCTTTCAAAACTCGTCCCAACTATGTCCCTCTCCGTTGCGGTCATCGCGTTCATGTTCTTGTTCGCATACCTACCTCAACTCGCGGTCCTGGTTTTCGTCAACGGCCCGCTTGCCGCGTTCACCACTATCTTGCTCACCCTCAGCGAAAGCTCCACTCTCATCAACCTGCTCTCTCGAACTTTCTTGCTGCAGGATGCTCTGGTCGATACCTTCGACGGAGTCATGGTGGCGAGAAGACAAACCGGCGTACTGTCAGAGGGTCGTGAGATCAAGTCGGGAAACTTCAATGATCCAATGGCCAAGCTGGGAAAACTTGTCAAGTCTCCATTTGAGAAGTACACTCCTAAGGCTTTCGTCAGATATCTTATGTACCTTCCCCTCAACTTCATCCCCGTTGTGGGCACAGTCATGTTTGTTCTTCTGCAAGGTCGCTCCAGAGGAAACTCCGTCCACACTCGCGTAAGATATCCAAGACTCCACTATAGCAAACGGACGGTAACTCCCCCACAGTATTTTCAGCTCAAGAGGTGGTCGAGCTCGCAAAGAGAGGCTTGGCTCAAAGAGAACATGGCCCCATACACTGCGTTAGTCTAGCTCCACAGCATCTGCCCCATATCATTTCTACTTTGCAGCCAATATACTTGGAAGCAGGCTGTTTGTACTCCTCCTGGCCGCCGCAGCCCGTCAGAAGATTTCTCCGCCAAAGCTTGGAGTCTTGGCTAGGTCGGCAACAAACACTCCTGCCGATCGAGATCAAGCTCGATCTCTGCATTTGACGCTGTCACATCAGTTGCAATGCAAGCTAACAAGACATAGATTCGGAACTGTCGCTACCCTTCTGGAACTCATTCCGTTCGCATCCATCTTCTTCACCTTTACAAACACAGGTATAGTGATCTATTCTGCCGTAAACCAAAGGCACTGACTCACCCACATCAAGTTGGTGCCGCGCTTTGGGCAGCTGATATCGAGGGTAACAATACGGCGATGACTGAGATGACGGCGCCAAAATCGGGCGAGGGTGCCAAGAAAGAGCTCTAGATGTATGCAGCTTGCCGAGATTGGGCGTGTTACCGTCCGATCGCAATACTGCATGCGGGTCGAGGGTCGCTTCGAGGTCTTCGTGTTACGGGACGAGAGTGCACCAGGCCCCCGTGCAGGGTTTTCGTCCTCAACGTCCTCAATTTCAGGTTGTGTTTGCGAACATGCATGAGGACGAAGATAACGTGGCGTTGATTGAGAGTTCTCTTTGAATGTACCCTATTCACATCATCCTCGTCATGCGTAAATACAGGAAATGCGTCTGGTGGGAACCCTCATGTGTGACCGGCGGCCGGGTCAAGGCAGACAGGCCTCCGAGGCAAGATAAGACAAACAAGGTGCGGGCCCCAGATGCTGCAAGTCTTGTATTGCCGACCAGATCTCGAAACTGCCGCAGGAACATGTCGGAAAAGTCGTGACTGCTCACAAGGTACGAGTATGCTCGAAATCGGCTGAGTTCCAGCTAGATGGGATCGTCGGTCGTGCGAGGCCACGGTACTCGGCGCGCCAGAAAGCTTGCTGTGCAAAGGCAGGAAATTGAGGTAAGATGAGCCAACAGCAAAGTGACATCTAGATGACAAAACAAGAGGACCTCGAGCCCACACACAGAGACGCGGGTATCCGAGGTCAACGGCGCACCCGCAGACCGATAGACGGTGAAGTATCACGTATCGTACCGGAACTCCTGTCGAAGCCATGCCGTCAGGCTGCTCGTGGAGTCACTGTCATACGAGGGCGCTCTCGAGCCCGAGAAAGTTTCTCTCTCTCTCTCTCCCTCTCTCTCTCTTTCTCTCTCCC
>JAENRP010000007.1:158400-186066 GCA_024741835.1 Diplocarpon mali
CCCCTCTCTCGTCCCGTCCGGCCGAGTTGAGCTGTGCGATGGAAGAGCCCTCGGGCCACTCGCGGTGCACTTTTTTTTTTCCAGGGCCAAATGTGCGACGGACAGCTCTGGCTGCAAAGGCAAAGGTACACCCGCGGGAACCTGCAGTAGCCTGCAGGGAGGGCACATACTCTCCTATCTTGTCAGGACGGACAGCTGCAATGCAGGTAGCCTCGACCCTCGCTCGGGTTGGGACGCGGTGTCACGACACGGCCAGGGCGATATCCAGATGGACGTGATGTGGTGTGGGATGGGGGAGGGGTGTCGCTGTCGCTGTCGCTGCCGCTGTCGTTGTCGGTGCCGGCCGGGCTCAGATTGGAGAGTGCATGATACCCTTCCCGCTGCGGGTGTTATGCTGTGTTGTATTGTGCTGCGATGTACGTGGTGGTGCCCTCGACGGATAGCTTAGGCAGGAGAGATGAGAGAGAGAGAGAGAGAGATGTATTTTTGTGAGAGAGAGAGAGAGAGAGAGTACCAAGCAGAGATAGGTAAGATGAGGACGTACCCTTACCGTGCCTTACCTCATCTCTTACCTCGGTACGTACCTGGGCAAAGAGAAGAGGCTTCGTATGCTTCTACTCAAGATGAGTATGATATTCTGTTCCTGGTGAGCACAAACAAATGGGCCGGGTGCTCTCGAGTCGCCTGCGTACATCCCGTTGAAAGCACCTTGGGAAGACATGGTCAACGAAACGGCGCCACATGACGGGCCGGTTGCACTGAATGGAATCAAATTGCATTGCATGGCATGACATTACATTGCGTTGCTCCCTTATCTCGCTCCGCGCGTACGGGAATCCGATGAGGGGGAGAGAGTGGAAGTGGAAGTGGAAGTGGAAGTGGAAATGTACTGCTACCATCTGTTTACTACTACTTCCACTACTCCTACCACTCCTCCTACTACTTCCACCCCTCCTACTACTTCCACCACCGCAACATGACCTCCCACCCTCCTCCTTCCAAATCGTTGCTTCCCCTTTCGACTCGATGCGGCTTTGCTCGGGAGAAGTGTCCCCACGTGCTAGAGTAAGAAGGCGGCCTCCCACAGCTCCCTCCCCTACCTCGACACTTCCCCTCTCCCTTCCGTCTTCATATATCTTCTCTCTCCCTCCTCTCTCTCCCCCTCGTTCGTTTCTTCTCTTCCTCTCACTCACCACCTCGTCATCCTCCGCCTTCGGTACCGCCCCTCCCATCCACGGAAGTGCTGCATAGCACCCGGCCAGGATATCGACTGATCGTGCTGTCGAGAGGTAAGCAACTAGCACTCGTACCTCGCTCGTTTCCCGGCTCTGCAAGCTACACGCTCGTTTTTCCTTGCGCTGTTGAGAGCTGTCGATCTCAGATCCTCCGTGAGTGCCCCCTCCAGCATCATCTCCTCCTCCCCCTGACGTGCCGGGAGATTTCAATATCCTGCAGCTACTGATGTGTGGCGTCCCCCTTCCAGGTCAAGATGAGGCTCTTTTCTCTCTCCCTCAAGCTCGCCTCGGCCTCGATGCTGCTTGCATCGATTCCAGGTGTCCAGGCTCGTGGTCTTCCAGCCTGGCTTCAGGCCAAGCGCCATGATCTCGAGGATGCCAAGAATCTTCCTCGCGAGTACGCAGTCTACAATAACCACCCTCGTGCCTACGAGGGCTACACGTACCCTGGCTACGGTCCTCCACCGACGGCCACTCGGTCCTCGAGCTCCGGAGAGGTCAGTTCGGACGATTCTGGCGGGGCAGCTTCTGTTGAGCCCTACGATGGTAAGCGAGACGAAGTCACTAGAGTTGGACAATGTCACTGACGTTGCTTGCTAGACCCTGTCACTGAAACACCTTTGACCAGCTTATCAACCCTCATTCCTTCGTTCGTGACTGACCCGGTCTTCACGTCGTCGGGTTCCCAGACCTCGACAGCTGATGGTGTTTTCACCAGTCCGACCTTGGCTCCGCCCTTGTATACCGCGCCAATCTCGAGCCCCAGTCTTTCATCGTTATCTGGCGTTTCAGAGATTGGAAGTAGCACTTCAAGCGCAAGTTCTGGTGAGACCGCATCCACAGCCAGCGGTAGTGTGACTATTCCAACCCCGTTCGTCTCGTCAAGCACATCCTTACCCCCTCCCGCCACGACAGTCAAGCCGCAAAAGTGCAACAGGAACAATTGCCTTCGTCAACTCGTCAACAGCAAATCATCGGCGCTCGCAGCAAGCTTCTGTGCCACATACACTAGTACAACCAACACAGCTACCACAGGTCTTCCAGCGTATGTATCTCAATGCAAGAACAGCCCATCCGCTGTCTCTTCTGCCTGCTCGTGTATTGCTGGCCCAGCGACCAGCTCTGTGGCCACAACCTCGTCGGTAGGGAGTGTGACGCAGTCGGCAAGTGGGTCACTGAGCCCTTCATTGAGCAGCAGTGCCTATACCCAACCTACAGCCCCTACCACAACGAGCGAGGGTGAGAGCACCACAACCGTGACGTCGCAGATCACCTTGACCTCGGGACTCACGCCCACTACCACCGCTCCCGTAGGCACGGCATCGTCTGGGATCCTGACATCTGCATCAAGCTCCGTAATTTTCAGCAATTCAAGCTCAAGCGATGCTAGCAGTTTGACTGAAGGAACAGCAACTTTAACATCTCCCACCGCAATCATCACATCTATCCCATTGGGCACGGGATCATCAGGAATATTGACGCCAGAATCGAGTTCTTTCATCTACACCAATACGAGCTCAGCCGAAATATCAAGCACTCTGACAGGCGGAACTGGCACAACCACTGATATACTCACCTTTATTACCTCCACTCCTTTGGGTACGGCTTCGTCGGGAATCTTATCCTCCGTATCGAGCTCCGTGTTGTACATCAACACAACCTCGATTGATGATTCCGGCACTCTGACGGGTGGAATTCCTACTTCGATACCTTCGCTCGGTTTCAGCAGCTCATCTGTTCCCACAACAGCCCCATATGCCACCGCGAATGGATCGAGCATTACTGGTGCCACCGCACCTTCGCACTCGTCTCCCACTGGTGTTTCCAGCTCCCTTACTGACGGGTCTGCAAGTTCGTAAGTTCAAACCCTCGCTATATTCAATATGTTTTCAACCCACAAGATATATCAAAGGACCTTCTTGTCTTGGTAACCGAGATAATGGGACAAGTCTCGAGTCCTTGAAAACTGCAGTAGACAGGGCTGGTTTAAGAGAAGTGCTTCTCTGACTCCCAGTAGTTTTTCCGCCCCTACGACGGCTCCGTATGGGTATGGGAATGCATCTACGCCTGGTGGGCCCACGGGAACTTCTCCATACAGTTCAGGCTACTCGCTTCCATCGTCGAGCTCCATCACGAAAACCTCGTTGGCGAGTGGAGAATTCACATCACCAACTCCGAGCGCATCTATGGTGCCGTCCTCGTCAGTCTCAGGTGGACTTTACCCATATACGAATACCACTTGCTCCGACGGTCCGACAGGAACGAGCTACCTGCCCTGCGCAACGTACACTTCTGTTTTTCCCACTGGCACTGCTCCTTACACGTCGCCTCCAATCATCTCCCGCTCTTCGACTCCTCCATACCCCGCAAACTCGAGCTCAACTGCTGAGGGCATCACTGGCACATCTGTTGGTACCATGTCATCAATCACCCTACCTCTAAGCACAGGCGCCCTGACCGAGTCGAGCATTTCCGGTGGTATTGCTTCGTCGACCGAGCCAACCGCGCCACCATACCCGTTCCCAGCTACCAATACTACCACGATCAGTGGCACTGTCTATCTTCCACCTACGACGGCGTCTTCTGGCTTCAGCATCCCGTCATACTATCCACCCCATGCTTCGAGTGGATTGATCACGACTACAACCTTGAGTCCGGAAACTTCGTCTCCCCCATTTCCTATCTCGTACGCCAATTCTTCTTCAGTATTTGGTCCGACGGGGACTGGAACAGATAGCATTCCTTCATCGACGTCCTCAGCGAGCGGGATTTTCAGATCATCAACATCTGCACCGTATTACATCTCAACAGGGACCGGGAGCTTTCCGTCGTCGACTGAGCCTTCCATCGGAGAGCCTACAAGCTCGTCATCTTCTCCTTACTATGGATTTACCAATTCCAGCTCGACTGTCGGGCCGACTGCCGGACCCACAGGAACAGGCAGCTTTGAGTCATCTGCGAGCTCTGCCATTGGTGGAGTAACCTCTTCGGCGGCTCCCCCTTATTACGGGAGCTCCAACTCGTCCACGGTCGTCGGGCCAACTGGAACCGGAAGCTTCCCGTCGTTCACCAGCACCGCCATGGGCGAGTTCACCAGTTCGTCGTCCGTGCCTTACTATGGAACTGCCAACACCTCCTTTGCCGGGCCAACTGGGACGGGAAGCTTCCCCTCCTCCACTAGCTTAGCCAATGGAGAATCCACCAACTCTCCGACTGCACCGATCGGCACAGGGATCGCTACATCCTCGTTCAGCTACACTCTACCGCAGCTCAGTAGCAGTGCTCCATTTCCCACGAGTAACTCCTCCTCCACTGCTCTGGGGGCAACAGGTACTGAATCCATATCGATGGGGCTCATCCCGTCCACGACGTACCTCTCGAGCAGTACGTCATCATGCACTTTGAAGCACAGCACAGCATCGCTGACCGAACCAGGCGGCTCTCCCTCATCGACGTCGGAGAGTGAGTTGAGTTCAGCTTCGTCCACAGCTGAAGGTAAGAGGCCCCATCGGTAATCGTGTAGGCTTGACTAAACATCCCAGGTGCTTTCACGAGTTCTTTACCGGCTTCCGCCACCAGTTCCAGTTCTGTCGGGACGACAGTCCTTCCAAGCTTCCCAGTCTATTCGTATGGTCCTGTTCTAACCCCAAGCTCAACTCCATACGGTCAGCCTCCTCCATACTACGGATCATACAAGTATGGTGGTATCCCCAGACGCAATGTCGGCCGCCGGTGGCTCTGGTAGATTCTGAATCTTCACTCATCCATATAATTTTGCTTCTAGATTTGCTGTCATACAACCCGGAGGGATTGAGAATGTTCTGATTGTTTTGCCATTTGCTCATGTCGAAATGGAAAGAGGTGCTTTTTGACGGCCTCAAAAGTTTGAGATCTATCAGGACTCGGGCAAGCTTTGAGCGACTATGGAATACAATTGCTTTGAAAATAAATGATCATTGCATCTGAGAATAAAAGAGAGGATTCGAAACTCCAACCATTTGAACGCTGTATTTGCGACGTGACTGCTGCACGCATGGGATCCCTAACGCGCCCGTGTGAAACAGTTTTGCCCTCGAAGCCCTGAATTGTTACCTGTAATTCCGAGCCCCGAGATGAAGAGGGGGCGGTGTAGAAAAGCGTTTGAATAAGTAGTAGGATAAGATAATATATTATTAAGTAGCTAGGAAGCAAGTTTCCAAGGAAAGTATGGTTTATACTCTAAACTAGGCAGCTTTAGGCAGCCCCTTGATAAGCTCAAGATGCAGGCTTTCAATAAGCTTCAGATATAGAAGCCACTTATTACTAATGCCAATTAATATAGTATCTTTATTTTTTTTTAAAAAAGCAGCCCCTCTTATATCACGAATGTAACAATTATCTTAGTCGCGAGTACTTACCTGCCTCCTTGCCGACGCAGAAGTTAGATCAAGGAGAAAGTTATAGTAGGGTGTAAAAGTCTGAACCCCCCCAGTAGCTAAGGCTTACTTACCTGATTCGGCATTATCAATACTGCAGCTTTGAAGAGTTAATGATTGGATTTTAATATTTAATATACTGCCCTAAAGTATCAGTATTATCTTATACTTAATAGTGTATTAAAGCAGCTCATCTATATAATGTTGTAGGAATG
This sequence comes from Diplocarpon mali, assembly GCA_024741835.1. Classification (NCBI taxonomy): domain Eukaryota; kingdom Fungi; phylum Ascomycota; class Leotiomycetes; order Helotiales; family Drepanopezizaceae; genus Diplocarpon; species Diplocarpon mali. Next base: position 164,266 of record JAENRP010000007.1, read on the forward strand.
CCCGTCACATGTTTATCATATGATCTGTCATATGACATATCATATATATAATGTGTTATATGACTTGCCATATGACTTAGTGGCAGCCCTTGTTAAATAGCTTATAGTTAGAGAGCTCTTATGAATTAAGACATAAGACACCTAATATCGTCGTTTGCACCTTATACTTCTTCGTACCCTCTTTTAGTTTACTATCAAGTTCACTATTAGAGAACCTCCTTACTATAGGTTATAAGTCCCGTATGCCTATATATAGCATTCGATAAATTCCATCGATTAGAGTCTCCCTTATAAACGAAAAGGCTGATCGATATTTTTAAGTTTTTATTACTTAACCAACGACGTACGATAGCATTATCTTAATAATAAAATAGTAGCTACTCCCCTTCTGGAGCGCTATGCAATAATCTAAGCTTACGCAAGATTCGTTACTATAGCTGAATCATTAGGACTAATAGCTAAGATTACCAGCTTAATTGCTAAAAGTACTCTACTGCTTAAATTACCTATTTTTAAAGGGACTAATATATAGTACTTTAAATTCGAATTTAATAGTTTATCTCCTCCTCCTCCTCCTTCTCTACCTTCTCCTTTCGACAATTCTATATACAAACATATAAATAAGATATCGTTATTATCTTCGGCTGCCCTTAGCCTCCCTAAGTCTCAAAAGCTTAAAGGCGCAAAGGACTATAGCTAGTAGAGGAATAAGGTTTTAAACTTTGCAAAGTCAAACGCCTTGACTATATATCTTTATATAAAAGCTAGAATATATGCTTTACTTAAGGTTGACTTATAAGACTGTTCTATTACAAATAAGGAAAGGGATAATTGGGTTAAATAGGAAGCTAAGGAATCTCAAATAAAGCTTACTATTATACTTAATTGCAAACCAGGCCTATTGGCTTATATAGAAGGCGATAAATCTGCCTTAAATATATAGGAAGCTCTTTAAAAATAGTATAAAGGATCTGGAATAGTACTTGAATATAACGCTATCCAGACTTATATTACTATTAAATATAACGACTTCAATTCACTTGAAGCTTACGTTATCGCTTTTAGGCTTTTAATTATTAAATTAGAAGCTTTCGACTCTGCCCCTCCCTTTTACTAGCACCCTATTATATTTATTACTAGCTATTCCAATAGATGGCCTATTTAGGTAGATCGATAACGCTTTAACCTTCGCTTAGCTATAGTAGTTAAACGAAAATCAAAGATCATGCTCAAAGCTCTTATTAAAGATATTACTAATAAAGCTCAAGCCTTATAGAGTTTAAAAATGAACGGAACCGTCTTATACGGTAATAAATCGGCTAGCAAGCCGCATTCCTTTGACTATAAGAAGTCAGAAAACAAAAGAGGTTTTAAAGACTTAAAGAAGAGCACCTTTAGGAATACTACTAACTCCCTTAACTCCCCCTATCCTTATTGTAAGCAATTAGAGCTATACTATAAGGCAAAAGATTGCTTTACAATTAATAAATCGAAAAGAGAGGCTTAGGAAAAGGATTTAAGGAAGAAGTACGTATTCTATTACTTTAAAGGCAAGGACGATAAGTCCTTGCTATTATTACCAAAAGGTAAGAAGCCTTCTAGGAAGACTTAAAAGGAAGATAAAGAGTTAGATAATGACCTCTTTAGGCATACTATACTATTACTAACCCTAGGGCCAATTCTCACTCGCGAGCTGGGCCTAGGACTCAATTCAGACTCCTCCCTAAGGCTAATTTCCACTCGCGGGCCGGGCCCGGGACTTAGTTCTTCTACCTCCTACTTCTTATTAAAATTGAGGAATCGTTGGCTATATAATATAAGTACTAGTAAGCACGTCTCTAATAATCTCTTTAAGTTTACTTCCTATACTACTTAAGATAATCTACCCTCTTTAAGTATAGTTAATAGATCTATTTAACCTCTTAGCGTTAGTATTTATAAAGTCAATGCACTTAAATCAAATGGAAAGGTATATATTCTTAAGTTAATTAATACTCTTTATATACCTTAATTACCTATCTGCTGTGGTGCGGTCGGCTAGAGGGCCTTCATTAGGTCGCTTAGGAGGCTTGTAGAAGTAGGAGAAGATGATTGATTATATTATTATCTAGTATATATATAGTAAAGAGACTTCGGAAAGAAAAGGGAGAGTCTATAACTTAGCAGGAGTTATATAAAGGGTCTTTAGAATAAGTAAAGACTCCGCCTATTTTATATAATATACCCCTTAGTTAGGCGATACTCCTAGAATCGCTTAGCTATATAGATAAAATAAAAGAAAGAATAGCAGTTATAAGAAAAAGAGACTCTATCTTATATACTACCCCTCTAGAGGTCGTTCCTTTTAGAATAAGAAGGGTTGCTATAGGCAATAAGCGCGCTTAAGAATCTTCGCAATTCTATACTAGTACTCTATTAGGCTTTCTATAGAGTATTTCTATTGTAAAGGTTCTCCTTTCCTTCTTTTAAAAACAACCTTCCTTTATTATTTAAAAATATTATCTTTATATTAATAATTTTTAAATATAAAAGGAACTCCCGCTTATTATAGCCTTAGCTGCCTTTGCAAAGTAAGACCTTTAAAGTCCCTATACCCTATATTATACTAACTTTGCGCTAAGTTGCTAGCGCTCCTTTAAGAGCTGCAACCTTAGTGCAATTATCCTAGCGCCTGCTAAGCAATAAGCCGCTGCTGCTATTGCCTCTACCGCCGCCGCCGCCCCTGCTGCCGCTACTGCTACTTAAGAGCCCTGCCCTTACTACGCGCTATATGCCTAAGCCTATAATAGAGCGCAATAACGCATACGTATATTATATTATACGCAAGAGCATTAGCAATCTCGATTATTAGTACTTTAATAGTACCTTTAGTATATATTGCATTTATTATATAATACTAAGCAATAGCTGCTAGTAGGCTAGTAGACCTCTCCTTGCCTCCTAGGAGGCTATTATATCGGCCTGCGCCCGCAGTACCTTTAAGGAGGAGGTAGCACTACTACTTAATATAGTAAAAGGTGCGCTTTAGAGCTTCTATAGTATATTTATTAAGTCTTATTAAGTTCTAGGCTAATTTTAAAAGATAGGAGCGATTAGACCCTAGTATTAAGAGGGCCTGCTACTCTTATAAGTAGTAGTATCGCTGCCTCTTCTGCTTTTAGTATACTATTCCTATTCGCTCTTAACCCCTTTAGCTTAGACCTATTTGCCTTTATCGCTGCTGCCGCTCCTATCTCCTTTACCTCTACTATTGCAGCTACTGCTATAGTCTCTTTATTTATCTCCCTGGCCCCTACTATTGCTACGCCTATCCTTGCCGCCGCCCTTGCTGCCCTCGCTCTTATTACCCCTATTATACCCCTTGCCTTCGCCCTTACTATCGCTAGTATATTTGCTAGTAGGCCTTTAGCTAAGGGAGTACTAATAGGCCTCTTTTAAAAGGAGATCTATATAAAGCTTTTAACTATAGTATCTCAGCTCTTAGCCTTAGCTAAGAGAATTTAAAAGAGGGTTACGCCTTATAATAGCAGCTTAAGAATATTACCTATTTTATATTTTTAAAAAAGGAGAAGCTTCTATAGTACACTTTATAAAAGAAAATAAATAAATATAATTATAAGAGAGTAAGAGCTTATAAGTATAAGTCTCTTAGTAATAAGTGACTACTTACTAGTAAGTGCGAGTTATTAAACAATTATTTAAAAGCTTTAAAGGTTTAATAAATAAATAAAGCTCTTAAACTTCTAGCAGTTTAAGTTCTTAATAAGCCTATCTATATATATCTCCTTAATAAGGAGGTAGATTATTTAAAAGCTTCTTCTCTAGTACTCTTAGCAGATCTATATATTGCTAATTTCGATATATTAAAAGCTTATTTTAATCTTCTTATTCTTTATAATAATTAGCCGAATCGTCTATTAGTTATTATAATATATATTCCATTTAAAGAGGGAGTTTATACAAATCTCTTTAAAGAGGCGTTTTATAGCTATTATCTCCTTTGTAATAGAAACCATACTATAGAGTTCTACTTTAGTAAAAGAGAGTATAATAGTTGCTTAGCGATTCGCTTTCTAAATAATCGGTCCTTTAAATAGGAAGAAGACATATCCCTAAGAGGATCTGCAGGTCTCTTAATCATCTTTAAAAGAAGTATCTAAAGACGCAACTAATTAGTATTCCCTAGCTTTAAAGCTATAAGCAATTCTTAAGAAGCGCATATTATATAAGTATTAAAGCATTTAATCTGCGGTTAAAAGGTACTTAAAGCTTAAATTAGTTAAGAAGAAAGACAATTAAGAGGCTGCGAATATAATATCTAAGCGTATTATAATTGCTATATAAAGAATAGAGCCTCTTTTCTTTTAATACTCCTTTACCTTTTCTAAAGAAGCTTGCCTTAAGTTCTTAATAAACTCCTTCTTTAGTAGTAGAGTATTAAGCACTCTCCTTATATTAGCTCTAAACTTTTAAGCGATCTTCTTAATATAGGTATTATAAACTAAGGAGATCCTCTTTACCTTCCTATCTTAAATAATCCTTACTCTAAGGAATTAAGAGATATCTCTTATAATAGTAAGCTTATATGCCCTCTTTAGGTCTTTAATTAGATAAGTCGCCTGATCTAAGTTAAAGGCCTTATATAATACTTAAATATCGTTAATATAAAATGCTATAAAGACTATACGATCCTTTATTATAAAAATACAAGGCTCCTCGCTTAATAGCTTGAGTTAAAGGCCCTTAAGCGTTCCTGCGAAGTTCCTATACTATAGCACTAGAGAGTCTTTCAGCTTATAAAGCGCGCGGTCCAGTTTTACTACTATACTAAGGCGCTTAAAGCCATCTAATAGGAAGCATATGACTAAAGCACTCCTTAGGTCTTTAGAAGTATTAACAAATGCGTTAATAATATTGAACTGCTTTACTTCTATATTAAAGTATATAGCAAGCACTATTAGTACTTTAAAAGACCTTGCTATAAGCGTAACTGCATAAGTTAAGAAAATTAAAGCTTTATCTTAAAGATCCCCTTGCATAACTAGCTATAATCGGCACTTTAAAAGCTTGCTGAAGCTATTGACTTTATAAGTAAAAACCCATTTTAATAGTATCAGCGGAGGCTTTGAGTAGTCCTTTTGTATAATTCTCTAGTAACTCTGAGATTCCAAATTCCTAATCTCCTAGCGCCTTCCTTCCTTAAATCGTTTGCTAAAAGGGTGCTTCTCTAAGTCTAGCCATCCTTTCGGAGGCTTTAGTAAAAAGCCTTAATACTATAGGTAATTAGGAGACTGCGCTCTATCCTTTGCCTAACTATTAATTATAGCTTTAATAATTATATAAATCGTCAAATAGTCCTTCTTATCCTCCTTTATTTATTCGTTTACTTAAAAGGTTAATATAAACTCTTACGTATATAAAGAGCAAGGTAAATCAATATTGCTTTAAAAGAATATATACTTTAAAGTAGTAGCATATACTTTTAAAGTCTCTTATTACTTAACGCTTAAGCGTCTTATCCTCTTTTGCCTAAGAAGAGGGAGTTCCTCTTTGCGCTTTTCTTTATAAGTCTCCTCTTCTATTTTTATTATTACTAGAGGTTCCTTTAAGAGTCTAAGTGGCTTTATCTTTTAAGCCTATAGTCTTTAAGCTAGTATTATAACTTAAGGTATTATATTATTAAGGCCTACTCCTTTTATTAAGTCGCTTCTTATAAGACTATTAAAGCTTTTCCCAGATCTTGGTAGTAGTGCTTCTAGCCTTCTATTAGAGTTTACTAAGGCCTGCCTTTATAATTAAAGACTCTATCTTAAAGCCTTTAAGCCATTTCCATTCTTATATAGAATAGTAGCTAAAGATCTACCGATTGCCTTATAAAACTTATCTTTAAAGACTCCCTTAAAGTCGTCTATAATTCCTTCTTTAATAAGGCCTTTATAAGGAATTATCACCCTTAAGCTCTAGTCGCCATTTGCCTTTTTAAAGACTAGCGAAGTAGCTTCTAATTCGCTTGCTTCTACCCTTAAGTTTCTAAGCAGGTCTTTTAAAGAATTTGGATTTAAGTTAAGGCCTTTTATATTATTAATTAAAAGCTATAGAGTAGTATTAGTCTATAATGCAGGCTCTTCTTATATAACGGCTTCTTCTATAGCAATTGCGTTTAACCTTATAATAAGCTCCGATTCCTTGAAAATCCCTTTGAACTTAGTATCCTAAGCTCCCTTTCCCTTTTCAATCAATTAAAAGGTCGTCTTAAGTTCCTAGCGCGATATAGGGTTTGCGCGCTTAGCTTTTAAACTATAAAAGAGAGACTTATCAAATTCGATATTATAAGTTATTATTACTCGCCAAAGTATAAGAACTTAGATTCTATAAATATTAGAGGTAATATATCTAATTAAGTAACTTAAGTACCCTTATAGTTCAATTTTAAAGGTTCAGCGGTCCCTCCTTGCCTCCCTCTCCTTAATTAAAGGGTATACGCAAGCACTATACGTATAAACGCAACTCCAGTTAAGCTTTAAGCTTGCTATTATCTATTTAATAAGCAGCGGCTTATAGAATCGAAAATACTACTTAAACTAATTATAAAGAGCCTTACTTAATAAGATCATCTTCTTCCTAGTAAGTAAGGAGATATTATAAAGGTATATAGTAATCTTTATAACCTCTAGCTAAAGGCTTGCTAAAAGCCTGGCGTAGATCCTCATTTTAATAAAGCGTTCAATTAACTCCCTTCTTACTCGCTCTACGCCTTTATTAAGTTAGTATATATAAGCAGGAGTAAGCTTTAAATCAATTCCCTCCTCTTTTACCTATCTCTAGTACTTTATAAGAGAATCTTCCCTTAAGGAGATTACTAAAGTATTATTATCTTACCTAATTTTACAAATAGAAAGCCTATATTAGCGTTTCACCTATACTTCAAAGGCTTAAAGGACTTCTATAATCATATCTCTGCCCTTTGATCTTAGTAAGAATATCTAAAGTATACTATTATACTTATCCTTAATTAAAAGAACCTATAAGCAACTATTATATAAATTGTCTAAAAAGTCAAAGAGATCCTAGGAGATTCTAAAGAAGGGCCTTAAAGATCGGTTTTTAAAGGTAGTATAAAAAATAACTTGCTTAGCAGATACTACTATATATATAAGGCACTCCAGCCTTTATATTCCCTTAATCTTTACTCTCCTAGCGCACTTGACTAGCGCTTAAAGAGCCTTCGCGCCTAAGTAGCTAGCGCAAAGGTGCCAAGTATACGCATTATTATCCCGTACCTTAGTAGGTGCATAGCTAAACTAGAACCTATTATAAAGTGTTATCTTAGCTATAGGGAACGCTATTAAGGCAAAGAAGTTATATTAAAGCATATTTAAAAGATCTAAATAGTTAATAAGCTTATATTTAAAGAAAATAAGATTATAGCAACGCTCTAACTAAGCTTACTTTATAGAATCTCTAATGCTCCTAAAGCGCAAAGTAAGGTCTACTCTAAAGTACCAAAAGCCCTTATCTACAAAGAGCCTTTCTAAGATAATATTAGTAGTAAACTCCTTTATAATAGCAATATTGCGAAACGTTATCCCTATAGGAGAGCCGTTACGCTATAGAAGAGAGTCTACTATATACTTATTACCTCTTTTAATAATTAAGAGCCTTAAGGTACCTGCTTTAATATATTATTATAAGTCGCCAGAAGGCTTAAAGGTACCTATAATAAGTAAATCCTTTAAATTAATAATATAAGTAGCTGCACAATTATTAAAGAGCGTACTTAAGAAGAGCAGGTAGCGTTCTAGCTTAAAGAGGTAGTAAATATTAAACGATTCTTCAAAAGTATTAAAGGCAAAGGGATCTATTATTATAAAGACTAGTAAGTTCTCCCTTTTGCCTAAACCATCCTCTTTAAAGGCTAAAGCCTTTCCTTTAAATTTGTCGATTGCTATTACTACAATATTATTCTCTTTAAGCTATACTTAGAGACCTTTGAACTAGTCTTTTGCGTTTAACGCCTTTCGTATTTGTAGGACCTCCTTTCGCAAAGGGAGAACCTTTATATTTTCCTTATGCCTATCTATAATATATAATAGTTTCCGATAGTCCTAAGGCTTTTAATAGTGATTTTTAAAGCCTTTATAAGGGCACTTAGGCCTGATCTCCCTTTTAAAGCTTATAAAGCGATTTCGGGAGCTACTCGCTAGAGCCTACAAAGGGGTTTCAGCATCTAAGAGAGACTCTTAAGTAGTAAAAACTGCTAGCCCTTTATTATCGATTGCTCTATTAGATTCAATGCCCGCTAAGGCGCGGCTCAGCTGCATTAGGTTATGCTTACATAGGGTTCTTATCTACTTATTAATAATAATTTCCTCCTTTAAGCGAGTCGCCTAACTCGGATTAATCTTTATTATAACTAAGTCTAAAAAGTTAGTAACTCCTAGTCTCCCTTTAATCTTAAGGAGATTGTATTATTCTATTAAGCGGTATACCTCCTACTACTCCCAGATCTACTATTAAGTATTAGTTCTCTTAGTTTTGCCTTAGCGTAATACGTCGCAGTATTAAAGCCTTATCTAAGACTAAATAGCCTTGTTAAAAGGCGCAATATCACGCTTTAAAATAGATACTAGGCCTTAGAGTAAGAGTTGCTAGTTCACTAAATTAGCATATAGGTTATTAGTAGTAGTTCCACTTATAGGAGTATCTCTATTAGGTATTAAGAAGGAGAGCTTCTTAGCTTGGATTTATACTTAAGCTATTGCGGAAGCTAAAAGCGTTCTATCAATAGTCTTAAAGACCTATTCTAAGAGTAGTTTATAGTATTTGCATTAGATCTTCTAAGTCTCCTTATATATATAGTACTCCTTTATTAGGATTTTATATTTATCCTTAATATCCTTATAAGAAGCCTATAGAAGAGGAGCCTTTAATAAGTCTCCTAAGGGAAAGTAGGCATAAATCTATTTAAATAGAGTCGCTATATACTCTTTATATAACCTCGCGTATACTATACAAAGGTTAGCCGTTTCTAATTCCTTAAGCTCTTATATAAAGGGAGCTTAAGGCTTAGTCTTTATAATTAACTTAAATAGGAGTCTCAGATTAGCAAAAATAGTAATATTATAAAGCTTAGCAAAGAATATATATTTACTAAACCACTTTACCTAAAAGGCAGAAGTATTAAAGCAAGGCTTAAAGATACTCAAAGAGTTAGACATATTAAATAGTGTCGTGCAGAATGGGCGGAGTCTCCACTTATTCTGGAGACCCTCTATATGACTCTTGCTAAGTCATAGACTCTCCCTTTTCTTTCCAAAGTCTCTTTACTATATATATACTAAAGAATAATATAATTAATTATCTTCATCTATATTAGCAAGCCTCTTAAGCGACCTAATAAAGGCCCTTTAGCCGACCGCATTATAGTTATAAGCCTTATAAGCATTTTAATATGCTTTCTCTTCGTATACAACTGGCTAAAGGGCCCTTTAAGCTCTTAACCGACTTTTTAAATATTTATAACAACTCAAAGGACCTTCATTTTCAATTAACAAATCTCCAATTTCCAATCGAACCTTATTTGCAAACTTCATTTATATACTTAACCTTTTTCACTAGACTCTATTTAATATATCTAACTCTTTAAGCATCTCCGAGCCTCGCTTCAATACCTCTGCCTCTTAGGTAAAGTAGTTTAGTAAATATATATTCTTCGCTAAGCTCTATAATATTACTATTTTTGCCGATCCGAGACTCCTATTCAAGTCAATTATAAAGACCGAGCCTTAAGCTCCCTTTATATAGGAGCTTAAGGAACTGGAAACGGCTAACCTTTGCATAATATACGCAAGGTTATATAAAGAGTATATAGCGACTCTATCTGAATAGATTTACGCTTACTTTCCCTTAGGAGATCTATTAAAGGCTCCTCTTTTATAGGCTTCTTATAAAGATATTAAAGATAAGTATAAAATCCTAATAAAGGAGCACTATATGCGTAAGGAAACTTAAAAGACCTAATATAAATATTATAAACTATTACTTAAATAGGTCTTTAAGACTATCGATAGAATGCTCCTAGCTTTTGCAATAGCTTAAGTATAAATCCAAGCTGAGAAGCTCTCCTCTTTAATACTTGATAAAGATACTCCTATAAGTAGAACTACTACTAATAACCTATATTCTATTTTAGTAAATTAGCAACTCTTACTCTAAGGCCTAATATCTATTTTAAAGTGTGATATTACGCCTTCTAATAAGGCTATTCAGTCTTAGATAAGGCTCTAGTATCGCGATATACTACGCTAAGGCAAGACTAGGAGAACTAATACTTAGCAGTAGATTCGGGAGTAGCAGGAGGCGTATTGCCTAGTAGAATAATATAGTCTTCCTAAGATTAAAGGGAGATTAGGAGTTACTGACTTTTTAGACTTAGTTATAGTAAAGATTAATCTAAGTTAGGCGACTCGCTTAAAGGAGGAAATTATCACTAATAAGCAGATAGGAACCTTATATAAGCACAACTTAATATAGCTAAGCTGCGCCTTAGTAGGCATTGAATCTAATAAAGCGATTGATAATAAAGGGTTAGCAGTTTTTACTACTTAAGAGTCTCTCTTAAATGCCGAAACCCCTTCGCAGGCTTTAGCGAGTAGCTCCCGAAATCGCTTTATAAGCTTTAGAAGGGAGATTAGGCCTAAGTGCCTTTATAAAGGCTTTAAAAATCACTATTAGAAGCCCTAGGACTATCGGAAACTATTATATACTATAGACAGGCGCAAGGAAAATATAAAGGTTCTCCCCTTGCAAGAGGAGGTCTTACGAATACAAAAGGCGTTAAACGCAGGAGACTAGTTCAAGGGTCTTTGAGCATAGCTTAAGGAGAATGATATTACAATAATAGCGATTGATAAATTCAAGGGAAAGGCTTTAGCCTTTAGGAAGGACGGTTTAGGCAATAAAAGGGAGAACTTACTAGTCTTTATAATAATAGATCCCTTTGCCTTCGACGCTTTTAAAGAATCGTTTAACGTCTACTACCTTTTTAAGCTAAAACGCCACCTACTCTCCTTAAGTACGCTCTTTAATAATTGCGTAGCTACTTATATCATTAATTTAAAGGATTTACTTATTATAGGTACCTTTAAGCCTTTTAGCGACTTATAGTAATATATGGAAGCAGGTACCTTAAGACTCTTAATCATTAGAAGAGGTAATAGATATATAGCGGACTCTCTTCTATAGCGTAACGGCTCTCCTATAGGGATAACGCTTTGTAATATTACTATTATAAAGGAGTTTACTACTAATATTATCTTAAAGAGGCTCCTTGCAGATAAGGGTTTTTAGTACTTTAGAGTAGACCTCACTTTGCGCTTTAAGAGTATTAGAGATTCTGTAAAGCGAGCTTAATTAAAGCGTTACTATAATCTTATTTTCTTTAAATATAAGTCTATTAACTATTTAGATCTTTTAAATATGCTTTAATATAACTTCTCTGCTTTAATAGCGTTCTCTATAGCTAAGATAACGCTTTATAATAGGTTTTAGTCTAGCTATACACCTATTAGAGTGCGGGATAATAATACGTATACTTAGTACCTTTGCGCTAGCTACTTAGGCGCAGAGGCTCTTTAAGCGCTAATCAAGTGCGCTAAGGGAGTGAAGATTAAGGGAATATAAAGGCTAGAATGCCTTATATACGTAGTAGCGTCTGCTAAGCAAGTTATTTCTTATGCTACCTTTGAGAACCGATCTCTAAAGCCCTTCTTTAGGATCTCCTAGGATCTCTTTGACTTTTTAGATAACTTATATAATAGTTACTTATAAGTTCTTTTAATTAAGGATAAGTATAGTAGTATACTTTAAACGTTCCTATTAAGATCGAAGGGCAAAGACGTAGTTATAGAGGTCCTTTAAGCCTTTAAAGTATAAGTAAAACGCTAATATAGGCTTTTAATTTGCAAGATTAGGCAAGATAATAATACTTTAGTAATCTCCTTAAGGGAAGACTCTCTTATAGAGTATTAGAGATAGGTAAAAGAGGAGGGAATCGATTTAGAGCTTACTCTTACCTATATATACTAACCGAATAAAGGCGTAGAGCAAGTAGGAAGGGAGTTGATTAAACGCTTTATTAAAATGAGAATCTACGCTAGGCTTTTAGCAAGCCTTTGGCCAGAGGTTATAAAGGCTACTATATACCTTTATAATATCTCCTTACTTACTAGGAAGAAGATGATCTTATTAAGCAAGGCTCTTTATAATTAGTTTAAATAGTATTTTCGATTCTATAAGCCGCTACTTATTAAGTAGATAATAGCGAGCTTAAAGCCCGATTAAAGTCGCGTTTATACGTATAATACTTGCGTATACCCTTTAATTAAAGAGAAGGAGGTAGGAAAGGACCGCTGAACCTTTAAAATTAAACTATAAAGGTACTTAAGTTACTTAATTAGATATATTACCTTTAATATTTATAGAATCTAGGTTCTTATACTCTAGTGAGTAATAACGACTTATAATATCGAATTCGATAAGTCTCTCTTCTATAGTCCAAAAGCTAAGCGCGCAAACCCTATATTGCGCTAGGAATTTGAGATAACCCTTTAATTGATTAAAGAGGGAGAGGGAGCTTAAGACGCTAAGTTTAAAGGCATTTTCAAAGAATCAAAGCTTATCGCAAAGCCGAACGCAATCGCCGCAGAAGAAGCCGCTATATAGGAAGAGCTTATATTATAGACTGACGCTACTCTATAACCTTTAACTAATAATATAAAAGGCCTTAACTTAAATCTAAATTCTTTAAGAGACCTGCTTAGAAACTTAAGGGTAAAAGTAAGCGAACTAAAAGCCACTTTGCTAATCTTTAAGAAGGCAAATGGCGACTAGAGCTTAGGGGTAATGATTCCTTATAAAGGCCCTACTAAAGAAGGAACTATAAACAACTTTAAAGGAGTCTTTAAAGATAAGTTCTATAAGGCGATCGGCAGATCTTTAGCTGCTATTCTATATAGGAATAGAAATAGCTTAAGGGCTCTAAGACAGAGTCTTCGGTTATAAAGGCAGGCCCTAGTAAACTCTAGTAAAAGGCTAAAGGTACTGCCGCCAAGATCTAGGAGGAGCTCTAATAGTCTTATAAGAAGCGACCTAGTAAAAGGAGTAGGCCCTAATAATATAATACCTTAAGTTATAATACTAGCTTAAAGACTATAGGCTTAAGAGATAGAGCTACTTAGACTCCTAAAGGAACTTCTAATAATAATAAAAATAGAAGAAGAGACTTATAGAGAAAAGCGCAAAGAGGAACTCCCTCTTCTTAAGCAAAAGAGGATAAGACGCTTAAGCGTTAAGCAATAGGAGACTTCAAAAGTATATACTACTGCTTTAGAGTATATACTCTCTTAAAGCAATATTGATTTACCTTACTCCTTATATACGTAGGAGTTTATATCGACCTTTTAAGCAAACGAATAGATAAGGGAGAATAGGAAGGACTATTTGACGATTTATATAGTTATTAAAGCTGCAGTTGATAGTCGGGCAAAGGATAGAGCGCAGTCTTTTAACCGCCTATAGCACTAAGGCTCTTTGCCGAAGCCTTCGAAAGGATAGCTAGACCTAAAGAAGCACCCTTTTAATAAACGATTTAAAGAAGGAGGGCGCTAGGAGATTAGGAATTTAAAATCTCAAAGTTGCTAAAGAATTGTATAAAAGGACTACTCAAAGCCCTTGCTAATACTATTAAAATAGGTTTTTACCTATAAGGTTAATAGCTTTAGTAAGCTTTTAAAGTACCGATTATAGCTAGTTATATAAGGGGATCTTTAAGATAAAGCTTTAATTTTCTCAACCTATATAGCTACGCTTATAGCAAGGTCTTTTAAAGTACTAATAGCGCTTGCCGCGTACTTCGATATAGAAGTAAAGCAGTTTAATATTATTAACGCATTCATTAACGCTCTTAAAGACCTAAGGAGTGCTCTAGTCATATACTTCCTATTAGATGGCTTTAAGCGCCTTAGTATAGTAGTAGAACTGGACCGCGCGCTTTATAGGCTGAAAGACTCTCTAATGCTATAGTATAAGAACTTCGCAAAAACGCTTAAAGGCCTTTAACTCAAGCTACTAGGCGAAGAGCCTTGTATTTTCATAATAAAGGATCGCATAGTCTTTATAGCGTTTTATATCGATAATATTTAAGTGTTATATAAGGCCTTTAACCTAGATCGGGCGACTCGTCTGATTGAAGACCTAAAGAGGGCATATAAGCTTATTATTATAAGAGATATCTCTTAGTTCCTTAAAGTAAGGATTATTCGGAATAGGAAGGCAAAGAGGATCTCCTTAGTTTATAATACCTATATTAAGAAGATCGCTTAAAAGTTTAGAGCTGATATAAGGAGAGTGCCTAGTACTCTACTATTAAAGAAGGAGTTTGTTAAGAACTTAAGGCAAGCTTCCTTAAAAAAGGTAAAGGAGTATTAAAAGAAAATAGGCTTTATTCTTTATATAGCAATTATAATATGCTTAGATATTATATTTATAGCCTTCTAATTATCTTTCTTCTTAACTAATCTAAGCTTTAAGTACCTCTTAGCCGCAGACTAGACGCTTTAATACCTATATAGTATATGCTTCTTAAGAATTATCTATAGCTTTAAGGCTAGGGAATACTAATTGGTCGCTTCTTTAAATGCTTCTTTTAAAGATAACTAAGAGACCTGCAGATCCTCTTAAGGATACGTCTTCTTCCTATTTAAAGGACCGATTATTTAAAAAGTAAATCGCTAAGCGACTATTACGCTCTCCTTTATTAAAGTAGAACTCTATAGTATAGTTTCTATTGCAAAGGAGATAATGGCTATAAAACGCCTTTTTAAGGAGATTCGCATAGACTCCCTCTTTAAATAGAATATATATTGCAATAACTAATAGACGATTTAACTAATTATTATAAAGAATAAGAAGATTAAGATAAGCCTCTAATATATTAAAATTAGTAATATATAGATCCGCTAGGAGTACTAGAGAGGAAGCTTCTAAATAATCTACCTCTCTACTAAGGAGATGCACGCAAATAGGCTTATTAAGAACCTAGACCGCTAGAAGTTTAAAAGCTTCGTTTGTTTATTAAACCTCTAAAGCTTTTAAATAATCGTTTAGCAACTCGCACTTACTAGTAAGTAGTCACTTATTACTAAGAGACTTATACTTATAAGCTCCTACTCTCTTATAGTCACGTTTATTTATTTTCTCTTATAAAGCGTATTATAGAAGCTTTTCCTTTTTTAAAAATATAGAATAGGTAATATTCCTAAGCTGCTATTATAAGGCGCGACCCTCTTTTAGATTCTCTTAGCTAAGGCCAGGAGCTAAGACGCTATAGCTAAGAGCTCTGTATAGATCTCCTCTTAAAAGAGGCCTACTAGTACTCCCTTAGCTAAAGGCCTGCTAGCAAATACACTAGTAATAATAAGGGCAAAGGCAAAGGGTACGGCAAGGGCAATAGGAGCAAGGGCGGCAGAGGCAGCAGCAAGGACAGGCGCGGTAATAGTAGGGGCTAAGGAGATAAATAGGGAGACTATAGCAGCAGCTGCGATAGCAGAGGTAAAGGGGATAGGAGTAGCAGCAGCGATAAAGGCGAATAGGTCTAAGCTAAAGGGACTAGGAGCGAACGGGAATGGTACGCTAGGAGCAGGAGAGGTAGCAATACTACTACTCGCAAGAGTAGCAGGCCCTCTTAGCACTAGGGTTCGATCGCTCCTATCTTTTAAAATCAGCCTAAAACTTAATAAGACTTAATAAACGTATTACAAAAGCTTTAAAGCGCACCCTTTACTATATTAAGTAGTAGTACTACCTCCTCCTTAAAGGCACCGCAGGCGCAGGCCGATATAATAGCCTCTTAAGAGGCGAGAAGAGGTCTACTAGCCTACTAGCAGCTATTGCTTAGCACTATATAATAAACGTAACGCGCACTAAAGGTACTATTAAAGTATTAATAATTGAAATTGCTAGTACTCTTATATGCGATATAATATACGTATACGTTATTGCGCTCTATTATAGGCTTAGGCATACGGCACGCAATAAGAGCGGGGCTCTTAGGTAGCAGTGGCAGTAGCAGGGGCGGCGGCGGCAGTAGGGGCGATAGCAGCGGCGGCTTATTGCCTAGCAGGCGCTAGGACGATCGCGCTAGGGTTGCAGCTTCTAAAGGAGCGCTAGCAACCTAGCGTAAAGTTAGTATAACGCAGGGTATAGGGACTCTAAGGGTCTTACTTTGCAAGGGCGGCTAAGGCTATAATAAGCGGGAGTTCCTTTTATATTTAAAAATTATTAATATAAAGATAATATTTTTAAATAATAAAGGAAGGTTGTTTTTATTAAGAAGGAGAACCTCTACGATAGAAATACTCTATAGGAAGCCTAATGGAGTACTAGTATAGAATCGCGAAGATTCCTAAGCGCGCTTATTACTTATGGCGACCCTTCTTATTCTAGAAGGAACAACCTCTAAAGGGGCGGCATATAAGATAAAGCCTCTTTTTCTTACAATTGCTATTCTTTCTTTTATTTTATCTATATAGCTAAGCGATTCTAAGAGTATCGCTTAATTAAGGGGTGTATTATATAGAATAGGCGGAGTCTCCACTTATTTTAAAGACCCTTTATATGACTCCTGCTAAGTCATAGACTCTCCCTTTTCTTTCCGAAGTCTCTTTACCATATATATACTAAAGAATAATATAATCAATTATCTTTATCTATATTAGCGAGCCTCTTAAGCGACCTAATAAAGGCCCTCCAGCCGACCGCACCATATAATAGTAATCCAATTATAGTAATAATAAAATAGGAATACCTTTTTAAAATACTTTTAAACAATTCTTATAAGACTGGTAGTTTTATAGCCTTTTATAACAATTATATAGCCGTTTATAATAAGAATACCTTAGAAAATAAGACTTAAATCTCTGATCTTATCTTTTCAATCTTTACTTTAAAGCAACTTCTAATACCTTAATAGATTAACGCAAGTAGAACTACTATACCTTTTAAGGTAGCTTTTTATTTTAAGAACTGCAGTAACCTCTTTAAAGCTATTATTAATCGATGCTCTTAAATAGATCTATTAGTTACGATCGAAGTATAAGAGTTGTTTCTTTTTAATAAAGATAAATTGAAAATCCACTTTGTAAAATATAATCAAAAGCTCTTTAATACCCTTATTAAGGCTTAGATAAACGTTATAAATACTAAGTCGCTTCTTTATAGACTTAAGTCTTAAGGATAACGCAATAAAGTAAATGCTATCCGAGAGCCTAATGCACTAATTGATAAAGGCATTATTATAAGAAAATTCGGAAAAGAGACAAATTGAGATGCTAATATAGTATTAGACCCTAATTTAGAAACTAATCTCCTATTTTTACCCTTAAGCTTAAAAACGCTAAGACTGACTCGCGAGCCTGGCCTACGAGTAAGGTTGGACTCGGCTAGCTTAAGCCTATAAGATAGTTCGGATAAACCTTAGTCACTAAATCTAAGGGTACTAATAGAAGATCCTTTAAGAGAGGTCCCTAAAGCTAAGAAATCGCCGAGAAATAAGAACTAACGCAAGAGAAGAAGACTCCAAAGTGATAATAGAACTGACAATTGAGTCGACTCGAGCTTAGAGAATCGAGTCTACCTCCCCTTTTGAAAACCATTTAAAGAGATTGCGAATTAGAAGTTGAATTTTTTTAAGATTATCTACTTTCTATAAACCTGCACCTCTTTATTCTCTATTTATTATTCTATTCTATATATATTCTTTACTCTACTTTATTCTTTATATAACCTATCCCTTGATTATTTCCTTTATATGCAACCTTCTAACGCTTACCTTTGATAATTATCATTTACTAATTATAGGTCCTTATATGCGTCACACCCCACTTTTGTTTCTACTTTCGGCCTCTTTATGCCCACTTTTTCTCTATGCGCTAATGCGATTCCTATCTCTATAAATAAACCTCTTCTTGCATTACGATTTTACTTTTTTTTACCTTCTTTACAACCCTACTAAGACCTAGTACTAGTACTAATAATACTACTAGTATTATCTTTCTATTATTAATCTTTTCTAATTAAGCTTCCAATCTTAATAAATTCTTTTTAAAGATTTATTCTTTAATAAGGAACCCTATCACTTCTATCAAATAATTCATTATGGCCCCCCTTAGTATAAGTAAAAAGGTCATACCTAAGAAGAATATATCACTTATTACCTTAGGTAGCAAGTCTTCGGCAATATCTAGCAATAAACTAATATTAAAAGGTGGATTCTTATAGGATAGCAAGACTCTTCGGTCATTAGAAGATGTTATAAGCACCTATAAAACGTTAAGCGAGATAGAATAATAAGTATTCCTAAATTCGTCTATTAACATACTCAATTGAAAAATATCTACTATTAAGGAAGGGTTCCTAAACTTTAATGATTTTCTTAAGGGAAAGCTTAAGGTCAAAGGAATTAATTATAAAAAGTTTTTATAAGAGTATTAAGGTTACTTTATATTAATGGATTTATTTTAAAGAAACTGAGACAAAAAGAATAAGGGTATGAAAAGATTACTACAGTTTATAAGTAGCACTTATAGTACCCTCTTCTGAACCTACTTTATAACTAATATTATAGCTAACAACGCCCTGCGAGGACTAGGCAAAATTTTTAAGATATATTAACCAGTGGCAAAGGCTATATAAGTATTAAATCATTTCACTATTTAAGAAGGTATAAAGAAACTCTAAGGTAATAATATAAGAGGTAGAAAATTTGTTAGGTTCTTAAGTACTATTATGCACTCTACTATTCAGACTATAAAAGACGATCCTGCGTAGTATAACAGCCTAGCCCTTCCTAATTAGATAATTTTAAACACCTTTAGCCTATAATAGTTATAATATAGTCTACTTATTATAAAAGAAAAGATAATCTATCTCGCTAAGTATACTATAAACTATTTTAATAATAAAATAGAGAGATAGGAATTTGTAATTCCTACTGCTTAGAAAATGCTACCACCCTTAGCAGAACTAACTAATAAGGAAAATTTGACTCGTAGGCCTGGCCTACGAGTGGAATTAGTATATAATAGAGAAGTCCTTAAGCATAAGGTACTTGTAATACTAGAAATACAAACTGCTAACTATTATAACTCCGAATCTTTAGACTTAGATATATTTAAATCACCGTCCTTAGAAATGCCCTAAATACCTTGAATACTAGTAGCAAGTAAATCGACCCGCAGGCCCGGCCTATAGGTCAATATATGTAATGATATAAACTTAAAAGAAGATTTACCAAAGGAAGAGAATAGCGCTATTACTAATGCGCTAGAAATTTTTAATAATACTAAGAAAGACATCTCTAATATCGTTCAATCCTTCCCTAAGGACTTGCGAAAGTTTATTCTCAAATTCTATAAGTCGATAATAAAGCGTTTAAGAAAGGAAGGTCAAGGAGAAGTTTTATTAGCATAAGAAGGAATAGCAAGAGCTGTTAAACAAATTATAAAACTGCACTAAGACGAATTCTCTACAAATAATATTATATAGTTCTTTATTAACTATAAGAAATTGAACGGTAACTACTATATTCTTAAAGAAAAGTCAAAAGATAGTATAACTATTATCTCTATAGAATGCTATCAAGTTCCCCTTAATATTAAGATAATACTATAGCATAGCAATAGATTTAAGATTGTGATAATACTAGAAATGAAAACAAGACTTTCTAAATTTGTAATAGGAATATTTAAGGACTTTAATTTTGATAAATTCTACGCCCTTTATAAACGATAATACGCGTAGTACTATAGGCTAGTAATAATAGGCCTTAATAATAAAGATATATTATCTAATATCTATAAATTTTATACTACTCTTAACCTAAAGTTGTTTTTACTATACCTAGGGAATTATGCAATTGTGGCCACTAGTAATAGAATAGCAAGCTAGGTTAAGAAAGACGTATTATTAGGATTTGCTAAGTTTAAGGTAGCGCTTAAAGCTTTGAAATTATTCTATAATATCACTTAGACTCCTACCTAGTACAATGCTATATTAACTAATAATAAATTAATATCATTCTAAAGCAAAGGTTTTTTAAATATGCCTAAGCTATTCAACTATGCTTTCCTAAGTGCTATATATATATATAGTTATAGTTCTTGCGCAAAGACTTCATTTTTAATATTAGTATAAGAAGAACTGGAAATGTATAAATATCATTTCCGAGTCTCTAATAAGAAGCCAGCTCCTCTATCTGCGTTCCTTTATAATATAACTCATAGTTTGATATAATAGACTCTAAGAATATACTATAGATTATATCTAAGCGCTCTACTTACTTATTATAATTCTTTATATAAGCTAATAATATACCCCAAGCTTATACAGTTTATTAAGGTTGACTACCATTTAAAAATCGTTGTAATAAGAATTAATACTAATATAAGATTTGTGAGATTGACTCCTAGGCCTAGCTCGCAGGTCAGTCCTCCTAATAATAGAACCATTAACTACTATATCATTCCAATAGCCAAATAGTCAACCAGCCAATTTGCTATATAAGAGAAGTCTTATAAATTATCAATCCTTATACTAACCAAACCTAAGAATGCTTAATAGATTTTAATAAACTTAATACAAAGCGCTACTTAACGAAAAGAATTGAATACTAAATAAAGGACGTTCTTAAAAGAATATATTTCTAATAAGACCGTCCTATTCTTAGTATTTATAAGATAAGGAACATTTGTTAACCTAGATTTAAAATGGGAACCTGGCAAAGGCAGCTTCC
Organism: Diplocarpon mali; assembly: GCA_024741835.1. NCBI lineage: Eukaryota > Fungi > Ascomycota > Leotiomycetes > Helotiales > Drepanopezizaceae > Diplocarpon > Diplocarpon mali. Next base: position 185,114 of record JAENRP010000007.1, read on the forward strand.
TCGCAGTTAGCAATAACTATACTAAAGTTATCGGGAATAAAGCCCTTGAGAATAAAATAGACCTAAAGGACTTTTTAATCAAAGCTATTAATATAAAGCGACCTTAGACTATAAGATAGAGTATTATAGGCAAATTATCTGCAAAGTTCTATATAATACTTAAAATAATAAAAGGTAGTCTATTATTAAAGGCGCTTATAAGAAGAAGACTATAGAACGATCCATTAGTTATAATAATAGTAAAAGACTTATTCTCAAAGGATATTATATAGTTAATAACTTATTTAAAGAAATATAAGTAAGAACTATTTAAAGATTTTACAAACACTTAGAAAATGATTTAATAGTTAAAGCTATAGCTATATAGAGACAAGTCTTAGGCCAAGACTAAGGGCACTAATAATAGTATCAAGGCCGATAATATAATCGATAAAGTCATTCTTCTCAAGAAATATAGCATTAAGAAACCTTAAGCAAAGACCCTAGAAATGACTCCCAGGCCCAGCCCGCGACTCGATCTAAAGAAGGGCAAGGATAAGGAACTCGTATTTATAAAATCCCCTACTGTATCCCCTTTAGTAGCAGGTGACTTTCTAAAGGATGATAATAATAATAAAAACAACGATAATAATAATGCTATAATATAAGTCTCTCTCCCTATCGGCAGAAGCCATTATACTATACTAGCATTCGCAAAGAGTATAGAAGCTCCTGCCATACCGAGACCTATCTCGTCGGATACTAATAGCAATGCTATAAGAAGAAGTGGTCGTTCGGCGAAGAGAGTATTATCTAATAATAGTTCTCCTTAACCCTTAAAGAGAACTAAGGAAAATTGACATCTAGGTTAGTACTATTTTTAATTGTTTTTAGCGACTCTATAACTTATTTATTTATTTTGCTAATTTCGTTTTCTAACTCCTAGGCCTGGCCTATAGGTGAAAAGCGTATAA
>JAENRP010000007.1:186099-230978 GCA_024741835.1 Diplocarpon mali
AAAAACTTTCTTCTTTTTTTTCTTTTTACCCTTTAATAAGGATATAGCCCTAGTTTAGGCCTTTTAATATATTAGTTTTCTCGCACTTAAGGTTTGCTAGTAATTAATATGCTATTGCCTTAACTTATATTATTTTATATTCTTTGCTAATAGTAATAAAGGCTACTACTTTTATTATTTAGGATATATATAAAGACCTAAGATAAATAGGTCTTATAATATATATTATATAATCGGCGCAGGATAGTAGGAGGATAAAAAGGGCCATCTTCTATATATAAAGACAGCGCGTGTCGCCATAGTACTAAATATACCCTATACTTAGGACTTATTCCTAATATCTTATCTAAGAGAGCCCGCTTGTAGTGCTTCCTCCTCTTGTTTTTAGGTCTTCCCTTAGGCCTATTCTTGTATTGTCCCCCCTTTGTTTTATACTAAAACGGGGAAATCTCCTAATAGAAGGTCAGATTTATTATATAAGGTTATATATAATAATAAGGTCGAGATTACAATTAGACATTTGCTAGAGTTTGCAAATCTGCGGTTTAAAAGATCGCAATTGCGCTTATAGCGCTATATAACTTTAAGCTAGATCAGTTCAATATTAAGACAGCTTTCCTTAATTTAGAAGCTGACTTTAATATCTATATCAAGTTACCTCTTAGATATACTTAAGATAAGGTTATTCTTTTACCTTAAGACTACTATCTTAAGCTTCTTAAGGCTTTATATAGCTTAAAGCAATCTCTACGACTATAGTAAGAAAAGCTACGGTCTGAGCTATAAAAGCTCGATTTTCAACCTTTTAATACTAATAATTGCGTATATATTAACCGCGCCTCTTAGATTCTTATTATTACCTATATCGACAACTTCCTTATAGTAGTAAAGAAGGGTAATATATATAACAAATTTAAGAGAGATCTTCGCAACCTCTTTAAGATTATAAGTAGCGAACCGGCTAATTACTTCTTAAGAATATATATAGTTAGAGATCGATAAAATAGAACGATCTCGCTTTATTAAGACGCCTATATTAATAAGGTTCTTAAACGTTTTCATATGACTAACTGCAAGAGCGTACTAACGCCTTTTACTAATAGCTATAAAGTTCATATGGTCAAATTTAAAGGCTAAGCCACTCTATAGGAAGTAAAGCTATACTAGGAGATTTGTGGTTCTCTATAGTACCTTGCGCACTATATGCGTTAGGATATACTATACTACTGCTCTATTCTTAGCAAATTCCTTACTAACCCTTTATAATAATATATAGTAGCTTTAAAACGAGTTTTATAATACTTGCAAAGAACGCGATTCTATTATACTACCTTTAGAAGTAAAACAACTGACCTAGAGCTTTAGAAATTGCATAGCTACTGCGATTCTAATTAGGCAAGTAATAGAGGAACTAGAGCCTCCTATTCTAAGGCTATCTTCTTCCTTAATAATAGCGTAATTACTGCCTCCTTTAAGCGATAGACTATTATCGCTCTCTTATCTATAGAAGCAGAGTATATCGCTATATGCAAATTCGCATAAAAGGCCTCTTAAATACGCTAAGTACTTAAGGAAATAGGCTACGCTAGCGATAATGCTATTAAAGTCGAGATGATTTATAATAACTAAGGAGCCCTTTATCTTACCGAAAATCCCGAATATCATTAGAGAACGAAGCATATTAATATCAAGTTCTATTATATTCGGTAAGAACTTTGGAAAGGCCATTTGGACCTCTAGTATACAAATACTAAAGACAACGCCGCCGATAGACTAACTAAAAGCTTAAATAGCTCTAACTACGCCGCCTTTATCAAATTGTTAAATATAAAGGTTCTGCACCTCGATTAAGGGGTGATTTTTTTTTTGCACCTCTATTATAGGGTGATTTTTTTTGCACTTCTATTAAGGGGTGATTTTTTACTCCCGGGCCAGGCCCGCGAGTTGATTTTGACTTACTAAGGGGTGGATTTCGCGCTAGCGAACTCTACTCTATTTCCTATATCTGCAGGTTGGTTTTTCATACGAAACTGTAGATTATAACAAAAGTTATAATATCATATATATTACTGGCGAGTACCTTTAAAGGTCTCCCTAGAGGGGTATATTGCAGGAATGCCTATTATATATTTGTTATATAATCTGTTATATGATATATTATATATATAATATGTTATATAACTTGCTATATGACTTAGTGGCAGCCCTTGTTAAATAGCTTGTAGTTAGAGAGCTCTTATGAATCAAGACACAAGATACCTAACATCGTCGTTTGCACCTCATACTTCTTCGTGCCCTCTTCTAGTTTACTATCAAGTTCACTATTAGAGAACCTCCTTGCTATATATAATTATCTATTATCGATATTATTCCATGCTTCCTATGCTCCTCGAATCTAGTTATATAAAGTCGCGCTAGTATTAAGGGCATATTTAAGCTCAAGATATAATTGCTATATTTCTGCTTTTACCAAAGACGGATGACTCTTAATTGGATTTATGTTGAAAGAGTAAGAAGGCTATTCTATTACTTAAATCTACATCTGTCAAAGTATCTCTTTTACTACATCTCCTTGATACAGCTAAGCTCTATTATATATTGTAAATTACTCAAAAAAGGAGGTTTTTTGTCAAGAGATGTATTAAGAAGAGTATTCAAATGAAGTACGCCTTGGCTGCCAGGGGGGAGGTATTCACACTTCTCGTACCCCACTATAAAGGTTTGGCTTAAATCGACCTTACATTCCCCCGTCAGCTCGGCGATTATCCTCGCGTGGGTCGGCTGACTAGCATTTCAGGGCCACATGACTCGAGTTTTTACAAGAAAAGACAATATAATTCAGAAAGGGGCCTAAGACCGGAGTCACTGGGTGGCCGGGCAACGGACTGGTCAGGTGACCAAAAGACTGGAGAACAAAAGCACTACCGAAGCAAGTGCCATGCTTCACGCAACAACAGGCCTACGTATTCACTTTGTCAGAGGTATCAGCTAAAGGGGGTTAGTTTAGCGCCACTTACCCCTCACCTCAGAGTCTGCTTCCAAAGCTACTTAACGGCACACATTCTTTTCTTCTAACTAGCGCTCTTCTCCATACTACTACCATCGTACCTCGGAAGCTTCAATTCGAGTGGATTCCTCTTAATCAGATAATCAGTCCACTCGCCATGTCCACGGAGCAGCCAAAGAAAAGTGTGCTCATCACTGGGTACGTCGTACCCGAAGGTAGCCAAGGGAGATGGTACAAAGTCAGAGCATTACAGAACTCTAACCCGACCTTTCTGGCAGATGTTCTCCCGGCGGGATCGGTCATGCACTTGCGCGCGAGTTTCATGCTAAAGGCACTTGCTTTCCTCTTTTTACGGTCCCACATCATCATAACCGCATGCCTGGCACGCGTATGAACCTGACTGTGTTTGTTTAATTAGGCCTGCATGTTATAGCATCAGCCCGAACTAAAGATGCTATCACCGACCTCGAGGCGCTTGGCATGTCGACATTGAGCCTGGAGGTGACTAGTGAGGAGAGTATTAAAGAGGCGAAGAATGCGGCGGAGAAGTTGACGGGTGGGAGGTTGGATATCCTAGTTAATAACGCGTGAGTTCATCCTCCGGTCCTCCTTCTGGGTGTTCTATTCACGGGAACTCGGATTGGAACCGGAACCACGGCATATGGATACGAGTACTGATCACAGGAAAACCAACAGAGGCCGCAATTGTACCTTTCCCGCTCTCGACGTCCCCTTGACTGAAGCTCGCGCCACTTTCGAAACCAATCTTTTCGGTCCCATCGCCCTCACCCAATCTTTGATCCCTCTGCTCATCGCCTCCCGCGGCTTAATACTGAACATCGGCTCCGTGGCAGCTGTCACGCCCTACGTCTTCGGCTCCGTGTACAACGCTTCCAAAGCCGCGCTACACGCTTGGTCCAGTACTCTCCGGCTGGAACTCGAGCCCTTTGATGTTCGGGTGTTGGTTGTTGTCACTGGTGGTGTGAAGAGTAGGATTGCGAGGACGGAAAGGAGACTTCCGGAAGGCAGTCTGTATATGGATATTGAGGAGGACTTCTTGAGAAGGGTTGTACATAGCCAGAATGGGGCTATGGATACGGATGTCTATGCGAAGGGTGTAGTGGCTGAGGTGTTGAGGGGGAATGCGACGAGGAAGTGGCTTTGGCGGGGAGCTAAGAGTAGTCATGTTTGGTGGGTGAGTCAGTGGATTGGTGGCTGGGTATTTGATCGGATTATGCCTGGGATGTTTGGGTTGACCAAGTTGAGGGGGATTGTGAGGGCAAGAGGAGGCAGATGAGGGTTGAGTATGGGGAGGACTTTAGTATTATGTAACGCTATGGACGAGGGCGGATTCTGGCCGAAGCTGGGTGAGACGATGGTTGCTCGCGGTAGATGGGACACAGATGGGGCAGCAGAAGTGCACGCTATTTATCAGATAGGATTTGCAGGAACTAATGGTGCTTAACGCGAGTAATCGATTTTCCTCTGATTCGATCCTCGGGATGAGCAGCAGAGGGAGTCAAGGTTTGCTTCAATTTTCCAAGCTTGAATATCGTCAACATCTCACCAAGATACGCCTCTGCCTTACTTGCACCAAGCGAGCTTGCGTTGATGTTCTTCCCTTGCCGAGCGGTAAGCGAGGAGTAAAGGGGATGATGTGCATCTTGATATTTTTACCCGAATTAGAACCACAAACAACGTGTGCGGAACATCCAAAATATGGCATAAATCGACACTCCCTTGGTTCATCCGCTTCTCTATGATCTAGGCCATCGGACACAGTACTACTACGTAATTTAAGAAGGATGCCTTATCGGCGGGCGATAAAGGAAGGTAGGTAATAGGTTAGGTCCCGTACCAGAGCTTATCCCAAATCACCTCCACCCATCACTCCGCTGTACCCCCACGCTCTCTCCAACCCTCAATTGATGAGCCAGGAGGATTTCCCAGTGCCAAAGCTTCGCCATCGTGAGGTTCGCGCTCCTAGCCCTAATAGCAAGCTCCTTGTTTGCAGGAAGCGACAGCAAGTTTTTGTTTTCGTTTTCGTCTACATCTCCAACTTTTGGCCTAAATTGTCTCGCTGATCCAACATCGACCAGTATCACGACACTCCATACTGAGGCCCGGAGAGCGACATGCTTTCGGGAGCGGGGTGGTGTCTCTTTGCTGAAGCTTTGGGGGGTGTTCCTGAGATGAGTAAGAAAGGGGGGAGGAACGTGTGGCCTTGGATTAGCTGGGTTATCCCCAGTATCATCGAGAGCCATGGCCGTATCCTGGCGTGTGGGGAGACTCCGGAGCTTATGGAGCTATACGGGGCGCGGAGTATGAAGGACGTTCAGGAGAAGGCTAGGAGGTTCTTAGAGGCACATGAGGGGGGAGAGTATGTATAATTGGTTTCTTCTCTGGTTTGGTGCTTGCGTATGTGGGGAGTCGGGAGAGGAGAATCTGGGGAAGACAAAAACGAAGAGTACTGATGTATCTGTGGGTATTAGACGAGGGAGAAGGAGGTGAGAGGTCTTGCATGGGATCAAGCTTTTTTTCGGGGGTGTAATGCCGACAGCAGTAAGTCGTGTTTGCACAGCACCTCCGAATTGAAAAATATGAATACTGTCTTGTGTTTTCCTTACTCTCGTCTAGAAAGATCTCGCCGAAGACCCAGAGCTAAGCGAGCTGTACATCATCCTCGACCGCTTAGACGTCCACTGTGAGCTCGCCTCCCAGAAAGTTCTCGATCTACTCGCCAGATCCCTCTTAAAAGTTTCTCTAGGAGGCATAGTCATTTCAAATCCTAGTACAGGAGTCTTTTCCGACAATGCTATAGAAGCTATCATCTACCCGCTCGCTCTAAAACTTGATATGGCGCAGAAGACTCGCTAGTTCATGACCGCTTTAGCCGAGTTGAATAAAGTGGATATTGCCGGCGTGGGAGATGCGGATATGCGACTGGATAATGTGGCAATTCTCGATAGACTTGCTAAGAAGAGCGAATTGATACTAAGGCTTAACGCTATGCTTGAGCGTGACGAGCGGAACACATTCTGTCTAGATGAAACGGATAGGTTGAAGTTGTTTAGGAGGAGGGAGGCAAGTCTAGGAGGTAACATGTTGATATCGGAGAAAGTGAAGCTCTGCGCGGATGGGCCTTCGAGGTCACTGGGTGCGGCGCTGCTAGAGCTATCTTAGGATAAGAGGGAGACGAAGGGCACGATGCCAATCAACGAGATGGCGCTGAAGAGCGTGGCTATCCAGGTGAACTTTTCTGTATTACGCGGTATGAAAAGAAAATGATATTGATATGTAGTGATAGTGGTTCGAAGCTGGATTCTAGGTGAATATTCATGCAATAGGAGATCGGGTAAATAGAGCTGCTGTGGACGCTTTTGAGAGTGTTTCGGGCGTTGATTGTACGGGGTGTAACGAGGCGAGGAGGTTGAGGATTGAGCATGCGGTCATTGCAAGTTAATTTCTGGTTTGGACATGAGAAACGCTTAAATCTCATATCATCCCAGTGATCAGAAGCATGTAGCGAAGATGGGAATCATTCCGAGTATCCAGGGAAGCATCCGCTGCCTCTAACATAAAAAGCAGCTCATATCATAGCCTACACATGCAACTTCGGATAAAGCCTATGCACTCGACCGTCTCGGCCCAGAACGTCTCGCTGATCCCCCCTACCGGATGGCCAGCTTCTTCTCTGGCTCCGAGTCACCGCCCGCCTCTACATCTCAATCAAAACTTGCCGGGCCAGTCCTGGGCTCGAACGTTCCCGTCGAGCTTCCCTCCCCTTCTGAAGGCATATGCGCAGCCGTGGCCCGCCTCAATCCATATACTGGCACCAGCCTCTCGGGTCCAGGTGGATGGCACCCGGAGCAAGCACGGGAAAGCGAGCCGGCACTGCTGGGCTTCGCGCGGAACGCGGCGTATGGGTGGGAGAGAGAGCGTGAAACGGGCGCGATTGAGATGAGATATTGGGCAGGTTGGGTCGTGCTCGACAGGGATTTCTGGCTTGATGCGACAGGAAAGGGACTAAGGGATGTGAGGGTAAGAGACTTGGGTCGCGGGGAAGAGGGTGTGTCCTGTTAGGAATGGTGCCAAAGAATATGCGAAAGTGGGACAGTCGGCCCAGATTAGGGGGTCTCTTTAGGAGGCTTTTGCGCGGCGCGGGATGCATAGTAAGAAGGGTCGGTTCGCCTTCAGAAAGCAGAGAAACCTGCGCAGTTGACAGTTTTGATATCAAAAACTAGCGGGTTAAGCTAACCAAGAATAAAAAAACTCCTTCCAAAGAATCCCCTCTCTTGCTGGAATAGCTTGTTATAGAAAACCTCAGACAGTCATTGAAATGAAACCTACCGCCAGCACCCCTCACCCGGCATATCAATCAAACAACTTTCCTCTCTTTCTTTAAAGCTCCACTAGTAGGTATTCATCGCCTTTCCCGTCATCTACCTGGCAAGAGCATGCTCGGAAACCACAACTTCATGCAGACTTTCAATAGTATTTCACTATAGCTTACGTGGGCTTTAGTTATAGACTTCCCAAATTGGTAATAAGTATGGTTCTGGTCGCGAGTAGGGATCAATACCACGGCGAGGGAAATATTTGAATATCCGCTGTTTCCGAGGAAGCGAAAGATGGTACGGGGGCTGATGGTTCTTGCGGCATCAGGCAGGGATGTGAGACAGAAGTTGGATTCTGGCCATAGAGAGGTTGAGGGTGGTTGGAATGTGGAAGGGGCATGTGGCCAGATGCTTTGTTGACTTGTGAAGCGAGGCAGGTAAGCGAGGCAGGTAAGCGAGGAGGGAAGGGTACCTACGAAAGGGGGAGGACAGCGGGTCTCGTCCACCCGTACGAGGCGGCGAGCTTCATCGGGGTTCATTGAACTATCGTCTCATATATATTTATTTAGAGCCAATAACGTCGAAATGCTCGAGAAATGGTAAAAATAAGGAGGGGTGGACGAGAACCTTCGACAAACCCCCTTTGTACCTCGTAGGCGAGGATTGTACTGGGTTTCGCCGATAGATGTCTTGAGGGAAATCTGGTGATATTTGATGCCGCGCGAGGCTGACTGTAGGAGATACGCTTGGTTTAGATGCCTTGATTGATCTTTGCAGCTAGATACCTCAACAGGGTTTAGAGGGAGAGCGTCGTATAGCAAGATCTGCCATGACTGGCCCACGGAGTGTGTCCTGAGACCAACTCTAGATCTCAACGGCAGTTTATTAGTGAGCAAATGACCTGCCGTTAACAGAATAGGCCGTACAGTAAGTAGAAAGTAATACATTCTTAGGATGGATTCTGATATTCACCAATATCTGTGGAGCTGTAGACTAGACATCTTGAGTGGAAGTATCAGCAAACAGTACCGAAACTCTCGTTGTCGAGTTCCAGTTTGGCCGCAATCTGTTGGATAGATTGAGCGCGGTATTGAGTTTGCTCTTCATTCATGTCAACTCCCAAATAGGGCTCCAATTCAACTTCGACTCAGAGGTATTCCTGGAGAATCAGCAAAGAGTGGTTCGGTGCCAAGCAGGACTGAAAATAATACCCCTTCCTGGTTTATATGTGAGATTTCTGGGGCGGCAAGGGCGAATGAATCAACATCTAAACCGGGGGGTGGGGGGGGGGGTGGTACAATTGACACCACTAGCCTACGAACTCCGTCTACTGTGGTACGTCTGTACGAATCCTTTTATAGTAAGATCCTTACTTACTGTATACGTACTGTATTGCCTCTTGGTCAAAATGCCGAGTTATACATAGCGGTGGCAAAGACGTCTGGGTGAATGATGAAACCAGGGTGGTATAGCGACCAACAAATCAACGCGAGAAGTACGATGTTAGGCCGAAATCATAGAGTTCTCGAGTATGGTTCGGGGAGCTTGATTCTGACTAGTTGAACTTCAACATTTGACTAGGTTGTATTATAAGTGAGCTTCAAATAAAAAACCCCGATTTCAGCATTTTCTCTCGGCTTCTCAGCGGCTCTTCCGCCACATATACCAAGCTGTTCCAATCAAGCTGCGGCGATTGTCAGGGGAAAGAGATCATCGCACCGGTACCAAAGAAAGCTCCAGCAGTTCAGTGCTTGGCTAGCTGTCCGTCCGATGGTCCTCCGTGCAGCGGGTAGGTCATCGTACCCAGTCGACAAGGGGCCTTTGGGCACCTGTACGTCAATAGGATATAGTTTTGCAGTTTCCAGTAGAAACGAACAATAAAGAAACTAGAATAATCATCAGAAGACTCTGGCTCAGCTATATTTTCTAATTTTCTCTAAGTTGCTGTAGTTGATTTGTAAGGAACAAAGTGCTGATACCAGAAGTACATAGTACAAAATATCAACACCGCAACTCTGTACACGCACGTATATGTCCTGCTACTAACATTCAAGCATTTGGAGCACAGGGTTGATAGCTTATTATAGCTCTGTCCTCTTCCGACTCGATACAATAATAATCATGCCTCTCGCATCCTTCAGCATACTGCACCACATTCCCTAGCAAATCTGGGCACGAGATGAAATCATTGGTAACCTCAATAAAGAAACGCCAAACATGCTGAAGTATTTTTGCTGCTTCTGTCTGAATCCCTGCCGGCGACTTGTGATAAGAGTTATCTGTCTGAAGTCACGAATGACAGACCTTGAACTCTGCTCTGACAACACAGAATACTCAAGAGATTCTGTTTGGATGGAATCTCCAGTTTTCTTTGCGGATGTTTGTTATCTATAAGCAAGCTGCGGTGGCTTTGTACCCAGGGCTCCTTTTGACGTGTTTATTCAAAGAGCTTAATGTGCACTTTCTCTTGAGTGGTACTTGCAAAACGATTACCGTCTTATTCTCGACTGCTGCAATATACTTTAGTGAGTCGATGCCAAGCCGGCCAAAAGAGGGAGCAATATCTGGACCCACAAAAGTTGCAAAATGACCCACAATTGACAGGCTAATGCTAGCGAGTTCGGCTACTGCCCTGTCGATCCAGGGGTCTTCGGTTCTAGACCCGAAGCAGACAAGCGCGACCGGTATGGAGGGGTAACAACAACCTGGAGCAAATCCACAGTCACTTAATCTCCCCACGACCACCCACGACAGCACACATATATATACTTTGCTCCAACAGCCAATTCTCTCAAACCACCATGGCCGAAACTGCTCGACCGGCCCGCCCCAGTCTCGGGAGCGGCATGCGCACCGGCTCCTATCTCCAAGAGCACCAGCAGTACCGGCCTCCGCAGCAAGACGGCCACCAAGGAATCGACAGCATCGTCGAAGGCGTGCAAAACACGCGCCTCGAACCCCGGAGGCCCATCCATTCCTTCAATGGCGTCCCAGACGTCAAGAGCCCGCCGAAGATTGTCGACAGCGGCCTCAATCACACGCTGTCGCATACGAATTGCCAGCCGGCAGCTGGCACGCACTCCGACAGACTCGTCGCGACGATAATCTACAAGACGCGCGCTCCGCGCGCAACAATCACCGACTACCCTCCCGGCCGGTCCCCCTCTCCCTTAGCGAAGAACTCCCGTGCTCTCCCGCCGAATCTCGCCCCCGTCCGCAGCCTCTCCGACTTTCCCCTGGAGCCGCCCCCACCAGATCCAGAGCCGCTGGATCATCTGTACGGCAGCTACATCTCCCCACTATGCCTAACCTCCTTTCTCCACCTCGTCACTTCTCTGCCTACACGTCAGGGATCCGAAATCCTGACCTCCTCCCACCGCTGCCTCGATAACCCGGACCATCCATCTATCGTGGAACTCACGCTCTCTCCGACCCCAGACCCTGCATACCTGACGCTCGAAGATCTGCGCAGGCACGAACTGATATACCGTTTTGAGCGCGAGTGGAATGTCGACGTCATCCTGCAGTACGATACCGTGCTCCGGCGGTATCCGCGGCTGGTGGTCTTCGATATGGACTCGACGCTCATCGAGCAGGAAGTTATAGATCTCATTGCAGCCTCCATCGGCGTTGAAGCAGAAGTGTCGGCTATCACTGCTCGCGCTATGAATGGCGAGCTCGACTTCTCATCGTCCTTTAAGGAACGTGTCAAGCTGTTGAGAGGGGTAGATGCAGATATTTTCATCCAACTCCGGACGGTAATCAAGCCTACCAAGGGTGCTAGAGAGCTCGTCCGAGCTTTGAAACGCATGGGTGTCAAGACGGCCATTTTCTCGGGTGGTTTCATGCCGCTCACGCAATGGCTAGCCAATGACCTAGGAATTGACTACGCATTTGCGAACACCGTCGCCCTGGACCCAGCCACGAATCACCTGACTGGTGAAGTTGTTGGCACCATCGTCGACGCAAAGAAGAAGCGTGACCTGTTGCTGGAAGTAGCAGCGAAGGAGAAAGTTCCTCTACAACAAGTCGTAGCGGTCGGCGATGGCGCGAACGATCTGCTGATGCTGAAAGAGGCTGGGCTGGGCGTGGCGTGGAATGCGAAGCCGGTGGTGCAGATGGAGGCCGAGGCGAGGTTGAACGGCGAGAGTCTGTTGGATTTGCTGCATGTGTTTGGGCTTACTGCTGAGGACGTGCAGACTTTGATTTAACGATACCTGGATTGTGGTGGTGATACAGAAGTGCGGATGGCACGGCTATGGACGAGAGAGGTTCCGGCGTTGGAGGTTGAAAGAGGGCAGAGCTGCCTTCTAGAGAACAGGCTCCGCAACCGCAGACAAGTAGAGAGGATTGGCAGTGAGTCTGAGAGGCTTGGTCGTAAGGAATCACGCTTCACTCAGGCTGCCTGGAACTTATGAGTCGAGAGCGAGAGACGTAAATCAAGTGATAATTCATAACGCGAAGATTAATGATGCACCCCAATGTCACAACGCCCAGTCGTGACCGCCTCGCAAGAAGCGAATACCAAGAACGTCCAACAGCTCAACCTGGTTTACATATATCCACGCACCCGCGCATCGAGTCTAAAATTGCCCTTGCTATTTCTTTTATCAGAGTAACATCTCCTCATCCTGAGGTTTCGGCTTTGAGTCCCCATTCTGCTCCGCATCTCCCTTCTCCTGCACAGCCGCCGTGGGGGATTCCGCCTTCGCTTGCGGTGCTTTGAGTGATTCCTCCAGACCCCCTAGCAGATCTGGGTAATCGTCGTCGTCGTCTTCGGCTGGAACCTCCCGAGGCTCGCTTGTTGTCTCAGCGTGACCTTCCGACTCGTTTGTTTGAAAACCTTCTTTTTGCGCTGACGCTGCTGTTGAGTCTTTTTTTGAGTCTATTTGAACTGGAGAGCTTGCAGCTGCGGCAATCTGCTCCATTGGCGCGCCAATCTTGGCATGGCTCGATTTATCAACAATATCTAGCAGCATCTCCTCTTCGTTCTCCTCTTCCTGGCGCTCATCCATCGCAGCTACAATCTCCGTACTGGAAGGTTCAGGTGGAGGCGGTGGGAGGGTAGATGGCGCCAGATCAGTCGCCTCTTGTTGCATCTGCTTGTCATGGTTGTTCAAAGTGGCTTCTTCTGGTGCTGGTGCAGATGTTGGACTGGGAGCAGTCGCATGCAATGATGCTGCAACTGGTCGAAGAGCTGGTGATTCAAGAGGGGAAGCAAGGGCAGAAGTTGTCATGGCAACATTTTTCAATGGACTTCCCAAGTTCCCTTCATGGCTATCAGTCACAAGTCTTGGCGGTGCTGGGCCTAACTCGGTTCCGCCCATTGCGGTGTCTCCAAGGTCGAGAGATGGGGTTGGCGGTAAGAAAGGGGTTGGAGTTCCAGCGGGTAATGATTGATCGGCTGGTTTAGAGGATGAACCTTGAACGTCAACCGAGCCTTCGTCGTCGTCGCCATCATCACCATCATCACCGTCGTCTCCGTCATCGTCGTCTGAGTTTGCTTGTGAGCCATCGCCCATTTCAGTATCTTCGTTGTGTGCTGGTGTCGAGTTATTTGCATTTGAAGTCTTGATGCCCTATCCTTGGTTAGTCTAAAACAACAACAGGGGATTCATACACTGACATCTGGCCCAACAGCTCTCTCGGCTGACGCCAGGGGAGCAGCTCCTTCAACGGGTGAAACTTGTGGGACACTAGTCGGCACTGCTGCCGTCTTCTTCTTCCTCCCTCGCCCAGGCCCCTTCGACTTTTTCTTGGAAGTAGGTTTTCTCCTAGGAGGCGTGGCATGAGCCGCTGCCATATCAACAGCTGCGCTGGGATCCGGAATCCGAGTCTGTGAGATCACTTCCCCTTCCACTTTCTGGCCCTGTGATACCACAACATCCTGCACGTACTCGTTCCCTGCCGCATCGATTCGCTTGACTGTAGCTTTGATTACAGTAGCTACAGCTACAGTCGGTTTCAATGACGGAGTGACAAGATTCTTCCTCCTCTTCGCCAGATACCCGACATCACTACCCTCCAAGTGTCGCGGAATTTGCTTCCATGACTTGGCAGTAAAACCTTTCTCCTTTATATCATCATCCTTCTTCTCAGGCTTATCGCTAATAATGGTCTCCGGTTCAGCTTCCTCTTCATCGGCAGGTGCTGGACGTTTGTATATCTTCCCAGACCTTGCCGCGCGAAGGAGATCTTGACTATGTTGGGGCAACAGTTGAGAGTCTTTGGGCATGCCGTGGGGTAGTTCAACAGCCCATATATCGTTCTGAGACGCGGAACTATCCGGGACTGGAGGAGGCACTACCGTAACATCTTCGCGGCGCCAATGACGAATAGGTATGCCCTCATATTCCCCATGGTCGACGCCTGGACGGTTTTGTCGCCTGCTTGCGTTTCTATACTATAATCTTGAGATGAGCCATTGTTTTCTAAGGGGAGCAAGAATCTTACACTGGCACTAGGAGCCATTGGTAATTCGTGCAGCAGTTTGGTAGTTGAGTTTGTATGAAGTACTTGTACACACTTCAGAGGATCTCGTGGCTTGGTGTATCTCTTCGGGCTGGCACTCGCCCTGTATCTACAATAGGCACAGCTAAGTGGCTGGTACAGAAATCAAGTTCGAGATTCGAGAGCAGCATGTACAGACAGTACGATACTTAAGAGCCCTTGAAACCAGGTATCCTGGCTCCAGAGGCTTGGAAGATTCGAAGTCTGGTCTCCTCAGTCGGTAAGAGGGAGCGCCATCCAATGCTTGCGCGCCTCTTTCTGTCAAGTTTTTGCTTTTTAGCTGGCGGCACGGCTATATGTGCACTGGATGCGAGACCTTTTTACGATTCTGAATTGGCAGATCCGCAAGCACAGGCGATTCGTCTGGAGAAACTGATCCTTCAGAGCTACCTTCCGAATCTGAATTCTCTGTACCCGACGAATCTATAGTATGCGAAGAGTTCTCTCTATGCGTGACGCGTTCCCGCTTCCTCAAGTTAAAAAACTGGCTTCAGGTTTTAGTAACTCAATGGTTTCAGCGTATTCTGTGTCGAGTTGTCAGCCACGACCGAGTCCGACGAGCCAATACCGCGGCCTCACGCCCCTCTCCACGCTCTTAAAGTAGAATGGCGGGACTATAGTAAAACAACAGTAGTAGGGACGACTCTCTCTCTCGTACCAAAAGCCTCCTCTGCGTCCGGCAGTTCATCCGACACGAGCGGATTGCTTTCTTTCTGCGCTGGAGCCCGAGTCCTGCTTGTGATTGACCTGATTTCGTTCTCGTAGCTGTAGAGTAATGACGGACTGGGCTCGACTTTCGTTAGAACAAATTCTTTTCTCAGGGTCTGCGGCTAGGTCACAATAGTTGAGATGCACAGGGTTTTGCTTTAGACTGCCTTGCTCTTGTAGTAGAGCAGAATAGTCGACAGTATAGTTTTTAGGTCGTAGAGTATCAGTGTACTGTATGCAGCCTCCATTGTGATACTGGTCAGCAATCTTTCCGGTGTGAGTAGAAGTAGCAACCGGCACAGAATACGATGTTAACTTACAGAAGCCAAGTAGTAATCTTACACTGGTCAATTGATGCTTTGGAAAAGCGCGGGGTGCTCTGAGACCAAAATCGCGAAGTCGCCCAGCGGGCGCGAACCTTGGACGTCCTAGCGCGATTCTTCACATGACGAGGCTGAGGAGCATTAAGGGCCGTTGCGAGGTGGAGGCTAGGACAGTCAGGAAATAATTGTGGATAAAGCTAGTTCCACTACTTGGATCTCCTGACCTTGCAGGGGGTGTTGGCCGAGGCTGATGGAGTTAGGCTTGTCAGTACAAGTGGCTTTACATAGGCCCAGAGTACGCTGGCTAAGATGGTTATCAAGGAATATATCCTATGCCTCTTGGACCTTTGATTATTGAGGTATCCTGAGCACTTGCTCTTGATGTTGGATTATCGAATTCAGTTGAAAAAGCTGTGCTCGGAAATATCCCGGGCAACTACCACTGGGCGATTCAAGGAAAAAGTCGCGTCTCATCAGTGTCTATACGTTGTACCGCCCACCAACCATTGCAGCTTCGGGATTCCCCACGTTTGCTAACGGTTCAACTCGTCTCCGAGAGGTCTGTAAATACAAGCGTAGGGTAATAATATGATCCTTAACGCGCAGTTGTGCTGTTTTTCGTCTGCGCCCCGTCCTTCGGCATCCACATCAATCCCATCTATCAAAGTCAGATGCTCTTTCAGGCTCAGATAATGGGGCGTGATTGACATACCCGGTATCTTTCTGTCTGACTATATCATTTCTCCGGCCTCCTTGCTTCCCCTTGAACGTTATCAGCATCAAATTCCCTAGAGGGTTCATAATCGTGGGAATAGGAGACATACCGATTTGCCACCTTCCACAACCAGTCTATCCAGTTGAAAGAACTGGCTCACGACCGTTTGTCTCTGGAGATGGGGCATTAGCCTTTCCTGCTGTTAACATATCGTCAAGGTCGAGTTGATCGGGGAGTACACCCGAGCTACACCTCTACCACTTCGCGCAAGGCTTCTATGAGAACATGGAAGCGTACTGCCGCACTCTAGCGTACCTTCATCGTTTGTAGCTCCTTCAAACCCTTCTGCATCAGCTCCTGGATCTCCCTCGAATCTTGGACATCCTTGTGCTCTCGGAACGCGTCTCTCGTCCTGCGCTTGGCGTATTCCCGGAAGTTATATGCCGCAAACTGTTCGCCTTGCCGTAGGAGTTGACGGTACTGAGGAGAGTGCCATATCAGCAAGCTTATCGTTATGATGACAGGCTGATTTCAACTCCTCGCGCCTTTCAAGACCATAATAGCAGTACCGAAGGCTGGGAGAAAATACAATGCAGATATCACTCACCAATGATCTGGCTTGTGCGCTCTCTCCTTTGGCTCCAGACAGGATAGACATGATGGACGTTGGAAGGGCAGGGTCAAAAAGGTCGCAACTCACGAATGCAGCGCGCGCTTCGCACACGATCAATTATTGTGGTGGAGACCGGATGCTACATTAGGCTCAGCCTACATTTTGTCTTGGCATCAACGGA
The DNA here is from genome assembly GCA_024741835.1 of Diplocarpon mali. Lineage (NCBI taxonomy): Eukaryota > Fungi > Ascomycota > Leotiomycetes > Helotiales > Drepanopezizaceae > Diplocarpon > Diplocarpon mali. Next base: position 202,494 of record JAENRP010000007.1, read on the forward strand.
AAGTCGGTCCAGGATCTCCGTGATAAGATAAGATCTGTGGCAGACTTGAGGGGGAGGGGGATTGGTGAAGAAATGGTGGCATCAATATATCAGAGACTGAGAGATGCCTGTGTTCCGTTGGCTTTGATGGCTGAGACCTTCGGCCCAGATCATATTCACGTGTATTTGGATCCATCCCTCCCTCTCTCTCTCTCTCTCTCCCTCTGCCTCTTTGTGAACCTCAACCATCGGCGCTCGTGGCAGCCCAATCTTCTCTAGAGCAGCACGGAGGAGACGTGGGATATTTGGCCCCTTTTTTTCCCCTAGTTCTGCGCGGTACATTTGATTCCTGAGCCTCTGTGGTGAGGTGTGGCTGAGATTCCTTATCAGAATGCCTCACAAGTGCTGCTCTCCAACAGATCCAAGCAATGCGCTACGTGTAACCGCAATGTTCAGACAAAGGCACAGTCCTGTGAGGCGCATTGTGACTCCGCCCAAAGGATGCAGTGAGCTTCTCGTGCAATGGCGTGCTCAACCGTCCTCCGGCCTGCAGAAAGCGACTCAAGCTACTAGGTCGCTCAATAAATGCGGTTACCTCGGAAGCTACCTGGGTACTTAGCACCAGTTCCAGCATCTGTGCCGCTTTTTCTTTCTCGTGCTTTTTTTCTTGCAGCTCGCCCTCAACACTACACCGCACCTCTCTCCTACCTACATCTGCAATCATGGCAAATCCACCCCACGGCGGACAATTGAAGTAAGGGCTCGCCCGTGTTCATCTAGTTCGGATACTGACAGATCAACAGAGATCTCCTTGCGAGAGACCTGCCACGGCAGAGCGAGCTGGATGTAGAGGCTGGGAAGCTGCCTGCCATTGTTCTGAGTGAGAGACAGCTATGTGATCTGGAGTTGATCCTCAGCGGTGGCTTCTCCCCTCTCGAAGGTACTCTCTCCCTCGTATGGCAGGGTCCCTTTGACCCTGCTAGAGCAGTCAAAGATGCCTCTATGCTTCATCAAGAATATAAGCTTATGATCTACCTTGCAGGCTTCCTGAACGAGAAGGACTACAATGGGTACGATTGAGAGTTGAACATGCGGAGGGAATGTAAGCTTACTCTCGTGCAAGTGTTGTAGAGAACAACAGACTGGCGGACGGAAACCTGTTTTCTATGCCGATTACTCTCGACGTTGGAGAGGAGCAGATCAAAGCGCTAGGAATCAAGTCCAAGGCTAGGTTTACGCTTCGTGACTTCCGTGATGACCGCAATCTTGCCATCATCACTGTTGACGATGTCTACCGGCCAGATAAGTAAGCCATCTCGTGTGCTCCCCGCCTCCATGCCACTCTGAGACTGACTCTGACATATTCCAGGGTAAAGGAAGCCAAATTGGTCTTTGGGGGCGATGCAGAGCACCCGGCTGTTAAGTACCTGAACAACACTGCTCGGGAATACTATGTTGGAGGAAAGATTGAGGCTATCCGTCGCTTGGAACACTACGACTATGTGGCCCTTCGATGTAAGCGATATTTCAATACACATCCCTTAGTGCTAATGCTGTGATAGATACCCCAGCAGAACTTCGCCTCCACTTCGACAAACTTGGCTGGTCCAAGGTCGTAGCTTTTCAAACCAGGAACCCGATGCACAGGGCTCACAGAGAGTTGACCGTTCGCGCTGCCCGGTCTCGCCAAGCCAATGTTCTCATCCACCCAGTTGTTGGCCTCACCAAGCCTGGAGATATTGATCACTTCACCCGAGTCCGCGTCTACCAAGCCCTCCTCCCAAGATATCCCAACGGTATGGCCGTCCTCGGTCTCCTGCCTCTCGCCATGCGTATGGGTGGACCCCGTGAGGCCATCTGGCATGCCATTATCCGAAAGAACTTTGGCGCCACACACTTCATCGTCGGTCGTGACCACGCCGGCCCCGGCAAAAACAGCAAGGGCGAGGAATTTTACGGCCCGTACGACGCCCAGGAAGCCGTCGAGAAGTATAAGGATGAGCTTGGCATTGAGGTCGTCCCCTTCCAGATGATGACTTACCTTCCAGACAGCGACGAATACAGACCCAAGGACGAGGTTGCAGCTGGCATCCGCACCCTCGACATCTCCGGCACCGAGCTCCGTAATCGCCTGCGCACCGGCCGCGAGATCCCTGAATGGTTCTCCTACCCTGAAGTCGTCAAAGTTCTGCGGGAATCTCACCCTCCTCGCTCCGAGCAAGGCTTTACCGTCTTCTTGACCGGATACCAGAACAGCGGAAAGGACGCTATCGCTCGCGCGCTTCATGTTACCCTCAACCAACAAGGCGGGCGCTCCGTCTCCCTCCTCCTCGGCGAGACGGTCCGCGCAGAGCTCTCCTCCGAGCTCGGCTTCAGCCGCGCAGACCGTACCCGCAACATTGGTCGCATCGCCTTTGTCGCTTCGGAGTTGACGCGATCCCGCGCCGCCGTCATCGCCGCCCCAATCGCACCCTACGAGGATGCGCGCCAGCACGCCCGCGAGCTCGTCGAGAAGTACGGTGACTTCTACCTCATCCACGTCGCAACGTCCCTCGAATATGCCGAGAAGACTGACAAGCGAGGTATTTACGCCAAGGCTCGCGCTGGCGAGATCAAAGGGTTCACCGGTGTTGATGATCCCTATGAGACGCCCAAGAAAGCCGATCTGACTGTTGATCTGGAGAAGACCAGTGTCCGAAATGCCGTGCATGAGATCGTTCTGTTGCTGGAGAGCCAGGGATTGTTGGATCGTCTGTAAAGGTACTTGTCGTACCAAGCGTTTGGCGACATGCCGGACTAGAACATAATATGGCGTTTGATGATGTGCAAAAAGTTTAGACAGGTTTTGCTCACTCGAATGGATAGAGATGAATATGAATTTGCGTTGATGTTTTCCCTTTACGGATTTGATAGAGGATGCATGCCTGAATTGGCGGAATGTCGCGGTCAAGGAATGCATCACTCACCAACTTCACTATCCATCTTCCGCACCAAGATGCACGTGAAAGTATCCTGTCTATCCTCAAAAAGAAACCCACAAACTTGTCTTAGTTGATACCGGACCTGGGTTCTAAACCAAGTCTGAACCAAGTCTGGAACGCATGGTGTTGTCGCCGGCAGCTGCATACCTCTTTCATATCCGGCTTCATATTGGTAGGGGATCGCTTACCGTGGCGAACCGAGGGATGCGTCTGCATATCCTTGGTCGCCACTGACCGCATCCCTACAAAGAACCGGGAAGTTTGTTACCAGCGATCAAGAGATGTCGATGAAGATACGCACAAGGAGGGCATGGACTTGGGTTTTATTGGAACAGCACGGTCGGTGTCAGCCTCTACAGCTTAGAAACCATTTACATCTGCCCACCGGCTGCAAGGTCGGCGAACAGACAAAGACACAAGCCCGATCTATTGACACTTGAACCGCCTTGTCTGAACCCCCATACCCAGAGACTATGACTATTCCCACTCCCTCGACTACCACTGCCCACTCCACTCTCATCGCCACCCGACACCAGAGTTCAAGGTCTGGAGTGAGCCGGGTCAGCAGAGATTGAGCACTGCCTTCTCCGCTGCCCTAACCTTCCCCTCGGTCCCGTGGCGTCGAAACCGCACTGGACGAGCCACAACACCTCCCCCCCCCCCCTTTCTCTCATGATCTCTTAGCCTGCTCAGAAGGTCTCCGGGTTGAAGAAGAGTCAGACATCAAGCTGGCCTGCCTCCAAGGTGCCCCCGAAACCGTTGAAGGAGGGCAAAGTACGACCGTGTGGCTGGCATGGTACCGTCCTCGACCCTCTGAGCTCCTGTCCACAGTCCCCCGCCGAGAAGCCAGGAGTGCACTGCGTGCAGCGCCCTCGGTGCTTGCGGGCTGGTGACCTTGCGCCCCGGCCCCTCTGAGCAGTCTAGATGGCATCCGTTCCAGACGGTCTTGTCGGTGGTGCGTTCGTGACTGTAAGTAGCCTTCTGTCGCTCCAACTATGCCTGTGCTGGAACTTGTTGCGCGCGCGACGGTGTGCGCAGACCGTGGGTGGAGCGTGAGGGGTGGCGGCCAGGAATCACCGGACTATGGACGGCGGAGTATTGGGCATTGCAAAGGAGTCGTGCTGCATCGTTGCGACGTCTGAAAGACTGGGGCTTACTGGCTGCTGAAGGCATCAACAGTAGTAAATGGCCCTGTACGGGTCGCGAATATCCTCTCAGGGAGGGTTTCATACCCGCAGGTTCACCATGCAAGATTGTGGACAGGCTCTCTGAACGGTTCCGTTCTCTAGGGAGGAATCTAATTGCTATATCATCGCCACGGCTGTACCCTTCCTCGAGATACACCCAAACAGCACAAGCCGTGTTATGAACAATTGCTGCCCAAATGTTGCTACAAACGCGCTTTGACCCACCGAGTGAGCATATCAAGCGGGTAGTCATTTCGCAGCATGAGAACAAAATTCAATTGTCAAGCCAGCATTTCATAGGGATGCTTAATTGTACTCCTAGTATACAAAGGCCGTTCCAAAATTTCCAGAGATCTTTCCCGATTCCAACCATGACAGATTTCATGGAACGGTGGCCTCGTTGCCGCCACTTGCTGGCCTAGCAGCACCCGCGTCTGACTCCGCAATAATCTCCTCCTTAATCTGGTCAGCCTGAACATCCAACTGAACAGCTGGACTCTCCTGCATTTCTTGCTCAGGCTGGCCGGCAGTTGACGGATCCGCGCCTTCAATATCAGGATGGGGAGGGGCAACTGGGGCGGCATCCTCTGGTTGAGGGATCTCGTTGCCTTGAGCATCAACAAGTCGCGTGCGAGTCTCGTAGCGAGTCTTGAAGCTGACCTTTCCCTCGAGAGCCTTGACCTGCTCTGCATCCAAAAGATTACCGTCCTGGTCTCTGTACTCGACCTTCTCCTCGCGGGAAAGGACATTTTGGCCGGGGATATAGGGTGAAGCAGGTATGATGGGCTCCTCGGGGGCCTTTGAGATGCCTGCACGCTCCTGCTCCATCATTGGCTTCTGTTCTTCCTCCCCTGCTGGAGGTGGAATAGGAGCATCGGCAGGAAGCAAGGGCGAATCCGTCTTGTGGACGTCGCCAATCACGTTGGTATGCTGTGTAGAGTATTGAGAATACTAGGGAAGACGTCAGCTAGGTAAAGAGCCATCGGGGATTCGGGGACTAATCACATCGGTCAGGAAGGAGCCACAGTCCCAGTCCCAGGAGTCGAATAGCTTGACTTTGTTGCAAGCATCCTGGGTCCAAGGATTACCATAGGCTAGAGGGGAGTAGAGACCGAAGGTGATGATAGTCAAAGTCAGGAAGATCGAGATGCCAAGACGGCCAACCAAAGGGTTTTCACGGAGACCAATGCCGGGGATACGGGCGGTGATGTGGTCGTAAATCTGGCACAGGGCAATGACCGCGAAGTAGAGGGCAGGGAAGTAGTGATGCAAGAACAACTGGCGCTGGAGCAGGTAGAATGGGAAGTAGTGGAAAGCCCACCCGAGGACCATAGTGCCAACTTCGTAATCGAAGCGCTTGTAGAGGGTGTTTTCATAATCCTTGAAACCTCGTTGCCAGCGGAGAACGGCAAGACCCTTGAAGACCGCGTACATGATGACTGCCAGGGTAGAGGTCCACCAGACAACTGGGTTGCCGATGAGGTAGATTTGACGGTGGTCCTTGCCCCAAAAGTTGATGCCGCGTTTGAGGACTGGCCAGGAATCAGGGCGCGAATCCCAAGCATGAGACTCAACCAGTCCGGCGTTAGTGTGGTACATGACCTTCTGCAACTCCCAGAACTTTCCGAAGAAACCTGGATTTCTGTAGTTGACCTTCTCCGCATCGGCTCCGAGAACAGGATGCTCGTTTTGCTCGACGTACCAAACGCTGTTGGGGAGGGTTCCACCCTTAGCGCAAGTGACTTCCTGTTGCTCAGATGCCCAGTCGGGAAGCTTGACCTTGTGCGAGAATAGAACGCACCCGGTCATGATGTGGACGAGCTTGAACTTTGTCTGGATAGTGCGTAGTGCGTTCTTGGCTTTCTCGCCGTCCGACATCTTCTTGATGATCTCTACTCTGAAGTAGTCGTTGGCGTCGCCCTCGAATCCCTCGTAACCATACGCGGAAACCTCGTTTTGCCAATCGGCGTCGGTGACAGGAGGCCGGACATCGTGAGAATGAAGACGACGGCTCGTGCTCAGGTGGAAAAGCTTGATAGTATCACCGTCCTTGATGAATGTGGGTGGGTCAAGAGCATCCCAGGCAAGGGATCCATTAATTGGCTCTCCCTTGGTATCCAGCGGCTGGGTTATATTCTCGAGGAGCCAAACATTGTTCTCGTCCTTGTGGGGGTACAATGTGATCTGTTGCTGCTTGCTTCCAGTGGGGTACATGAGGTTGTGCGAGTGCAAGTACCCTCCTTGAGTGTTGTGATGCCTGATGCTTACTCGGCTACCAAATGCGACATCGACTGGTACATCTTGCATGGCCTTGGAGTTGAGAGTCGCTTGGAACTCGGAGCTCATGAAACCATCCCCATCACCTGGGTTGACCAAGCAAAGGAAGTGAATTCCAAACATTGCCATGTAAAATGTTATTGGGATGATAATGAGACAGAAAACTCTTGATACAGCGTGCTTGGCAAAAAGGCGCTGCGATGATCAGCCGGGTCCCGTGTTGGGATTTTTATCAGAACTTACAGGGGTGACCGTCTTCGCGTCTCCAAGCAAAACCCACAATTGTAGAATAGTCAGAACGCCAACCCATGCGATTGTAAGAAAGCCGACCCATTTGACGCTCGCTGTTGCGCCCAATCCAAGACCAGTCATGGCAAGCCAGAACCACCAAGTAGGCTGAAAGGCCTTGGAAGGGCCCTGCTCATGTTGATTGGTAAAGGATGTGAATGCCAATCCGGTGAAGGCAGTGAAGATCATGAGAGGGGAGTCGAGGAGGATCAATCGTGCTTGAGTAAGCAGTCCGTTCTCTGGGGAAATCGTTAGCACTTGCCCGCATGCCAGACTTCGTTCTCTTTACCAAAGACAATCAAAGAAGCACCCATGAAGGCTGTCCAAGTTTTGCATCCAGCAGCCTTCAGAGTTAAGAACATGGTCGGAACCAAGAGGATTCCACAAGTGGCGGGTAACAATCTCATGGCCACATAGGGTACACCCGGCTCCACATAGTCCTTTCCGATATCCTTGAAGTCGAAATCTCCATTGAAACCCGCCAGCCATCCGGCGAGTGTGAGTAGCAATTTCGCAAGCGGTGGATGGACATCCATAAAGAACTGGCCCTTGATGTATTTGGATGCGAATCCGCCGAAGCTGGCTTTAGTGTTAGCATTTAAGACTCGTTCTAGTACTTCCTGGGACAGCCTACTGGACTTCATCGAATACCACACTGCTGGGCTGGTATATCCTGAATAGCCTGACGATAGCAGCCAACACTGTGACGAAGATCATGACCTGATAGTCCGTCCCGGGCAAGAGGAAGATATCATGGTCCTCGACGCCCTCGGAGGTGTAATCGCCGGGTTTCCTAGAGATTGGCTGTCGAGACGGGCTCCGCTCAGCCTTCGCAGGTGTCGGGGCCCCAGCTTTTGTATGACGAGCCATGATGGTAGATGTGATGATGGGGTGGGTAGGCAGGACGAAGAAGGGAGCAGAACAAGGCTCAATCTCTCGGTCCTCGCGTGGTTTCTCCTGAGCTACTACAGGTACACGCCTGACGCAAGCCAAGGCGATTGATCAATTCACACTCCAGTCCCTTAAAGAAAGTCAAGAAGAAGTCGCAGCAGTTGTTACCGTCGCAGCACCAAGGTTGAGTTGAAGGGCTGGTGGTGGGTGAGAGTCAGAGTCCGCCGGGGAAAAGTGAGAGTGGTAGAAACCAGTATCCCTTCGATCGCTCATGAAGCCAGATAGATGTCTTCGGCTGAGAAAGTCGACGGCTCTAGCTGCAGCTCCCAAAACAGGACGGGCCAACACAGTCCACATTTGAAAATTAGCAACTATCATAATTATTGATGACGTTTCACGAATTACTACTACTCAGTGTGTTACTTGCACCGTCATCTGCTTCCAAGTGTTGGGAAAAGAGAGTTTGCGAAATAAGCAGCGAAGTGTCCGGCTGTAATTTTCAAACCGGCAGCTACTGAATACAGTAACGCGTGGTTTTTCAAGCGGGCGCTAGAACAAGGCTGAGGACTTGTGAAATACGATGTTATCACCGGCAAGGGGTACTCTCCCATACAAGACGTAGGATGGATCAGAACCCATGTATGGAATAGAATTTTCCAACAGAATAGCTAAGTTACACGCACCAGCATCATTCGCAAGGCAAATTCCAGGAAAAGCTTTTGGTTACCTCGACTTACCTAGCCAGCTGAAATGCCGGACACGGGAGCTAGAGCTAAGGTTTTAAAAATGTGGCATAATCTCTATCGTGTTCGCAATTTCGAGTGTACCCTTATCTACAATACAGCAAAACTCCACGATGACCCAACTGTTTTCCTCCTAGTAACCATCCTTGCCCCACTTATTGTACTTTTCATGCAGCTCCTGTGGTTATCATGTCAGCCCGGGCTTCCCAGATGAACCAGTTGAACTCGTGAGAACCATTCTCGAGACTCTCCTGATTCGAGTGTCAACATCTTCAGAAGGGCTTCCCATGTCTGATGTAGCATCCTCGCTTGAGAAAGTTGTTCGGTGCAATAACTCCATCCAGCCCAAACAGCACACCTCACACCCTGCAGCGTCGCTCATCATGACCCTCACTGGGCCTTAGCAGCCACATGTTCTGCCGTGGGATATCTCGAGGTGATATTATCCCCTTCTCCTGTCCTACCCCGCAACCAAAGGAAAATGTGTTTCAGGACCATACCTTGGGCAGGTTGACGTTTGGAACAACCACGGTATTTAGAGCACTTGGGGCATCCTTGGGGGGGTTTTTGGGGTCACCACCAGGATGGTATCGGTACTTGTAGTCGCCTCTAGCCTTATCGCCCTCGGTAGTCTCTCCTTGCCATGGCATGCTTCCAGCGGCAATGCTCACTTTCGCTTCGGAGGTCGCGGATGTTGGCTTGCGACCTGAGGAAATGTCAACCGGGTCTATAGAAGAAGATATCGTTCACAGAAGCGGGGGATGTACCGAAGTAGAATCCAGCAAGACCAAACGCTCCGGTCATGACGCCCAGAAGGACCTGGGAGAGGGCAGGTTAGCAGTTGTCGTTGCAATTCGGGAACGCGTACGAAGAGTTCAGGATCTCTCTTGGCTCCCTTGTTAAGGACCTGGGTTTCGGCGCCCTTTGCTGCTTGAGCAGCCGCTCTTATGAGTGTCGGTCTCATGTTGCGCTGAGGTTTTGTTTGTTTTGGGGTGATCAGGAGCGGGTTGTCGTAGGGTGGTGAGGGAACCCTTTAGGATGAGATGGCTCGGCATTGGGAGCTTTCGGGAAGCTGTGGGTTCAGGTGGTCACGGGGAGTATGAGCCGTTAACTCCCACCGTACTGCAGTACGGAGAACGAAAACAGCGTCTTGGGGCTGACCTGGCGCCCGTACCGGAGTGCTGATATCAGCCTGGGCAGTTACAGATAGTCAGTAAGAGGTAGAAGGTATATCACTTGACGTATGACTTGCGGTACGACTTATGGTACGACTTATTGTAGGACTTATTGTAGGACTTAAAGTAGGACTTAAAGTAGGACTTAAAGTAGGACTTAAAGTAGGACTTAAAGTAGGACTTAAAGTAGGACTTAAAATACCTACCAACAACTTGGTAAAGCTACCTCGACTCACGGGAGCTTACGCAAGTACGAAAGTACCGACCGTTGACAGACTAATCTATGTCCGCGCTGGGAAAAGATGCAAGAGGTCGAGATTAAGCGCATAGGCAATCCTGCCTGGCAGCTCCTCTCCTCTCATCTCCTCTCCTCTCCTCTCCAAACTTGTATCTCTGGCATGATGGGTGTGAACTCTCTCTCTCTTCTCGCTCTGCCTAGCCGCGACACACCTCACCTCAAGAGGATTCATCCCAGATGCGTGCAGCTTGGATTGTGAGGATTCGTGCTGTATGATTATTCCTTGAAATGATTCCTTGCCGACCGACTGTCTTGCTCTTCGTCCATGCAACGACTCTGCGCCGGTATGCCAAATGTTCTGCGGCATCGCAATGTCCTCCCCCTGCACTGTTTCGGCCTAGTCGAGTCAGGCCTGTGCGAAACGCTATGACCTTTCCATCGCTACTGTCACCCTCCCCTCCCCTTTGCCAGCAACATTTGGCCTCACAAATCCTCCTATACAAACTTTCTCTCCTTTCTCCTCCGCCCAAGCACTCCTTTACATTTCACCTTCATACTACCCAGTCCGGTCCCTGTTCGTGCGGTTCCCCCTCTGCTGTTCTTTTGTATTTCAACTTCTGCGATAGACATCGTTTCCGACGCTTCGACGCGCTTCCTTGGACACGATCACCAGCTTCTTCACCCCTTGTTCCGTTGGCGTACCGTGAAGGTCTGAGCGTCTGGGAGATGCTGTGAGATAAGAGAAAGGTCATTCGGAGGCACGCGCAAAGCCGGCTGCAGCGGCCATGGCATCTCGAGACAATCCCACGACTATTCCGCAGCCTCCGAGGATCGACGACAGAAGCCAGCTCGCGAAATCCGAGACAGGGGATGGAGCGAGTTTCCTGTCATCACGAATGACAGATATCACCTCGGAGGATGGACGAGAGCAACCGGCAGGCTCAGTGACACACTCGGTGGGCCAGACTCCAGGGCAACGGCGAAGTGTGCAGACAAATGCCTCGAGGCCGAACACTGGCGTCTCTTCCCAGCGAGGCGCATGGCCGCAGTCTCCAGGGTCTCGGCGAGCTTATGCCTCTACCCATAGCCAACGAGGCAGTGTGTCTACCACGACTAGCCCACGGCCACAGAGCGGCCGATCCCATGTGCCATCGCTTACTTCGCACGCCTTCTTTCGCCCTATGAGTTCGCAGCGACTACAGGCGCAGCGAGGAGGCGCGCGGCCACCGACCTCGACGCAGCCAAGCGTGAGTGAGGGGGTGTCTTTCGAGGCAGGCATAGGGAGCAGCGTCAATTCAAATCAAACGGCAAAGCGCGGCTATGACCCTGATGGGCCTCCGCCGCCCTCGAGGGGAACAGAAATGACGGAGCAGGAGACGGCGGAGAGATTCATCGCCAATGCCAGTCCAACGCTAGGCCATAACGCAGCTGGAAGTCTGTCTGAAAGTGTACGTCCATTGCAACGTAATCCGGCCAACAAGAAGGGGCTAAATTTGGCACTGGACAAGAGCTATCGAAATGGGAATGGGCTAGCGGTTGCAAACTCGTCCAAGTCTCCTAGGTCCTTTCGTTCCAGTTTCCTGTTACCGACCCGAGGCGATGCCGCACCGTCCAGTCTCAATCGAAGTACTCAAGGGAGGGAGAAGCTCTCCTCGGTGGCGTCTTCTCCGGCTTTGACACCAGTTGATCCGCTCGGGAGAGACCTCAAGGATCCGAAACTTGGTAGCAACTACGAGTATTTTACTGGGAACACTGTCTTCTTCTGGGGAGGGAGGTTCCAAAACACCCGCCATCGGCCGATCAACATTGCGACAGGTATACTGTTCATCATTCCAGGGGTTCTCTTCTTCGTCTTTTCCGCGTCGTGGTTGTGGCATAACATCTCGCCAGCGATACCCATCATATTCGCCTACCTCTTTTATCTTGCTTTTTCTTCTTTCGTTCACGCCTCGTTGTCCGATCCTGGGGTAGGTGGAGGCATACGTCTCGTTTGGGCTGCACTAACAGTTCCAGATCTTACCTCGGAACCTTCATCCAATGCCCCCTCCTGAAGAGAATGAAGATCCCCTTCGGCTAGCTCCATCTACGAATGACTGGACTATGATTAAGTCCGCCCAGTCTGCTACAGCCGCGATGGAAGTGCCAACGAAGTATTGCAAGACTTGTAACATTTGGCGCCCAGCTCGAGGCCATCACTGCCGAATTTGTGACAACTGTATCGAAACACAAGATCATCACTGTGTCTGGATCAACAACTGTGTGGGCCGCCGGAACTACCGATACTTCTTCGCGTTCGTCTCGTCCGGTACTCTGGTTGGTCTCTATCTCATGGCGGCCAGTCTGGCCCAGATCTTAGTCTACATGAAGCGTCAGGACGTATCGTTCGGCGCCGCTATCGGCCACTTCAGAGTCCCCTTCGCAATGATCATGTACGGCGCAGTCGGCACCCCGTACCTGCTGGCATTGACCGTGTACCATCTCTTCCTGATGGGACGTGGCGAAACCACAAGGGAATATCTCAATTCCCACAAATTTCTCAAGAAAGACCGTCACAGGCCGTTCACGCAGGGCAACATCATCAAGAACTGGTTCGTGGTCCTCTGCAGGCCTCGACCACCGACATACCTCAGGTTCAAAGACGAGTACGAGGATGGCGATCAGCGTTTCGGCGAGAGAAGGGCGAAGCGAACAACTCGTCTGGCGAGAGACGTGCAGGCCAGAGGCGGGGGGGGGATGGAGATGCAAGATGTCCCTCCTTCGAGAGGTTTCCAAGGACCGGCAGCATTGAGAGAGACTGATGCATAATATCTTGGTTAATTTTGGGTGTATTTTTAGTAGTGGTCCTGGCTAACGACCGCTATTTGTTTCCTTTCTTGGCTTCTAGTGGAGAGCAGACGTGGATGGAGACGAGAGCGGAGGGGGTCTCGGGTACTGTTTGGACATTTAGTCGCGATACCGCTCTTGACTTCTCTTTTGGTTTTGGGGGATAGAGGAGAGATTATCCCTTTGATGATGTGTTCTTATGGGATCGCACGAGCCGGCTGGCGGCTTGGCTCTCTGGTACCATAGAGGCGAGACGGAACGGGCGCGGGATACGGATGTGAGGAGACGTAGGAGGAAAAGACCGCGTGCAGTCTGGTGTTGATTGTGATTTATATATACCCGTTGCTGTTAATTGTATACGTTTCACGATGTTGCTGCGCATATCCCCTAAATTTCTGCATTCCAGTCATATCTCCTCAGGCCTCCCTCTAATTCTCTGGTATCTGGGAGCCAAAGTGCCAAGTAGCGCTTGAGTGGAAGTCAATTTATTCAAAATCTAGCATTCTGGGTGCCTCGACACGAGGCTTCCAAGATAAACTACGCTGCGAAGCATTTGCCAAAGACAGTCTATGATTGGGGTTGATTTGGAATCTCAAGCCAATCCGTACGGGGAGCTACCAGAAAGTATCCTTGGTAATTATTGCGCTTCTGTTTCGAAACCTTGTTTAGCCTCCTGGGGTTGTGCGCGCCCATGTGTCCAACCCTTTTGCTCATTGACCGATGCCATGGGTACTTTTACTTTCAGATATTGTGTCCAGCACACTTGAAATACTGTCAAGATCCAGATTTCTAGGTGGGTTTTGGGTTGATACAGGCAGAGTTATACGCTACATATTTGGTTTCTCTGCGACTGGGCTGGACAGACCTCCTTGCTGCACGAGTAGCCTGGTCCCGCGTCGGGCTCATGTGCAGAAATGGGTAGTCAAAATTGCTTTACCTTGGTATTGTGCTGTGTCTGACTGCAGGTTTGAGATTTCTCGTCGTGGGACAGGCCTATAGAAGTCTCCTCCGACTCAATGGTGCAAGGCATGAATCGGGTGTTAACAGGAGCAACCTCCTACTTACCACAACTCACTTGCTACTCCTAGTCTGTGTTTCCACTGACTTCCTGATCGTGAAGGGGATGATTCCGTGACAGATTTCCCTACCTGATAATGCGGTAGTCGGTTGGCTCGGGCAGTCTAGCATCAATGAAGACTGGCAAGGTACCCTTTTCTTAGCACGATCTTTCCTTGGAGCGGCCAGGGCTTTCGTGTAATTCTCTGCTGTCTTTACCATTAGCCACTGGTATTGTACATACGATGATCTAGGCCGTTTCAGAACTTCAGACCACCTTGCTATCTTTCCATCATGATTTGCATCTGAACAAGCTACCTTTTATTAGCTCACATCAACAGTACGGCTGTGTGTATCTGAAGTGGTGGAGCTTCATTTACACGTTGTCGGATACTTCAGCCAATTCTACAAAAGCTGGATCAGGACACGCAGAACCAGCATCAAGAGATGTTTAACGTTCACCTGTTTTGGGGATGTGTCGAGCTCCGCAAGCCAAGATGATTTCTAGTGGTCGTTCGACCTCTTAGTTATGCACATCTTCGAGTCCTGACTTGGGAGAGGTGGAGAATGTTCAATGTTAAGTGATGCGAAGTCCAATGACTTCTTTAATGACAGCAGCACAAAGGTTCTAGACACAATGCACATGCGATGATTCGATTCTATCAGGATCAATTGATACAACCTTATATTCTAAGTGACTACATAGGACCACCCACTTAGAGGACCTAGCAAGTGTGGCTCTGAGATTACAACCCTTTTTTTACAATTAGTTTCAGTTAACTAGGCTCAAAAAAAAAACAAGCGGTCTCTGCATTGTCAGGTCTGTTAACGAACCAGTCAGGTTACATGTGGCTTCGTGTTCTAAGTCGCGCTGACCAAAAAGCTAGCCTGTTGATAACTTCATAACGTTGATGTCCACCTTATTCGCCAAGTACACTAGGAAACACACGATCGGTGATTGCATATTACTACCAGCTGCGTGCCCAAGCTTTGGAAAGTCCTGTCAAATGGTTATTCAGGAACGTTCAAGTGCTCCCAGCTTCATCACGGGGAAAGGAACACAGTAGAAGTGCATACACGGCGCTGCCTTTGCAATGTTGATAATCACTATCTATGTAAGATCTCACAAGATGATTCCGATTCTGGGACCACTTTCTGCCTAATCTCCTGTTAACTTTCGACTTGCGGGGCTGCGCGCTCTCTATACCTGTGGATGAGATGAGGCGAGAAACGACATGGCTGGCTGTTAACCTATACATCAGCAGCTGACATACTAATAACGATAGAAGCTCCCTGTAAATGTGAAAATATTAAGTTTCTAATGCATATTTAATGCTTCTTAGGAGGGATGAAAGGTCCAGATTTGCCATTGTTTGTTCTTGTGTTATCTTACTAATGGCTCCACGAAGTTTTCTAAAACTGCAAGCAGGACAGATTGCACTTATCAACTCATGCATAGGAAAATGAAAACCTGTGCAGAATACTTGGAGTCTTGCGTGCAACAATGTTTGCTGGGAATCCGCCAGTCGTAGCGGTCTCCATACCAGTGATACTATATGATGGTCCTCCGCCGTCGCATCTGCACTTGGATTTCTGGCCTCACATCCAGAAGATACTGGTTCTTACATGACTGGATAAGAGCAACGAGTCTCTTGTTGCCCGTAGACAGAGATTGTAGGCCCCTAGAGTTTCTGGCTCTCAGATCAATCCAGTATCTGCTTCCGTGAGATCGGGGTTCAGAGCAGTCTTCTTGTCCCAGGGTAGAGTACAAAAGACTGCCGATTTTTCTTCACAGCTCTTCTCCGGAGACATTCAAGATGACTGAAGCCGCATCAAGAGCTACTGTCATTGTCACATTTCAAGTTTCTCCAGGCTCTGTCACGAGCATGAATCATCTTTGCTGGAAATATCGCCTGGAAAGCCTGTGGAGAATTCTCTTCTTCTGAGAATCAATTATCTGGTCGTAGATTGCTGGCGAAGTTCTGGCAGGAGACACATGACCTCTCTTCTAAAGTCTTAATCTCTACTGGGTTCGTCTCATTGCGTCTAGCATTCATTGTAAATTGGACCTGGCCAGAACACACTTTTTTGCACCAGATTCTAGGAAACCTTTGAAATTGGCTCAAGAGCCATGATTTCCATGTATTAAACATGTGATCCCAAGAAAGATGCCAGGACTCTGTGGTTTTCTCTTAAGATACCCATTGTCGAAACTATACAGAAAGGTTGGTTGGCTCTACAAGAATTGGGACTGAATATCTCGCATGTGCCGTCGAGCAGCTCTAGATGCTACAGCGATACCGAGTTTCCAAATGCCAGACAAGAAATGAGATTCCACATGCGCCCTAGCCCTGGGTATGCTCCTAACTAGTGATCGAGAATTCCGGTAGCGAAGTATCTTCAAAGTGGGTCGAAAAACTGTTCGGCTCGTTGCTAAGGATTTGCTTTGCTACCTTCCGTTCTGATGTAGTTTGTACATTAATATAACAACTTAATTCTGCAGGAAACTCGTACTATACTTTGGACAGATGGCCGAGCTGGTTATGGCGCCAGGTTAAGGTTTCCTTAGCAACAATCTCCTGGTCTCGCAAGAGGCGTGGGTTCGAGTCCCACTCTGTTCAACGGTTATGTTTTGCAGCTCACACATTTATCCAGGTTTTGCTATCTCGACCTATGGTGGTGAGAAGACTTGAGGTTGAGTTATTGTGGCTGTGCTAGGACTGTCGAGCCGAGACATGCCCGTCGGGTTAGGCTAAGCTTACTTTAATTCTCCTGAGAATCAGGCGAAATCGCCGCCAATTTTGCTAAAGGTAGAGGCGTATTGTTTACTTGTGTAGACTCCTTTGAATCTGGATATTCTTCCATCGTGAACTTGTCGCGCCCGGGCCTCCTACATAGATAGGTTCGCTAGGATTAGTCGTGCTCTAACTTTTCACGTTATAACAATACCTCCGCCCACTTGGTCTTCTTTCTTCATTACGCGGCTAGAAAGGATTGCTGGAATTGCAACTGTCAGGACATAGAAGCATGTTTTAAGTGTCGCTAGTTGACCTGCTTCCTAAGCTCCGAAGCAGCTATCGGCACAGATTGCAGGGCCTTGGCCTTGACTTCTCTGTCGACGACCGGTCCCTACACTACATTTTGGTAGCATTTGCTGGTGTCCAGTCAATCGCAATCCTCTGGTGCTTTCCTGAACGATGCCCCAATTCTACGCCGCCATTCTTGTTTTCCTCGCCATCCCGCCCCCTTCATGGTCAGACACTTGTGACTAACTCGTGTGGAGAAACAGATTAGTAAGATGAAACTATGTTCTGACAGAACTCCGGCCATCTCATTTCGACGAGTTCAATCCAGCCCGAGGTTGGTGCCTGACGTGTGTTTTGTCAAGCCGTGCATGCCGCTGTCTATTCTTTGCGCTGCTTCTATCACGAGCGAGACTCAAGATAGGTTCCCATAAAACTTACATGAGATCGGTACCCAGGGACTCCATATCTCGGTCTAAATTTCCATTTGACTGCTATACTTGAATCAAGCAAAATCGGCATTGCCGCTCAGGTGGAATTGTCGATATTCGGGGGAAAAAGATAGATTAACTAACTACTATGAGCGGGAAAGTCACGTCAAAGCCGAAGAAGAAATAGTGGCGGAGGGAAAGGGACTCAAACTCTGAAGAAAGAGACTTAAAGGCTGTTGCATAATACCCACCTAGGGTTTTTTCTCTCTATACCAAACTCGACAATGTGCTAGCTGTTTGCATTCACTTTGCCAGGCACTTCGTCTCTCAACTACTAATCTACTGATTCGACTTCTTCTGAGACAAGCCCGACAGTACAGATCTGGCTGTCCAGTTTTGGTAGGGCGTTGCAAGAGTTCAAATAAAAAAAAACCGTTCTTTTGGCAATCTAAAAAAACCCATAGCCTCTGGTGTTTCCAGAGATTCTTCGTTCCAGATCTGGAAACAGAAAGAGATAATGCCCAGTATTCGCAGGAGGCTGTCAGAAAAGTCTCGTATGTAAGAAGACTCTCACGAGTTGAATTACCACTGGAAGTAAATATTTTGTCAAGTGGTGTGACCAGATACACGCTGTTACAATAGAAACTCCAAAGACAGTGAGTGCCCTGGGACGCCTGTGTCCTTGATCCTCTCATGCTCCTCACCCTGATTTCGGCCCCACTACTGACACAATCGATATCGGCAAGGCCGAGTCGTTTTGCACTGACATCCACCGAGAAAATCCAGGGATAGTCAAACGTGCTTATGTGTGATTGCAAGGAGAAAAGTGTAAGTAGTTCAGACTGCAACCAGATTAAACATCTTCATTTGAAAAGATAACCTACACCGATATAACCAGTCGTCCTGAAGCTCCACAAACGCCTGGAATAAACCTGCGGTTACTATCGAAGATGTGGAAGATTCCTGGGATACGCTTGACATTGTGGCAAGATCATAGGGCCTCGCATAACGCAGCGCCTTCGAAGTGATCGGAGCGGAATCTCGATTCTTGAGGCCGTGAAACAGACCTTCTCAGCCGTCCAACTTCTATGTTAAGATATGGATTAGGCTGTTCATCAACTTAGATATCAACTTCTGCGACCTACGTCGCCACAGTAGATGTCTTTCATATTGTTGAGAGGCAATGGGCCGATCTTGCCTGCTAATCAGTGTGGAGGTCGGGGTAGATGTAAAATACTTGAAACCACGCATGACTGATCCGTGGATCTAGGGACTGATCATCTAGCAAATTGTTTTCATTTACTATTCATACAACAGTGGTGCTGCAGTGCAAGACGAGCTGGTAGCGAACGTCTGTGGAAAGAAGATTAGAGAAGGCTGAGGCGAGCCCGACTAGCCGCATTATGCAAAGGCTACCTGAAACTTGCAATTGTTTCGACTTTGTGGATTTTATATTGACATCACAGCAGTTCTTCACCATAGAGCGATTGCCACCTATTGTAGGAATCTAGCCACGACTTGTTATGTATGCCAGCACGTTCTGGGTACCGGCAGGGTTTGGATCTCCTGAAAATCAAGCGTGCCACGCAGGGTCAGAGCTAGCAGCAATTGGTGTTATCGACTCAAGTATGCTTAGAGAGAAAATTTGAGCCGTCGAAATCGTCTTTCCGGTAATGAAAGGAGTCTTCCGGCGTCGAAACAGAAATAGCGTGCAAGTGTCCTGGCTGGTCACGGAGGAGGCTAGATAAAGAACTCAAATACCCACATCTATAGTAAACACAGGATTCGAGCAGACTGTGCTTAGGGACAATCCGTGTAAGGGTATGCGATCATATAAGCTATTGATTGAAGCTGGCAGATGGAGATGGAGACAATACAGCCGGAGCCAGTGTTGTTATGACGGCAAGGAACCAGCCGCCGTCACCACCGCCAACCTCTCTGGAACTTGATAGGGAATGATTGACTACGCCCCATGGAGCCTCATAGCTCTAGTCCGCGATATCTGGCCTGGAGCAAGAAAAAAAAGGCCTGTTCAACCTGTCGTCGGCATCTACCAATCTGCTCTGAGAAACCCCGAGATCTCAATACTTCATGATATTAGTCTCATGGATCAAGTGACTTCTCGCCTAGCACAATGGCCATGACATGGCAAGATAGGGTTAGCAACTGCGATGTCAGTATCTTGGACATGCATTTGATTCGATAGGTTTAGGCACATGAGAAGAATTGGATGAGGAAGCGGAGCTGAGATGCAAGCCCCTTCATATATAGACGTCTACAACAAAGGCAACTAATATGAAATTCATTTATATCTAGGCAGATGGCTTTGTAAGAAATCTGGAACACAGAGGTCTGCTTCGTCAAGACATGCATCCCGGAATTGGGATTCTGCTATTCGCTAGTGAAGGGGGGATGTTTTTTCGACCAGCCTCCTCTTTTAAGTCTAACGCAACCTTCACGCTTTCCCCCGCGTACTACACCACACTATCACCACAAAGGCCGGATTCTCAGACGCTTACCCAGTCCCTGGTGTAAATCATGTTTGTTTAACCTCTCTTTGTAGTGAAAGATTATATCTCACAATATCAGCTCTGCCTCAAGAGACCCTTCATTGGCCCAATAGGCAATCTCCGCCGGAGCTTGCTTTCTACTACCTTAGTCCGCGTTCCTCACAAACCAACTGTGACAACCGCCTTCTGTGTTGAACGCGACAACCACGAAATCCACCATGTCCTCACCCCTCACGGCAGATGTGAGCTCTATACCGATACCAATAGCTTCGCCGATGACAGTAGTACGCGCTTCATCTGCCGATTCAGTCTTGAGCGTTGTTACTGTTGACGACTCAAACGCGCCGTCCTCCTCCTCGTCCACCCCTCCTACCAGCATTGACGATAGCGCGAGCGTGTCATCAGCTTTCCTGAAGCCAGACAACAGTATCCCAGCGCTCAATCCAGAGTCCAACGGTCGCAGTCGCCGCCAACGCACTAATGTTACTACGTACAATGTCAAGGTCCTTACTGGCACTGCCATACATGCGCCAAAGAAGTTTAGCAAAGATCCAAAAGTTATTGAAGAGCTGGCACGTCGGCGAACAATTTCCGGGGACACACTGATTGAGAGAATGGCGTCAGCGAGTGCATTTACCGCGACAGTCAACAAAGACGGAAGCCGAATGGTCGGTGATGGCATTCAGGCGCTTGATCTACAATGGTCTACCAAGGCTCCTCCGAAATCAAAGGGCCAGATGAGCCTTAGTGCTAGCCCAAAGAAGCCTGCGAAGCCATTTGACCTTGAGCGACGAAAATCTACACGATCGACTGGAGAAGTGATTGAGAGTCTAACGAAGAAGCTTACTGGTGTGCTCGGGAAGCGAAGTCGGCAAACGATAGACACGGCTCGATTGGCGAAGGTGAAGCGGGAACTTCGAAACTTGGCTGATACCAACGAGTTTGCAAAGATCGATACTGCTCCTGTGGTTCACGAAGTATGGAGCAATGGCAAGCTGGTCAAGCCTGAATCCCCGAGAAAGAAGAAGAAGGTTGAGGAGACGGCGGCGGCTAAGCCAAGGGAAGAACCTGCGCAGGTGATGGAGAAACCAAAGCCTTCTGGCAAGAAGCAAAAGGTGTATCTTACCAAGGGCCTTTACGCTGGGCAAGAGCGAGACATCAACAACTTTGATTGGTTCAGGGACTCGTCTTCTAAGTTGCAAGAAGATATGGAGGAGGTCGCGCCGTTCCGTCCCAATAGCTTCATGCCACTGCCAATGTGGCATGGCCAACGATTGCTACAGACCGGACGAGACTTCAAGCTACCCTTCGATGTCTGCGCTCCTCTTCCCCCCGGACAGCCCAAACCAGATGAGTGGAGAAAGACATCGAGCAGTACGTGATTGCGGAATGGAGGTCTATAGATTACTGACATACTTCTGCAGACCGATTCGTGGGTGAAGCTGGTGCGATGTGGAAGAAATTTGGATTATGGGAGAGTTTCTGCTCTAAATGTATCTGCACAGCCGCAGATGGCTGTGGCGACCATTGCCAAAACCGAATCATGCTCTACGAGTGTGACGATACCAATTGTGCTTCTGGCCGCGACAGATGCACGAACCGTGCATTCGCTGATCTTCAAGAGCGACGGAAGGCTGGTGGAAAGTATCGAATTGGTGTCGAGGTCATCAAGACGGCTGATCGTGGCTACGGTGTCCGAAGCAATCGCTGCTTTGAGGGCAACCAAATAATTGTTGAATACACGGGTGAGATCATCACTGAAGACGAGTGTGATCGTCGCATGAACGAAGATTACAAGAACAACGAGGTGAATCAATCATGCGTCAATGACTAGAGTCACTACTAATCTTCTGCAGTGTTATTACTTGATGTCATTCGATCAGAACATGATCATCGATGCTACCAAAGGCAGTATCGCCCGTTTTGTCAACCATTCCTGCAAGCCAAACTGCAGAATGGTCAAGTGGATTGTTGGCGGCAAGCCACGCATGGCTCTCTTCGCCGGAGACGATCCCATCATGTCCGGAGATGAATTGACGTACGATTACAACTTTGACCCCTTCTCTGCCAAGAATGTACAAGAATGCCGATGTGGCAGTGAAAACTGCCGTGGTGTTCTTGGACCAAAGCCAAAGCCAAATCCCAAGGACCCGAAGCCAGTCAAGGAGACCATCAAAGCAGCTGTCAAGGCAACGGTCAAGGCCGGCAGGGCAACGGTGACAGCCGGCAAGAGAAAGTTGAAGGAACTCCTCGGCGGCGATGAGACGGAGGATGACGCCGACGTTCCTAGCCCGAAGAAGAGGAAGATGAAGGCTGCTACGGGAGTTAAGCAATCATCATCCAGGTCTAGTACGCAAATGGCCAAGGGTGCAGGCAAGGCGATCAAGAAGAATGTCTCGTCTCAGCTGCTCGGAGCCCGCCAGGCAGTAGGGGGCAAGCGGGTCATCAAAAAGACCATGAAGGCCAGCTCCCTCAAGAATTCCGGTAACCGCAAGAATACAATTAGCGCGTCCAGAAACTCTAGCTTGACTCTCATTGCCGCAGATGGTAGCCCTGGAATGAAGGCAAAGTCACCGAAGAGTGGTGTCCGAAAGACGGTACACAAGAGTGTTCCGCCTGAAAAGGCCTCAACTCGAAATGTCGATGAAGCTACGACCTAGACTGTGACTGGAAACGAAGAATAAAATTTCTTATGATGGGGGAAATCAGGAGTGAAGGAACTGGGTACACAGACAAGGCGAGGCGCATTAGGAGTTTGCCACGAGCTCTTCTTCACAGCTTGTCTTCGACAGGAGCTTTTATGTATGAGTATCTACTAATTTCCTGCGTCGGTGTTGAGCGTGGCGTTTATCGACTTTTCGTGGGTTGGGAAATTTTTCTGTCCATCTTACTCCTCCCTAGGCATACTTCAGACGACGTAGTACACCAAGGAGCTGTCTTGTTTGTAAAGTGTAGTTGATTGACTTGCGACCTGCTAGACATGCTAGGCAGTGATGACTGGCGACGAGACTTGTTTTACTCGGAGATTGCTATACCCAGACGAGTGAATTTTGGTACGTTTGTTTCTGTGTTGATATCTCAGTAGCGGAGTGGGCCCACACCGATGATGCCCTCATTGACATGGAGATTCTGCAAGCCTACACATACGTCTTCGTGCTCGGAATTTGCAGGTACATTGTAACAGGTGACAATGAGGGACTTGCGGTAAAATCGAAGTGAAGCATAGCCAACAAGCTCCTCCACAAATCCAGAACCCCTAGAAGTCGGAAGCGAACCCCCCCCTTTCTCACCTTGGCGTAACCGAGCGCGGCTCTGCCCGCTTGGTGTGGCTGTGACATGGAAATTTATCGCGTCGCAGGCAGTCGTCATCCAGCGCGCACATTTCGCAACTCTCACGCTCCACAGTCTCGGTCTCCAACCCTTCCTTCTTGGAGATGATCCTGGCTAAGAGATCTTAATATTTGTGGATTCCTCTTCTCATCCTTTTAGAGAGCCTAGCGTTCTCATACCTCCTCTTTATGAATACCAAATCAATCCCCGATCAGCATTCAAGACAGCAGCTTTCTCCTACAGAACTTCTACCATCGCGGGAGTCTGGGGACTTGGGTCCCCCGCCGACTCAGTATGCAGCCTTGATAGCAGCCAAGCCAGCGCCGGTGGCAAAGTCATGGGCGCATTTCGTAGCTGGAGGGTGAGATCCGCGACCGGGGACTGAGCTGCGGTTCAAGGCGATGCTGATATCGAACATAGCATCGGAGGAATGACTGCGGCAGCGCTGACCGCGCCCCTGGATGTCCTCAAGACGCGTCTGCAATCCGACTTCTACCAGGCACAACTCGCCCAGAGCCGGCGCGCGAAAGGGATCTCGCCGCACGCACACCTCTCGGCGTTCCGCAGCGGCCTGCTCCATTTCCGCGAGACGTTCCAGATATTGGGATCGGTGCACCGGATCGAGGGGTGGAGAGCACTGTTCAAAGGCCTGGGACCGAATCTGGTCGGGGTGGTCCCGGCACGGTCGATCAACTTCTTCGTCGTCGGAAACGGGAAGCGCATCATTGCGGATCATACCAACAACGGGGAAGAATCAGCGTGGGTGGTTCTGTGTGCTGCGGCTGCGGCTGGGATCGTCACTTCGACGGTTACGAATCCCATCTGGCTGATCAAGACGAGGTTGCAGCTGGACAAGAACGTGGTCGAGAGGACAGGGGGCGCTGCCCAGAGGAAGTATAAAAACTCGTGGGATTGTATAAAACAGGTTGTGAGGCAGGAGGGGATCCGGGGCTTGTACAAGGGCATGAGTGCCAGTTACCTCGGCGTCACGGAGAGCACCCTGCAATGGGTGCTGTACGAGCAGATGAAGACGGCCCTGGCAAGACGGGAAGAAGGAATCCGGCGCAGCGAGAGGCCCAAGACTTGGTGGGATAACACCGTGGAGTGGACGGGGAGTGTAGGGGCTGCTGGGAGTGCCAAACTCGTGGCGGCCCTGGCAACATACCCTCACGAGGTATGTCGCCGCCCCGGAATGCCAGATTGCCCGGCTAACCAGCCTTCAGGTCGCTCGAACCCGTCTCCGCCAGGCGCCCACGGAGAACGGTCGCCCCAAGTATACTGGCCTCGTTCAATGCTTCAAGCTGATCTGGAAAGAGGAAGGCATGGCGGCGATGTATGGTGGGCTCACACCGCACCTCTTGAGGACAGTTCCGAGTGCTGCTATCATGTTTGGGATGTACGAAGGGATCTTGAGGCTATTACATGCACCGGAATAGCGGGCAGCAGAAGGTCTGCCAACACTGTAAAATCAAGTAGGGGGGATTCGGCGTGTGTAACAAAAGTATCGTCTCCGGCTCTTTGCATTAACACTCGGCTCTCCTCCGAGCCTCTCCGAAGTAGATGGTGGGAAGTGATGAAGTTAGATGTGGGAGGGGCTGCTGATGGGTCTCACCACGCCTCAAAAGGATTGAAGGTCAACTGTCAGTAAATCTGCGGCATCTGGTCTGGATTGTCGACTGGAAGTAGATTCAGCAGTACCGCCGATTCTTAGCCATGAGAGACCGTTGCACTACTGCTGGTAGGTAGGAATGCATGCAAAGGCAAAAAACGCAACGCTTGATTCGACGCCCAGATATCAAAATCCGTCATAGCCCACGCGAAATGAAAAGATCCTTTCACTCCGCACTCCCTCTCTCTCATCAGATATTCATTCCGTGTGGGATCTGCGCAACTGGTCGAGATCGTGCTTGGTAGCAATCGAGGTCACCGGCCGAGGCTTCTGCAACTTCCGCGGTCTGCACTGACCAACCTTGTCCAGTGAGCTTCACCACGCATTGCGGTCCCAGTTCGGATCTGTGAGATTGTAATCAGCGAACGTCTTTCATCTAGGCAAGGCCTGGTGTCTCTCCCCGCCCCCCGTCCGTCCTTCGCGTAGCGGTGCGACATAAATCCAACTCACCCTGTACGAAGCCCGCCAGAACCTTGCTTCCAGTCTGCAACAGCGGATGGCCAACGACAATTTGCATGAACCTTTGCAAGCCTTCTCTCCTATGCTCAATCACATCATCACTGAAACGGTTCGTAAAGACCTTGCCAGGCAGTGGGGGGATTGTCACACGCGCGGACTCCCTTTCCAAGATGTCGCGGAAGTATTCGAAGTCCGAGTAGCGCCTGCGGACATTGCTGTGGCGGAGCTTAAAGGCTGGGATATTTGTGCGGCAGACGATCTCGTAGTCGGTGTACATACCACGACCCATACCGTGTGTTCGGGGGTTCTTGACCTGCGAGGGTCAAGTCAACTCGTGCTCTTGGGGTGAGGCTGGGAAAAGGAAGGGCAGAGAGCGCTTTGGGTCGCTGGAGAAGCAACATGCGAAGCATTGGGCTGACCTCTATCTCCAGGAAATTCTCTGGCGGACCATAGATCTCCTCGAAGCTCTGCTGGCGCGAGTCGGGCATTGCCTGCATGATGGCGGTATTTGGTTGGCGCAAGGCCTGTCGTGACTCGAGATCTTTCTACTGAGGTTGGCGCTTGATTGCGGAGCTGTAGATTGTCTTGGTCTTTCGGGGAGAGATTGTGGGACGTTTGTTCTCGTAGGTTGGCTCTCCTGCGATGATCGTGGCAGCGGGAGGAGCGTTGTAGGGGAATCGGAGGGGCAGTCACGTGGTGGCTGGTCGTGACACCAATTTCAATCTCTCCCTCATGGCAGGGCGTCACATGTTCTTGCTCTCTCCGATTGAATAAGGCTCTGCGACGCTTTTCCGCTTACACGGTCTCAAATATTTGGATTGTGGTGGTTCTACGCAAAACTTCGTCTGTGAGGCAAGAAAGCTTATCGAAGTCGATCCTAGGGTTCATCGCTCAGATAACCACCCCCTCTTGACTACCTGGTTTCACTCGAGCCGCGGCCTACGCAGTCGAGATGAGTACTCTCCAGAGGAAGCTGGCGATTTTGGCCATTCCGCTTGTGCGTACTATCGTTAGTCGTCAGGATATAGTGCGATAGCTAATCACTTGTAGCTCCTCCTTGCGTTGACAGCTATTGCGGGGTAAATCCCCGGTCAATGTGTCGCGCTCGTGCGAAGACTGACCGGTACGTATAGCTACGCTCACAGCCAGATCCGATCCCTCTCAATACCAATTCCACCAGCTCTGGCGCTGTGCACCGTGGTCTTGCCAATCATCACTGGTCTCTCGGCGCAGAGTGCCTACAGCCTCGTTCGTCGAGCCGCGAACGCCGAGCCATATCGGCTTAGGATTCCCCTGATTGCCGTCATTGGAATTCAGTTGATCTGCGAGACCATTATTGCGACGCTTGCTTTGACCCATATCCTTCCAGCGTCTGCACTGGACTGTGGGTTGCAAAGCAAGTGGCTGCATTTGCACCGAGTGAAGGATGCGGACGCTATCAGAGCCATCCAAGATTCCTTTAGCTGTTGTGGACTCCACACCGTTCGTGATCATTCTTGGCCCTTCAGTGAGCCGCCTACATGTGCATCGGTTTATCACCGGAGCCGGTCGTGTATCGGGGCTTGGAGAAAGGCGGAACAGAGCCAGGCCGGATTACTGCTACTCGTCGCCGTGGCCGTGTTCATCATCAAGGTACATCAAGATTTCGAACGAATGGGTCTAGTCGTTAACTTCACCATGAAAAACAGGTCTTACTCCTCATCTCCTTGCTCACCAATGCTCCATTTACTCAATGGGCTTCGCACTTCCGACATCCTGGCGCCCATTCAGAGGAAGCAGAAGAAGACAATCGGGCAACTATGCGAAGACTGATTGAAGAGAATGCCGGGGAGTACCAGGATGAGCCGAGTGAAGAGCCGTCCTCTCGTGCCCTCCAGAGGCCCGATGAGAACACGGACCGACGGCCCGTAGTTTTGCCTCGGCCATTGACCGACGGTGGTCACGAGTGGCGCACTTGCGAAGGGACGCATGATCTGGGGCTGTCTCCGGGCATTATGAATCCTCATGACAACGGCCGCGGAGACGACTGGCTCCAACATGGCGAAGAGCTTCGTCGGGGTTGACCTGGGAGTAGTCGCCTGGTTCGGGGCGGATGACACCATGGCTTTTTCTTCTTCTTTTTCTTTCGTTTCTTTTCCTGGATTTGGGAATAGCCGCCCTGCGACGGACTGGTCTCTGGATGTCCTCCGCGGCTTCTGTGCTCATCCAAGATATGCACTCGTAGAAGACTGACGACATGTGAATGCCCAGAGAGCCCGAAGCGATGTTGTGGATCAGCTGCTCTTCTCCTCCGAGCACATTCCCGAAGCCCGGGGTATCTGTTCGGATGTCCTAGTCAGCCTGGCGGTCACGTGCGACCGGGATGGTCTTCGACGAATCGACGGGTCCCGCTCCCAGGCACCCCGTCTCCTGGCTAGATCTTCTTTCTGCTCGCCGTTACGTGTATTGATTCCCCGAGCCGATGGAACGTATGGGGTTGCATAGATAGTCTCGAAGGTAGAGGCTAATCTAATAGTCACGTGTGGCGCAATCCTGGTTGACCTCACGTGGGCCACGTGGACCCGAGTAAGCCGTCTGCTTGATTGTGCGTGCCGTGCATAGATACAGATACCGCGCCCACCTCGATGCGGAGCATGCAGCGGTGCACTTCGACTCTTGCTCGGGGTCAAGACCAGATGGCGACACCGTCTCGCGCCGGCACACTCGGGGAGGGTTTGGACACGAGGATGCTGCTGCTCGCCACCGGACGGGGGGGGCGTGGTGCGGGGTGCGGGGAGGGCCTCTCGCGCGATGAACCGGTGGCCAAGGACCCCGTCGGCGACAGGGTTGTTGCAGGCGAACACTCCCAGAGAAGACTGTTGATTCGAGGAGTTGTGGAGACCAGGGGTGTATTGTATTGCAGATGAACTCTCCAACTAATTTTGGAGGGTGGAAAGTCGGATATCTGGGCGAGCCCGTGCATTGCACGTGACCCCCCGTTCCACTCACCCGCTGCACTCTCGTCCCCGCCAGCACCTCCCGCCGCGCAGCATCGCAGTCCGCCGCCTCTCGGCCCGTCCGCACCTCCATCGGCCCCGGCCCACGGCACGGCGCCGTGCAGCTCGGGCCGGCACACGCTCGTCGGAGCAGGCCCTTTCGGCCCCTCGCGAGTATTTATCCATTACCGCGTCCATTGCCTTCAGACACTCCCAGTCGCAAAGCCCCTCCCCATCCCCCGCATTTCCTACTCGGTGTCCGCAAGCACGCTAGCGCCCCTGCAGAACATTACTCGGTCTCACCAGCGCCCAATCACAGCACCGCCAGGACGGAGATAAGCTGACAGCCGTTGCGGCTCTGCACCTCGGCTGTGCGCACGCCATTTAGGCGCGCAGGAGGGTCATCTTTTAAAAGCATCCGTCGACCTAAGTTCAACCGTTCCTTTTTCT